>CAIGQS010000269.1:790620-982059 GCA_903798195.1 Danio kyathit
TGTTTGAAGTCCTCACAGGTCCAGTTTGGGTGCTTGAAGGTAAGGCCAGCATGGTCAGAGGTGGAAAAAATAGAGAAAAAATATTTAATGATTCAAGAAAATTATAAGACATGTGTATTTAACACAGAATTACAACTTTCAGTTCACATATGAGGTAAAAAATGCATTTTATGCATAGTGCTGTTCATGTTTCCAAACCTTTTTTATTTACCTTGCTCTGACTGAATGAACACCATGAAATAGAACTTTATTATTATTATTTTAATTTATTTAATTACATAATTTAAGGCAAGTTAATTTATTAAATGGTCTAAAATAAATCAATATAATTACAGTTTTTAGTTAAACTCATTTCACCCATCATTGTCTGTGTATACAAAGTAACTAGTGTACAAATATATCTACAAACAGAGACAGAGTAATTAAAAAATATATTTATAATTTGCTAAATAATTCTGTTTTTAGCTATAAAAGGTTACAGTTATCATGATATTTGCACATGCTCAAGAAATGATGAACTCAGCTAGAAATGAATTAATGGCAACAATATAATTTCACAGAAGCAGAAGACTTTTTTGTAATTCAACTATATAGGGGTTAGACAATACAGAAACAATAAACGGAATAGGAAATTAGTTGAAAAAAATTATACATAAAATATTTAACTTTTCTTTTTTTTGTAGAGTTTATTTGCAAAATCAGTGAATTGCAATTTAAAATATTTTTCATGAATCATGTTATCTCTATTTATTAATTCTTCATTAGTTAACTAAAGAATGTGGTGTTTGTTATTTAAATGGTTTAAAATATATTTTTAATAAAGCTAAAAATGGCATGTCTGACTCGATTAAAGAATTTAGAGTTTAATTTGTATTGGCTATGCATTGAGATTTTTAGGAATATAAGTAATATTGAGCCAAGGAATTCAAGTAATAAAGTTTTAAGTAAATAAATTAGAGAAGTACAGTAAATAAATGTAAAAAGTAAATTAGTAATTACCAGACACTTGATGTTACTAATTAAATACAATGCTGGGATTTTGCTTACTGTAGTAAACACAGTACTGTTAGAGGATGGGCAAAGCACAAAATAAAATATAATATGCACATTGACACAAACAACCAAGTCCAAAAACATAAATTACAGCCATGTTCATTCATAATTATGTGAAATAAAACACGAGAGGGTAAATTTGGCTTAAAAAACTAAAGTTTACAGGTCAATATTGTTTTTGCACAACAGTAAAACAATGTTTTTGACAACAGTAACACAATGTGAGTAATAAAGTCTCTTACCTTTGACAGATGTTGTAAATCTGCCGAATAAAACGAAAGGAGCAGATCGCGGGTGTGTTTATTTCACTCTCTGAGTCAAAATGAAAATGTCATCTTCAAATTTCCTGCTGGTGCAAAAACACGGAAGTGCGCCACAGAGCGCCAGTGGCCGAAAGTATATTGCATCCGTAGTGGTTCAGCACTACCATAGAAAATGAATGAGAATCCGTTTAGGGCCGTTTAGCTAAAGAATCCTCGACCGCTGCGCGGAAGACCGGGGTTCGATTCCCCGACGGGGAGGCCCTTGTTTGTCTTTTGCTAGGTGGCTGTTGCCTTCAAGCCAACGTAAAACAGCAACACATCCGCCCGCGGGACATCGCCACAGGGGTGGTGCCTAGCCATGTGATAAAAGATCCAAAAGGAACGAGTTGGCAGTGGGGTCAAACTGCTTGGAAGGCAGCTATTCTCATCCCTATACCACCAACGCTTGTGGATGTTTCTCCGACAGAAGTGCTGAAAAAGTATGCTTTCAAACAAGGCACTCTCTGTTTGGGTTTGGGGCTAAACAGAGCTCCAGAGTACGGAGCCCAGCCATGGCGACATGCGCTGATCACAGGACAATTTCCCAACGGTGGCACCCGGCCATGTGATATGTAGAGCAGCCAAAGGCAATGCGTTGGCCAGGGAATCGAACCCGGGTCAACTGCTTGGAAGGCAGCTATGCTCACCACTATACCACCAACGCCTGTGGACAGTGCTCGGCAGAGGAGCTCAAAAAGAATGCTTTCAACCAAGGCCCTCTTCGTTTGGGTTCGGCACCAAAAAAAAAAAAACATCTGCAGCATACGGATCCCAACCTTCGCAATAGGCACTGATCTACTCACGAGTCATGGGACATCTTCACAAGGGTGGCGCCTGGCCATGTAATATTACGGCAGCCAAAAGGAATACATCGGCCAGGAATCTGCTTGGAAGCCGGCTATGCTCACCGCTATATTACCAACGCTTGTGGACATCCTCTCACAGAAGCGTAGAAAAGGAAATCTTTCAACCAAGGAGTTCTTTGTGTGGGCTCTGGCCGAAGAAAAAACTCCCCAGAAAAAAAACATGCCGAGTATGGATCCCATCTCGTTCCGACATTGAGGTTAGAGGAAGCGTTCAAACGTACAACCTCACCATAAAAAAAACGGAGGTCGATATTTCCAACGCTGCAGTGGCGGAGTTCTCATCTTCTGTCCACCCAGTATTCACTGTAATGAGCTCCCCCGGTTCGAATGTCATGGCAAAGGGTTGACTGGATGCAGCTCATGACAGGTCGGGCTGAAATTTTGTGGAGTAAAAACTGGGCCATGTGTAAGAATGAACGGCGTGCTTTGTTTGCCTGCAAAACATGCTAATAACGTTCTCCTGTGTGGTGCACCGTTCAAGTTACTGCTGATGACCAGTCGAAGACTGACGAGGAAGCAAGGAATATTAATGAAGAAAACGCTGCCCAAGGCCAGTTTTCAACCCTCCTCCTGCTGTCAGCCAAGGTCCTTGGGGGTCGGCACTGCAGAAAATGCACCAAGCTACCCAAACATCCTCCAAGGGGTGGTGCCTGGATATGTGGTAAATAGCCAAAGGGATGCGCTGGGCAAGGGACTCAAACCCGTACGAACTGCTTGGAAGGCAGCTATGCTTCACCACTATACCACTGGACGCTTGTGGACAAACTCTGACAGAAGTGCCGAAAAAGAAGGCTTTCTACCAAGGCACACTTTGTGTGTGTTTCGGCGCTAAATAGACATGCCCAGACCGCGGAAGCCAAGCCATCGCAATTTGCACTGATCTACCCGCAGGTCAGAGGACAACTTCACAACTGTGGCCGCCGGCCATGTAGGATTACAGCTGACACAGGTGAAGTGTGGGCCAGGAATCCAACCCGGGTCAACCGCTTGGAAGGCAGCTATGCTCACCACTATACCACCAACGCTTGCACGCACACTCTGACAGAAGTGCTGAAGAAGAAGGCAACACTCCTCTTGCTGTCAGCCAAGGTCTTTAGGGCCAGCGCTGCAGACAATGCCGTTAGGACTGGATTACGTTGCCGATCTGTGTGGGGTGAGAACGGGGGCTTTCTGCATGCAGCTCCTCGTTAGTATAGTGGACAGTATCTCCACCTGTCACGCGGAAGACCAGGGTTCGATTCCCCGACGGGGAGGCCCTTGTTTGTCTTTTGCTAGTTGGCTGTTGCCTTCAAGCCAACGTAAAAAAGCAACAATCCGCCCAGCGGGACATCGCCACAGGGGTGGTGCCTAGCCATGTGATAAAAGATCCAAAAGGAACGAGTTGGCAGTGGGGTCAAACTGCTTGGAAGGCAGCTATTCTCATCCCTATACCACCAACGCTTGTGGATGTTCTCCGGCAGAAGTGCTGAAAAAGTATGCTTTCAAACAAGGCACTCTCTGTTTGGGTTTGGGGCTAAAACAGAGCTCCAGAGTACGGAGCCCAGCCATGGCGACATGCGCTGATCACAGGACAATTTCCCAACGGTGGCAACCCGGCCCATGTGATATGTAGAGCAGCCAAAGGCAATGCAGTTGGCCGGGAATCGAACCCGGGTCAACTGCTTGGGAAGGCAGCTATGCTCACCACTATACCACCAACGCCTGTGGACAGTGCTCGGCAGAGGAGCTCAAAAAGAATGCTTTCAACCAAGGCCCTCTTCGTTTGGGTTCGGCACCAAAAAAAAAAAACATCTGCAGCATACGGATCCCAACCTTCGCAATAGGCACTGATCTACTCACGAGTCATGGGACATCTTCACAAGGGTGGCGCCTGGCCATGTAATATTACGGCAGCCAAAAGGAATACATCGGCCAGGAATCTGCTTGGAAGCCGGCTATGCTCACCGCTATATTACCAACGCTTGTGGACATCCTCTCACAGAAGCGTAGAAAAGGAAATCTTTCAACCAAGGAGTTCTTTGTGTGGGCTCTGGGCCGAAGAAAAAACTCCCCAGAAAAAAAACATGCCGAGTATGGATCCCATCTCGTTCCGACATTGAGGTTAGAGGAAGCGTTCAAACGTACAACCTCACCAAAAAAAAAAACGGAGGTCGATAATTTCACGCTGCAGTGGCGGAGTTCTCATCTTCTGTCACCCAGTATTCACTGTAATGAGCTCCCCCGGTTCGAATGTCATGGCAAAGGGTTGACTGGATGCAGCTCATGACAGGTCGGGCTGAAATTTTGTGGAGTAAAAACTGGGCCATGTGTAAGAATGAACGGCGTGCTTTGTTTGCTGCAAAACATGCTAATAACGTTCTCCTGTGTGGTGCACTGTTCAAGTTACTGCTGATGACCAGTCGAAGACTGACGAGGAAGCAAGGAATATTAATGAAGAAAACGCTGCCCAAGGCCAGTTTTCAACCCTCCTCCTGCTGTCAGCCAAGGTCCTTGGGGTCGGCACTGCAGAAAATGCACCAAGCTACCCAAACATCCTCCAAGGGGTGGTGCCTGGATATGTGGTAAAATAGCCAAAGGGGATGCGCTGGCAGGGACTCAAACCCGTACGAACTGCTTGGAAGGCAGCTATGCTCACCACTATACCACTGATGCTTGTGACAAACTCTGACAGAAGTGCCGAAAAAGAAGGCTTTCTACCAAGGCACACTTTGTGTGTGTTTCGGCGCTAAATAGACATGCCCAGACCGCGGAGCCAAGCCATCGCAATTTGCACTGATCTACCCGCAGGTCAGAGGACAACTTCACAACTGTGGCCGCCGGCCATGTAGGATTACAGCTGACACAGGTGAAGTGTGGGCCAGGAATCCAACCCGGGTCAACCGCTTGGAAGGCAGCTATGCTCACCACTATACCACCAACGCTTGCACGCACACTCTGACAGAAGTGCTGAAGAAGAGGGCAACACTCCTCTTGCTGTCAGCCAAGGTCTTTAGGGCCAGCGCTGCAGACAATGCCGTTAGGACTGGATTACGTTGCCGATCTGTGTGGGGTGAGAACGGGGGCTTTCTGCATGCAGCTCCTCGTTAGTATAGTGGACAGTATCTCCGCCTGTCACGCGGAAGACCGGGGTTCGATTCCCCGACGGGGAGGCCCTTGTTTGTCTTTTGCTAGTTGGCTGTTGCCTTCAAGCCAACGTAAAACAGCAACAATCCGCCCGCGGGACATCGCCACAGGGGTGGTGCCTAGCCATGTGATAAAACATCCAAAAGGAACGAGTTGGCAGAGGGGTCAAACTGCTTGGAAGGCAGCTATTCTCATCCCTATACCACCAACGCTTGTGGATGTTCTCCGGCAGAAGTGCTGAAAAAGTATGCTTTCAAACAAGGCACTCTCTGTTTGGGTTTGGGGCTAAAACAGAGCTCCAGAGTACGGAGCCCAGCCATGGCGACATGCGCTGATCACAGGACAATTTCCCAACGGTGGCACCCGGCCATGTGATATATAGAGCAGCCAAAGGCAATGCGTTGGCCGGGAATCGAACCCGGGTCAACTGCTTGGAAGGCAGCTATGCTCACCACTATACCACCAACGCCTGTGGACAGTGCTCGGCAGAGGAGCTCAAAAAGAATGCTTTCAACCAAGGCCCTCTTCGTTTGGGTTCGGCACCAAAAAAAAAAAACATCTGCAGCATACGGATCCCAACCTTCGCAATAGGCACTGATCTACTCACGAGTCATGGGACATCTTCACAAGGGTGGCGCCTGGCCATGTAATATTACGGCAGCCAAAAGGAATACATCGGCCAGGAATCTGCTTGGAAGCCGGCTATGCTCACCGCTATATTACCAACGCTTGTGGACATCCTCTCACAGAAGCGTAGAAAAGGAAATCTTTCAACCAAGGAGTTCTTTGTGTGGGCTCTGGCCGAAGAAAAAACTCCCCAGAAAAAAAACATGCCGAGTATGGATCCCATCTCGTTCCGACATTGAGGTTAGAGGAAGCGTTCAAACGTACAACCTCACCAAAAAAAAAAACGGAGGTCGATAATTTCACGCTGCAGTGGCGGAGTTCTCATCTTCTGTCATCCAGTATTCACTGTAATGAGCTCCCCCGGTTCGAATGTCATGGCAAGAGTTGACTGGATGCAGCTCATGACAGGTCGGGCTGACATTTTGTGGAGTAAAAACTGGGCCATGTGTAAGAATGAACGGCGTGCTTTGTTTGCTGCAAAACATGCTAATAACGTTCTCCTGTGTGGTGCACCGTTCAAGTTACTGCTGATGACCAGTCGAAGACTGACGAGGAAGCAAGGAATATTAATGAAGAAAACGCTGCCCAAGGCCAGTTTTCAACCCTCCTCCTGCTGTCAGCCAAGGTCCTTGGGGTCGGCACTGCAGAAAATGCACCAAGCTACCCAAACATCCTCCAAGGGGTGGTGCCTGGATATGTGGTAAAATAGCCAAAGGGGATGCGCTGGCAGGGACTCAAACCCGTACGAACTGCTTGGAAGGCAGCTATGCTCACCACTATACCACTGACGCTTGTGGACAAACTCTGACAGAAGTGCCGAAAAAGAAGGCTTTCTACCAAGGCACACTTTGTGTGTGTTTCGGCGCTAAATAGACATGCCCAGACCGCGGAGCCAAGCCATCGCAATTTGCACTGATCTACCCGCAGGTCAGAGGACAACTTCACAACTGTGGCCGCCGGCCATGTAGGATTACAGCTGACACAGGTGAAGTGTGGGCCAGAAATCCAACCAGGGTCAACCGCTTGGAAGGCAGCTATGCTCACCACTATACCACCAACGCTTGCACGCACACTCTGACAGAAGTGCTGAAGAAGAGGGCAACACTCCTCTTGCTGTCAGCCAAGGTCTTTAGGGCCAGCGCTGCAGACAATGCCGTTAGGACTGGATTACGTTGCCGATCTGTGTGGGGTGAGAACGGGGGCTTTCTGCACGCAGCTCCTCGTTAGTATAGTGGACAGTATCTCCGCCTGTCACGCGGAAGACCGGGGTTCGATTCCCCGACGGGGAGGCCCTTGTTTGTCTTTTGCTAGTTGGCTGTTGCCTTCAAGCCAACGTAAAACAGCAACAATCCGCCCGCGGGACATCGCCACAGGGGTGGTGCCTAGCCATGTGATAAAAGATCCAAAAGGAACGAGTTGGCAGTGGGGTCAAACTGCTTGGAAGGCAGCTATTCTCATCCCTATACCACCAACGCTTGTGGATGTTCTCCGGCAGAAGTGCTGAAAAAGTATGCTTTCAAACAAGGCACTCTCTGTTTGGGTTTGGGGCTAAAACAGAGCTCCAGAGTACGGAGCCCAGCCATGGCGACATGCGCTGATCACAGGACAATTTCCCAACGGTGGCACCCGGCCATGTGATATATAGAGCAGCCAAAGGCAATGCGTTGGCCGGGAATCGAACCCGGGTCAACTGCTTGGAAGGCAGCTATGCTCACCACTATACCACCAACGCCTGTGGACAGTGCTCGGCAGAGGAGCTCAAAAAGAATGCTTTCAACCAAGGCCCTCTTCGTTTGGGTTCGGCACCAAAAAAAAAAAACATCTGCAGCATACGGATCCCAACCTTCGCAATAGGCACTGATCTACTCACGAGTCATGGGACATCTTCACAAGGGTGGCGCCTGGCCATGTAATATTACGGCAGCCAAAAGGAATACATCGGCCAGGAATCTGCTTGGAAGCCGGCTATGCTCACCGCTATATTACCAACGCTTGTGGACATCCTCTCACAGAAGCGTAGAAAAGGAAATCTTTCAACCAAGGAGTTCTTTGTGTGGGCTCTGGCCGAAGAAAAAACTCCCCAGAAAAAAAACATGCCGAGTATGGATCCCATCTCGTTCCGACATTGAGGTTAGAGGAAGCGTTCAAAGGTACAACCTCACCAAAAAAAAAAACGGAGGTCGATAATTTCACGCTGCAGTGGCGGAGTTCTCATCTTCTGTCACCCAGTATTCACTGTAATGAGCTCCCCCGGTTCGAATGTCATGGCAAGAGTTGACTGGATGCAGCTCATGACAGGTCGGGCTGACATTTTGTGGAGTAAAAACTGGGCCATGTGTAAGAATAAACGGCGTGCTTTGTTTGCTGCAAAACATGCTAATAACGTTCTCCTGTGTGGTGCACCGTTCAAGTTACTGCTGATGACCAGTCGAAGACTGACGAGGAAGCAAGGAATATTAATGAAGAAAACGCTGCCCAAGGCCAGTTTTCAACCCTCCTCCTGCTGTCAGCCAAGGTCCTTGGGGTCGGCACTGCAGAAAATGCACCAAGCTACCCAAACATCCTCCAAGGGGTGGTGCCTGGATATGTGGTAAAATAGCCAAAGGGGATGCGCTGGCAGGGACTCAAACCCGTACGAACTGCTTGGAAGGCAGCTATGCTCACCACTATACCACTATACCACAAACTCTGACAGAAGTGCCGAAAAAGAAGGCTTTCTACCAAGGCACACTTTGTGTGTGTTTCGGCGCTAAATAGACATGCCCAGACCGCGGAGCCAAGCCATCGCAATTTGCACTGATCTACCCGCAGGTCAGAGGACAACTTCACAACTGTGGCCGCCGGCCATGTAGGATTACAGCTGACACAGGTGAAGTGTGGGCCAGGAATCCAATCCGGGTCAACCGCTTGGAAGGCAGCTATGCTCACCACTATACCACCAACGCTTGCACGCACACTCTGACAGAAGTGCTGAAGAAGAGGGCAACACTCCTCTTGCTGTCAGCCAAGGTCTTAGGGCCAGCGCTGCAGACAATGCCGTTAGGACTGGATTACGTTGCCGATCTGTGTGGGGTGAGAACGGGGGCTTTCTGCACCCAGCTCCTCGTTAGTATAGTGGACAGTATCTCCGCCTGTCACGCGGAAGACCGGGGTTCGATTCCCCGACGGGGAGGCCCTTGTTTGTCTTTTGCTAGTTGGCTGTTGCCTTCAAGCCAACGTAAAAAAGCAACAATCCGCCCGCGGGACATCGCCACAGGGGTGGTGCCTAGCCATGTGATAAAAGATCCAAAGGAACGAGTTGGCAGTGGGGTCAAACTGCTTGGAAGGCAGCTATTCTCATCCCTATACCACCAACGCTTGTGGATGTTCTCCGGCAGAAGTGCTGAAAAAGTATGCTTTCAAACAAGGCACTCTCTGTTTGGGTTTGGGGCTAAAACAGAGCTCCAGAGTACGGAGCCCAGCCATGGCGACATGCGCTGATCACAGGACAATTTCCCAACGGTGGCACCCGGCCATGTGATATGTAGAGCAGCCAAAGGCAATGCGTTGGCCGGGGAATCGAACCCGGGTCAACTGCTTGGAAGGCAGCTATGCTCACCACTATACCACCAACGCCTGTGGACAGTGCTCGGCAGAGGAGCTCAAAAAGAATGCTTTCAACCAAGGCCCTCTTCGTTTGGGTTCGGCACCAAAAAAAAAAAACATGTGCAGCATACGGATCCCAACCTTCGCAATAGGCACTGATCTACTCACGAGTCATGGGACATCTTCACAAGGGTGGCGCCTGGCCATGTAATATTACGGCAGCCAAAAGGAATACATCGGCCAGGAATCTGCTTGGAAGCCGGCTATGCTCACCGCTATATTACCAACGCTTGTGGACATCCTCTCACAGAAGCGTAGAAAAGGAAATCTTTCAACCAAGGAGTTCTTTGTGTGGGCTCTGGCCGAAGAAAAAACTCCCCAGAAAAAAACATGCCGAGTATGGATCCCATCTCGTTCCGACATTGAGGTTAGAGGAAGCGTTCAAACGTACAACCTCACCAAAAAAAAAACGGAGGTCGATAATTTCACGCTGCAGTGGCGGAGTTCTCATCTTCTGTCACCCAGTATTCACTGTAATGAGCTCCCCCGGTTCGAATGTCATGGCAAAGGGTTGACTGGATGCAGCTCATGACAGGTCGGGCTGAAATTTTGTGGAGTAAAAACTGGGCCATGTGTAAGAATGAACGGCGTGCTTTGTTTGCTGCAAAACATGCTAATAACGTTCTCCTGTGTGGTGCACCGTTCAAGTTACTGCTGATGACCAGTCGAAGACTGACGAGGAAGCAAGGAATATTAATGAAGAAAACGCTGCCGAAGGCCAGTTTTCAACCCTCCTCCTGCTGTCAGCCAAGGTCCTTGGGGTCGGCACTGCAGAAAATGCACCAAGCTACCCAAACATCCTCCAAGGGGTGGTGCCTGGATATGTGGTAAAATAGCCAAAGGGGATGCGCTGGCAGGGACTCAAACCCGTACGAACTGCTTGGAAGGCAGCTATGCTCACCACTATACCACTGACGCTTGTGGACAAACTCTGACAGAAGTGCCGAAAAAGAAGGCTTTCTACCAAGGCACACTTTGTGTGTGTTTCGGCGCTAAATAGACATGCCCAGACCGCGGAGCCAAGCCATCGCAATTTGCACTGATCTACCCGCAGGTCAGAGGACAACTTCACAACTGTGGCCGCCGGCCATGTAGGATTACAGCTAACACAGGTGAAGTGTGGGCCAGGAATCCAACCCGGGTCAACCGCTTGGAAGGCAGCTATGCTCACCACTATACCACCAACGCTTGCACGCACACTCTGACAGAAGTGCTGAAGAAGAGGGCAACACTCCTCTTGCGGTCAGCCAAGGTCTTTAGGGCCAGCGCTGCAGACAATGCCGTTAGGACTGGATTACGTTGCCGATCTGTGTGGGGTGAGAACGGGGGCTTTCTGCACGCAGCTCCTCGTTAGTATAGTGGACAGTATCTCCGCCTGTCACCCGGAAGACCGGGGTTCGATTCCCCGACGGGGAGGCCCTTGTTTGTCTTTTGCTAGTTGGCTGTTGCCTTCAAGCCAACGTAAAAAAGCAACAATCCGCCCGCGGGACATCGCCACAGGGGTGGTGCCTAGCCATGTGATAAAAGATCCAAAAGGAACGAGTTGGCAGTGGGGTCAAACTGCTTGGAAGGCAGCTATTCTCATCCCTATACCACCAACGCTTGTGGATGTTCTCCGGCAGAAGTGCTGAAAAAGTATGCTTTCAAACAAGGCACTCTCTGTTTGGGTTTGGGGCTAAAACAGATCTCCAGAGTACGGAGCCCAGCCATGGCGACATGCGCTGATCACAGGACAATTTCCCAACGGTGGCACCCGGCCATGTGATATATAGAGCAGCCAAAGACAATGCGTTGGCCGGGAATCGAACCCGGGTCAACTGCTTGGAAGGCAGCTATGCTCACCACTATACCACCAACGCCTGTGGACAGTGCTCGGCAGAGGAGCTCAAAAAGAATGCTTTCAACCAAGGCCCTCTTCGTTTGGGTTCGGCACCAAAAAAAAAAAACATCTGCAGCATACGGATCCCAACCTTCGCAATAGGCACTGATCTACTCACGAGTCATGGGACATCTTCACAAGGGTGGCGCCTGGCCATGTAATATTATGGCAGCCAAAAGGAATACATCGGCCAGGAATCTGCTTGGAAGCCGGCTATGCTCACCGCTATATTACCAACGCTTGTGGACATCCTCTCACAGAAGCGTAGAAAAGGAAATCTTTCAACCAAGGAGTTCTTTGTGTGGGCTCTGGCCGAAGAAAAAACTCCCCAGAAAAAAAACATGCCGAGTATGGATCCCATCTCGTTCCGACATTGAGGTTAGAGGAAGCGTTCAAACGTACAACCTCACCAAAAAAAAAACGGAGGTCGATAATTTCACGCTGCAGTGGCGGAGTTCTCATCTTCTGTCACCCAGTATTCACTGTAATGAGCTCCCCCGGTTCGAATGTCATGGCAAAGGGTTGACTGGATGCAGCTCATGACAGGTCGGGCTGAAATTTTGTGGAGTAAAAACTGGGCCATGTGTAAGAATGAACGGCGTGCTTTGTTTGCTGCAAAACATGCTAATAACGTTCTCCTGTGTGGTGCACTGTTCAAGTTACTGCTGATGACCAGTCGAAGACTGACGAGGAAGCAAGGAATATTAATGAAGAAAACGCTGCCCAAGGCCAGTTTTCAACCCTCCTCCTGCAGTCAGCCAAGGTCCTTGGGGTCGGCACTGCAGAAAATGCACCAAGCTACCCAAACATCCTCCAAGGGGTGGTGCCTGGATATGTGGTAAAATAGCCAAAGGGGATGCGCTGGCAGGGACTCAAACCCGTACGAACTGCTTGGAAGGCAGCTATGCTCACCACTATACCACTGACGCTTGTGGACAAACTCTGACAGAAGTGCCGAAAAAGAAGGCTTTCTACCAAGGCACACTTTGTGTGTGTTTCGGCGCTAAATAGACATGCCCAGACCGCGGAGCCAAGCCATCGCAATTTGCACTGATCTACCCGCAGGTCAGAGGACAACTTCACAACTGTGGCCGCCGGCCATGTAGGATTACAGCTGACACAGGTGAAGTGTGGGCCAGGAATCCAACCCGGGTCAACCGCTTGGAAGGCAGCTATGCTCACCACTATACCACCAACGCTTGCACGCACACTCTGACAGAAGTGCTGAAGAAGAGGGCAACACTCCTCTTGCTGTCAGCCAAGGTCTTTAGGGCCAGCGCTGCAGACAATGCCGTTAGGACTGGATTACGTTGCCGATCTGTGTGGGGTGAGAACGGGGGCTTTCTGCACGCAGCTCCTCGTTAGTATAGTGGACAGTATCTCCGCCTGTCACGCGGAAGACCGGGGTTCGATTCCCCGACGGGGAGGCCCTTGTTTGTCTTTTGCTAGTTGGCTGTTGCCTTCAAGCCAACGTAAAACAGCAACAATCCGCCCGCGGGACATCGCCACAGGGGTGGTGCCTAGCCATGTGATAAAAGATCCAAAAGGAACGAGTTGGCAGTGGGGTCAAACTGCTTGGAAGGCAGCTATTCTCATCCCTATACCACCAACGCTTGTGGATGTTCTCCGGCAGAAGTGCTGAAAAGTATGCTTTCAAACAAGGCACTCTCTGTTTGGGTTTGGGGCTAAAACAGAGCTCCAGAGTACGGAGCCCAGCCATGGCGACATGCGCTGATCACAGGACAATTTCCCAACGGTGGCACCCGGCCATGTGATATATAGAGCAGCCAAAGGCAATGCGTTGGCCGGGAATCGAACCCGGGTCAACTGCTTGGAAGGCAGCTATGCTCACCACTATACCACCAACGCCTGTGGACAGTGCTCGGCAGAGGAGCTCAAAAAGAATGCTTTCAACCAAGGCCCTCTTCGTTTGGGTTCGGCACCAAAAAAAAAAAAACATCTGCAGCATACGGATCCCAACCTTCGCGATAGGCACTGATCTACTCACGAGTCATGGGACATCTTCACAAGGGTGGCGCCTGGCCATGTAATATTACGGCAGCCAAAAGGAATACATCGGCCAGGAATCTGCTTGGAAGCCGGCTATGCTCACCGCTATATTACCAACGCTTGTGGACATCCTCTCACAGAAGCGTAGAAAAGGAAATCTTTCAACCAAGGAGTTCTTTGTGTGGGCTCTGGCCGAAGAAAAAACTCCCCAGAAAAAAAAACATGCCGAGTATGGATCCCATCTCGTTCCGACATTGAGGTTAGAGGAAGCGTTCAAACGTACAACCTCACCAAAAAAAAACGGAGGTCGATAATTTCACGCTGCAGTGGCGGAGTTCTCATCTTCTGTCATCCAGTATTCACTGTAATGAGCTCCCCCGGTTCGAATGTCATGGCAAGAGTTGACTGGATGCAGCTCATGACAGGTCGGGCTGACATTTTGTGGAGTAAAAACTGGGCCATGTGTAAGAATGAACGGCGTGCTTTGTTTGCTGCAAAACATGCTAATAACGTTCTCCTGTGTGGTGCACCGTTCAAGTTACTGCTGATGACCAGTCGAAGACTGACGAGGAAGCAAGGAATATTAATGAAGAAAACGCTGCCCAAGGCCAGTTTTCAACCCTCCTCCTGCTGTCAGCCAAGGTCCTTGGGGTCGGCACTGCAGAAAATGCACCAAGCTACCCAAACATCCTCCAAGGGGTGGTGCCTGGATATGTGGTAAAATAGCCAAAGGGGATGCGCTGGCAGGGACTCAAACCCGTACGAACTGCTTGGAAGGCAGCTATGCTCACCACTATACCACTGACGCTTGTGGACAAACTCTGACAGAAGTGCCGAAAAAGAAGGCTTTCTACCAAGGCACACTTTGTGTGTGTTTCGGCGCTAAATAGACATGCCCAGACCGCGGAGCCAAGCCATCGCAATTTGCACTGATCTACCCGCAGGTCAGAGGACAACTTCACAACTGTGGCCGCCGGCCATGTAGGATTACAGCTGACACAGGTGAAGTGTGGGCCAGGAATCCAATCCGGGTCAACCGCTTGGAAGGCAGCTATGCTCACCACTATACCACCAACGCTTGCACGCACACTCTGACAGAAGTGCTGAAGAAGAGGGCAACACTCCTCTTGCTGTCAGCCAAGGTCTTAAGGGCCAGCGCTGCAGACAATGCCGTTAGGACTGGATTACGTTGCCGATCTGTGTGGGGTGAGAACGGGGGCTTTCTGCACGCAGCTCCTCGTTAGTATAGTGGACAGTATCTCCGCCTGTCACGCGGAGGCCAGTCGCGAATAGTTGGAACGCAGTGCCAGCCAATCAGATTGAAGGACCTGCCCACAGGCGGAAGTGATGTCAGAGCCTATCAGATTTTTCTTTTTTCATCAAAAACTGGGTTCGAATCCCACTTAGGCACTTGTAAACAATTATTTTAGACAGTTTTGTCAAAAATATTGTAATGTTTAAGAATTTATTAGAGCCATAAAGTATTTAAAACTTGTTTTCAAGTTTAGGAATGTGCTAAATAAATGAAAATAAAATAGCCAACAGTGAAACTATGATTAATAAATGTTATTATTGCAAAGTATCACCAAAAAAACAAACAGCTTTAAAAAAACAGACTGAACTTTAAGAATAAAGACACATAATATCACACTGAAAAATAAAACCTTTACACAATAATTAAATACTGCTAAAAGGGGGCAAAATATCAGGAAAATAATCATGTTTTTGTTATTTAAAAAATTTAAATATCAATGCAAAATGTAAAAAAAAATAAAAATAAATTGTCACTTTAAGGCTTTAAGTATTTTACAAAAGTAAATATTAATCCAAAACCAATAAAGAAGGAATTCTAAGAAATAAGGACAAATTAAAATCAAACTCTGAAAATTAAAATGCAAAATAGAAGTGCATGAAAAATGGAACATTGAGTTTGGAAAGGTGTTTGAAGTCCTCACAGGTCCAGTTTGGGTGCTTGAAGGTAAGGACAGCATGGTCAGAGGTGGAAAAAATAGAGAAAAAAATATTTAATGATTCAAGAAAATTGTAAGACGTATGTATTTAACACAGAATTGCAACTTTTAGTTCACATATGAGGGAAAAAAGGCATTTTATGCATAGTATTGAACATGTGTCCAAACCTTTTTTATTTACCTTGCTCTGACTGAATGAACACCATGAAATAGAACTTTATTATTATTATTTTAATTTATTTAATTATATTATTTAAAGCAAGTTAATTTATTAAATGGTCTAAAATAAATCAATATAATTACAGTATCTAGTTTAACTCATTTCACCATCACTGTCTGTGTATACAAAGTAACTAGTGTACAAATATATCTACAAACAGAGACAGAGTAATTTAAATATATATATATATATATATAATTTGCGAAATAATTGTTTTTAGCTATAAAAGGTTACAGTTATCATGATGATTGCACATGCTCAAGAAATGAAGAACTCAGTCAGAAATGAATTAATGGCAACAATATAATTTCATAGAAGCAGAAGACTTTTTTTGTAATTCATTTTGCTTTTACAACTATATAGGGGTTAGACAATACAGAAACAATAAACTGAATAAGGAATTAGTTGAAAAAAATTATACATAAAATATTTAACTTTTCTTTTTTTGTAGAGTTTATTTGCAAAATCAGTGAATTGCAATTTTAAATATTTTTCATGAATCATGTTATCTCTTTTTATTAATTTTTCATTAGTTAGCTAAAGAATGTGATGTTTGTTATTTAAATGGTTTAAAATATATTTTTAATAAAAATAAAATTGGCACGTCTGACTCGATTAAAGAATTTAGAGTTGAATTTGTATTGGCTATGCATTGAGATTTTTAGGAATATAAGTAATATTGAGCCAAGGAATTCAAGTAATAAAGTTTTAAGTAAATAAATTAGAGAAGTACAGTAAATAAATGTAAAAAGTAAATTAGTAATTACCAGACACTTAACACACACACACACGCATATATATATATATATATATATATATATATATATATATATATATATATATATATATATATATATATATATATATATAAAGTTATAATAATAATAATAATATAGCATGTAATTGATGTTACTAATTAAATACAATGCTGGGATTTTGCTTACTGCAGTAAACACAGTTAGAAAATACTGTCAGAGGATGGCCAAAACACAAAAATAAAATATAATATGCGCATTGACACAAACAACCAAGTGCAAAAACATAAATTACAGCCATGTTCATTCATAATTATGTGAAATAAATCACGAGAGGGTAAATTTGGTTTAAAAAAGTAAAGTTTACAGGTCAATATTGTTTTTCCACAACAGTAAAACAATGCTTTTGCACAACTGTAACACAATGTGAGTAATAAAGTCTCTTACCTTTGACAGATGTTGTAAATCCGCTGAATAAATCGAAAGGAGCAGATCGCAGATGTGTTTATTTCACTCTCTGAGTCAGAATGAAAATGTCATTTTCAAATTTCCCACTGGTGCAAAAACACGGAAGTGCGCCACAGAGCACCAGTGGCTGAAAGTATATTGCATCCGTAGTGGTTCAGCACTACCATTGAAAATAAATGAGAATCTGTTTAGGGCTGTTTAGCTAAAGAATCCTCGGCTGTCGCGCGGACGGAAAGTCCCCAGTTCGAAACTGGGCGGAAACAACCTCTGGCTTTTATGCCAATTGTCAAATCAGGCTTCTGTTGAGCACTGACGTTCACTGAAAACATCCTTTCGGCAAAGCGGTGTGAGGCTAGAAATTTGAATTCAACTCAGTGTTTACTTGCCCCGGTGGTGTCACAAACTTGCATAGAATCTGATTTCTTTTAGCTTTGTGTTGTGCATGAGCAGGTGGCCAGTGCGTTTGCTGGCCCTCCACGGTGCAGACCGTACAAGACAGCTCTATAAAAAATACTATAAAAACTTGAAGCAATACTTTCATATCGGTTTCCGTAGTGTAGTGGTTATCACGTTCGTGTGGTATGTGTTAGGAGTGACCCCTATGGATCACAGGCATGTGCAGAGAATAAAAAAAAGTTTGTTTAATTTTATCTGGGAAGGAAAACCACCAAGAATCGGATATAATGTATTAATTGGAGCAACAGATGACGGGGGGTTGGGATTGATAGACCCAGAGACAAGAAAGGAAAGCATGAGAGTCAAAGTGATAAAAAGGTATTTAAATAAGGATTTTAAAGCAGAATGGAAACATGTAATGAGGTTTTATCTTAACAAATGCGGGGGTTTAATATGAATGATGATATTTTATGGATGAAACTGAAGCAAAGCATGATGACTGGGATTCCTGATTTTTATAAAGAAGTTTTACAAGCATGGAGTGAGTTTTTAGGACATGTTGATTTTAAACCTGAAGGGAGGAAAATGTTACTGAATCAACCTTTGTTTTTAAATGCTAATATTTTAAAAGTAGAGAAAGAAATATATTTTAAATATTGGTTGGAAGCGGGTGTATGCCAGGTTAAGGATGTTTTATATGAGATTAAAGAAGGGTTTTTACCAAGCCAAGTAATTGTGGACGCCATGGAAGAGATTGGGAAAGATATCAAAAGAGAAACTTTGGTAAATCAATTTGAAATAGTCAAAAGTGCAATACCTAAAGAATGGATAGAAAAAATTGAATAAAATAATGAAAGAAATGATAACGTGAAAGTATTTTTAAAGGAAAAGGAGAAAGACTTTCAAGAATGTGTTCTCAAAAACTTCTACATTTGTTTCAGAAACAAAGTGTGTAAAAGACCAGTTTCAGAACAATTTTGGAAAAAAATCTTTGTGGAAATAGATGAAGAGGGAATCTGGAAGAATTTAAAATGGAAGTATTTAGACGCAAAAATTGAAACTTTGGATTATTTTATCCGACATAATGTTATTTTCACTGAAACAAAACTGGCACAAATTGGAAGTAGTGAGAATGCATTATGCAAAATATGTGGAATGGAAAATGAAGGTATTATGCATTTGTTTTTAAAATGTGTTGAATTAAGTACATTTATGACAAAGTTAAAAGAAATGATGAAACAAATGATGCCACAAAAGACAGAGCAAATTGAGGAGGAGACAGAATGGTATAAAATATTTTTGTTTGGTTTTAATGGAAGTAAAACAAGGGTTGCCAATTTGTTTCTATCAATTGCAAGAAATGTTATTTGGGAAAGGAGAAACATTGTTAAAAATAAACATGCTAAAATAGAGTTATGGAAAACGTATAAAGGAAAACTTGGAAAATATATTAAAACTTTGGAAGAATATTTTAAAATGGAGGAGAAAGAGACTGTATTTTACAAAACTTTTATGTTGACTAATCCTTATATTATGTACACTATAGATGGTTTGAAAATAGATGTACCAGAATGATTATAATTGTTGTTTTCCTATTTTGAAAACATATTAGGGAATGATTGGAAATGACGTTTTAATATGCTTCTGAACTGATGTTTTAAATATGTTTTTTAATGTATGTATTGTAGAATTTGAATAAGTTTTCAAATAAAGAAAAAAAAAAAAAAAACGAGTGGCCGAGTGGTTACGGCGATGGACTGCTAATCCTTTGTGCTCTGCATGCGTGGGTTCAAATCCCATCCTCGTCGTTCATCTGCTCTGGCATTTGAGAGAGCCTGGTGCTTCCGTGGATGGTGTTTTACTTGCACCCTCTTAGCTTTTTGAAGGGTGTTTTTGCAATATTGTGTGTCGTCTTTACCGAAAATAGCTGCAAATACATACATATATGCCACAGTCCAGCTACCATTAGAAAAACAGGAACATACATGATGAGGTGGCCGAGTGGTTAAGTCGATGGATTGCTAATCCATTGTGCTCTGCACGCGTGGGTTTGAATCCCATCCTTGTCGTTCAATTGATTTGGTGTTTGTGAGAACCTGATGCAGCTCTAAAAGGTTTCTTACTTTCAGCCTCTTACCGTTTTGAAGGATGTTATAAAGTTAATCCAGCCTCAAGCAGGGATGGATTGCTAATCCACTGTGCTCTGCACGTGTGGGTTCGAATGCCATCCTTGTCGTTCAATTACTTTAGCGTTTGTGAGAGCTTGGTGCTTCCATGGAAGGTTTCTTACACCACTCTATTTGCATTCTGAAGAATGTTATGGTACAGGTTAATCCAGCCTGTTGCATGTTTAGGAGCTCACGTCTAACATAAATTGCAGCCCGTTAGAGAAACAGAAGCACAGCTAACTTTTGCAACCAAACGTTAAGCCTTCTAAGAGGCTGACAAAAATTGCCAAAGCTGACTGTATTTCAAGTCATCTTGGCGGGAATTGGGTAAAGTTTTCAACCAGCAATGATCACGCCTCGGTTAAACCTCATAGGCTACGATATTGCCTCTACGAAAGAATAGCGATCACAGCTATGAACTCTTCTGTGTACCAATCGGGACATGCAACGACAAGGTGGTATCAAATTTTAACCTGCCAGCAATCAGCCTTCTGGCACCAACGAGTGCATGCTGTGTCAGCAGAACAGGTTATCGATATGCCCAAAAAGAATTACATATACATCGTTCCATTACTTAAAGAAAAGTATACACTACTTTTGTGAATCTGGGAGAAGAGAATTGTGGGTAATCTGGTAAAGGGGGCGGAGTCACAACGCTGAACGGCAGAGAAAATGGTTGAGATTGAAATTTGGGTTGTACAGGGATTGGGCTAAGATAACGAACAATGCAAGGACACTGAAACTAATTTTGACAGAAATCCAGGGTCAGCTATGCTGCCGTTTTTAGACTCAGGCATTCTGTCTAGTTTCTCTACAACAAAACCAGAAGAAACCTGTTGAAACCTGGGCACTGATCAGAGCTACTGAAAAGCTCATTATGACAACCTTTAACTTCATCTATTTTGTAAGAACCCCCAGGACACAACTAATTCCAGCTTCCTGCACAGCGACTTGCTGACCAGCGACGAGGTGGCCGAGTGGTTAAGGCGATGCACTGCTAATCCATTGTGCTTTGCACGCGTGGGTTCGAATCCCATCCTCGTCGTTTATTTAAAAGGTCCCGGTGCTTCCTGCAAGGTGTCTTACTCGCAACCTCTTGTTGTTTCGAAGTATGTTATGGCAAAATTTAATGTCATCTTACCGAAAATAGCTGCAAAAACGCACATGTACATACATGCAACAGTCCAGCCTCCATCAGGAAAGCAGGTAGTAATGTGACGAGGTGGCCGTGTAGTTAAGGCGATGGACTGCTAATCCATTGTGCTTTGCACGCGTGGGTTCAAATCCCATTCTTGTCGCTTTGGCATTTTAGAGAGCCTGTGCTTCCGTGGAATGTATTTTGCTTGCACCCTCTTAGCGTTTTGAAGGGTGTTTGTTGCAAAATTTAATGTCGTCTTTAGCGAAAATAGCTGCAAATACATACATATATGCCACAGTCCAGCTACCAATAGGAAATCAAGTACATACATGACGAGGTGGCCGAGTGGTTCAGGTGATGGACTGCCAATCCATTGTGCTCTGCACGCGTGGGTCCGAATCCCATCGTCGTCGCTCATCTGCTCTGGCATTTGAGAGAGCCTGGTGCTTCCGTGGAAGGTATTTTACTTGCACCCTCTTAGCGTTTTGAAGGGTGTTGTTGCAAAATTGTATGTCGTCTTTATCGAAAATAGCTGCAAATACATACATATATGCCACAGTCCAGCTACCATTAGAAAAACAGGAACATACATGACGAGGTGGCCGAGTGGTTAAGGCGATGGACTGCTAATCCATTGTGCCCTGCATGTGTGGGTTCGAATGCCATCCTCGTCGTTCAATTGATTTGGTGTTTGTGAGAGCCCAATGCTGCTCTAAAAGGTTTTTTACTTACACCCTCTTACCGTTTTGAAGGATGTTACATGTTAAAAATTCTGAAACAATAAGTGATGAACAATATGTATGCATATGCAATGAAAACTGTCATGATAATATATATAAAAAAATGTACTGTAAAGCCATGTTAGTGTCTCTATGTATTTATAGATATATGATAGTTTAATTGTTTAAACTAGAACAGGATTGCATTATATTAAATGTAATTGAATGCAATGCAATTTTAAATAATTAATTAATAATTTAAAATTCAATTTTCAGATCTTTTAAGTAAGTAAGTAACTTACTTACTATCTTTTAAGATTTGTTTAGATCTATTTCAATATAAATTTAAGAAATAATGTAGGAAGGAATAATGTAGTGTAGTTGTAGTGTAGATTTGGCTGACAACCCAGACCACGCTAGTGTATTGAATAATCTATGAGAAAATATATATCTTTAAATAAATTATTATTATATATATATATATATATATATATATATATATATATATATATATATATATATATATATATATATATATATATATATAACTACTCCCTTGCTGAGTATAGAAACAATTTTTAATTCCCAGCACAACATATTTGTAATGTTTGTTTGTATGCAACATGACCTGACAATACTGATTATGCTGTTTTTAAAAATACCAAAAACATAAATCAAATGTCTATTTAACATCAAAATTATACTGCAATATATAAATTAATATACATTATATAAACTATTCTGAAATTATGTTACCATTGTAATTGACTGCACTCAGAAAGTGAAGCTGAACATGAGTTTTCAGTTTACTTTTCTAAAACTTTTTATAAAAGTTTGTAGTGCAGAATGGACAGTGGTATAGGGAACAGCATGTGTTGCATTTTATTTACCGCTGTTAAACTCTGATCGCTTCCTATTGATGAAATTCCTACAATTTCTACAAGAAAATATAATTTACATTATATTATATTACATTATAGATGGGTGTTTACAGCTTCTACAAGTTCAAGAGAGACAAGATTAAGTGAAAATAAAATGTAATTATATATATATATATATAATTATTATATTTTTTGTGGGTGTGTTAAATTCTCTTTTGGACAGTTACATACATTCTAATGTTGCTGTAAAATGCATTATTCAATTATTTAAAATTTTAAATTATTACAAATAAAAAGATTAGAACAGGTTAGAAAAATATCTTACCATGAAAGGCTTTATGCAGGCTAAAGACAGACAAAAAGTAAAAGAAAACTAGCCTACTTAAGAAAGTGAGATGTAGAACATGTAACGTTAGCTAGCTTAGCATAATTAGCTAAAACTGAGTCAAACTAACACACTGCTGTAGAATGGTATTTGGACCACAGCGGTTCGAACTGTAGTCTGCCGAGTGACTAAAAAGTTATCAGCATGATGGTAAAAAACTGTACATTTCTAGTCAAACCATTCTTCTGCAATCTTATACCAAAAACGGAAATAAGGGCAGTATTAATAGCTATAAATGTGGGAGAGCGTTGATATTATGTGACTGTATTGTATTGCAATATGGAACAATTAAGTGTTGATGTTAAATCAAAAGTAATTCACAAATACTTGAAAATGAAATGATTTAATGACAATAATTCTCTATGGTTACAACTGAATTAGTTACAAATAACTGTATAAAATGATAAAACATGAAATGATAAAAACATGATATAAATTGTACCCAGCTTACTGTAAATTTAAAGTTACCTAAGAAAGAGAGAGACAGGGGGAGGGAGAGAGAGACAAAGAGAGCAAGTAGGCCTCAAAGAGCCTGGGAGCAGTAGAGCCAGAGAAGATAGCCTCCAGAGAAGGAGAGGAGCTGAACAGGAGAGAAGCAGACCAGGAAAAGAACAGCCCAGGAAAAGAGGAGCCCAGGAAAAGAGGCAGAGCCAAGTTTACCAGCTATTTTGTACCTTTCTTGACCATGTGACCAAACCCAAATACTGAGACATTCAAACTGACCAATCAACATGTGACCACATCATAAAACCCCCAAAGTCAACATACCAGGCCCTGATCTTATCAGTGTCTGCCTTTGGAGTCAGCATGGACCTTTTTTGGTGAAAAAGACATGTTTTGCCATATAAACAAATGCATAGGATAATTTAGACTCTTACACTTACCACCAGAGGGAACACTCACCCGAGTACTGATACTATACGAAATACATTACCCATCAGCCCATTCACGAGGAACTGATTTCAGCAACAGCTGATACCCATCACACACACTAGGCTCGTTTGAGGTGGCCAAAATCTGCGCAGAATCGATCACCGGTGATCACCGCAAGATGCATGCCGGTTAGAAGTGTGTCCGAGTTGCGTCCGCCTGGCTCTGATGTCACACTGACGTGCGCCAAAAAACTCTCGCGATCGCGAGGCGGGTACCTCGGATTGAGCAGTCGGCCGCAGTTGCTCTCAAAAGACTGCGCCCACTAAAAGCATGATGGGAAACGGCTGGCTGACGACAGAGCTAAATGCTCATTGGATGAGACTGACAAACTACACGTTATTACCTATGTTGTTTTTACTGAGGTTAATTCTGGCTTTGTTGTATACCTATTTTGTATTTTCGTTGATAATGAAAAAAAGTCATAAAGAGCATTACATGTGGTTATTTATTTAGATTTACACGCAAACAAAAACAAAACACACCTTTGTAAAAACCTAATGTGACCTATCTAATATAACTAAATGTTACATATAAATAATTAGGATGTGCATGTGCTGTATTTTATTTCTCTCTCAGTTTAAAGTCCTGTTTGTTGTCATTTTCACTTTTTTGTATGTTTGTGTGAGTTTTGTATTGTATTTTTTATACAACGTTATTCCATGAAAGTCAATCCAAAACACAGGCTACATATGCATACATGAGGTAATCAGACTGTTTTGCCATTATGCCTATGCTTCATCTTTGTGTGGTTTCATAAGTGAAAGGGGTGTAGTAAACAAAACAAAACACACACACACATGTAGGCCTATGTGAAGTCAAAAGTTATTTTTAATAGATCAAGAACATTTTCCCAGTATTTCCTACAGCCTATAGTTTTTATTCAGGTGAAAGTCTTGGGCTGTTTATTTTAGTCTGGCTGGAGTAAAAGCTGTTTATAGGCCTAATAAGCATGTCAATATAATTAGCCCCTTTATAATTTATTTATGTTTGCAGAACAAACCACTGTTGTCCAATGGCTTTCCTCATTTATCTTTAACATAATTAATCTATAGTTAACTCTTTAAATTGCACATTAGGCTGAATACTAGTATCTTGCAAAAAAAACTGTATGTAAAATATATAATATATTACTGTCATCATGGCAAACACTAGACAAAAGAGTTAGTAGAAATTAGTTTATAAAACTGTTGAAAACAAAATCTGTTAAACAGCATTTTACATATTTGATGCAATACCATTTCTTTAAACTTCACAAGAGGCTAATAATTTTGTCTTTAGTTGTATTTCCCTTTATACCTTCTAATGCCCTCTATAGAAAATCTGAAATGACTATAGAAATGGATCACTTGTTCAATAAAATGCCAAATACTAGGGACATTCCTAGCGAAACAAATAAACAAACATTTGTCATGACCTGTTACTCAAAAGCATCTTGCTGTAGCTACTTAATTTATAATGTAGCCAAATGAGATTTCTTGAAAGCTTTCTTGCTGTATAAGCTGTTTATTTTGTCATTCTTTTAACAGTTACTGTTGAATATACAGATTTATATTTTAAATAAACCTTTTTAAGTAATGAGCTGTTCATCTTCTGTGATTGTGACCCTCTTTTTGTAAAAACAGTGATATTTCAATTGCATCCACTCCCACATTAAAAAATACTACAGTAATTTATAGGAATACTGTAGTGTTTTTGAACCATATTATAACAAATAGCCTATTTAAATTCTATAGTTGCTCTGATATCACAACAACTAAACATAACCCAATACTGAAAAAACATGTTCAAAAACACTCTAATATTTACTATAAATCACAATAGTATTTTTTCATGAGGTCATTCGTCCGCGATAGAAAACGCGAACGCGATCTCCACCACTGGTGACGTTTCCAGGCGGCAAAACAGCGAGATTCGGGAGGTGTCCGACTTCTGATGTATTTTTTGAGCCCTCCTCTTACTGCAGCTGCCTGCTCTCGTCTACAATGCAGTCAAGGCGAGGCGCACCTCAAACGAGCCTACTATATATACTCTCTTTACCCATCAGTCTATGCAAAGTCTTGTTTTGCTCTGCGAACTTTTCTAAGCGTTTATCTTGGTTTGCTTTTCCCGTGTCTATCTCTGCCTGATCATGACCTCTGTTTGCCTGCCGCCTGCCTTTACACCTAGCCTGCCTTTCTGACTCCGTCTGTTAGCTGCCAGCCCCGACTTTAGCCTATTCTCTGACTACTGAATCAAGCCTGTCGTTTCCTACCTTGTATTCTGCCGTTATCAATTTTTAATTCTTTGGTAGGGATTTTATTTTCCTTGTTTAAGACATTATTTAAGTGATTCCAAAATTGTCTAGGGTTATGGAAATCTTGAGAAAAGCAATTTTTATAATAATTAGATTTTGCATTTCCAGTTTTCGTTTTACAAGAATTTCTAAGAACTCTGTAGTTTTCCCAGTCTTCTTGTAATTTAGTTTTACGGTACTTACCCCAAGCCTTATCTCTTTGTTTAAAAAGATTCATTAAATTAGAGTTAATCCAGGGAAGATGACTCCCTTTAACTCGTATCGTTTTGAAGGGTGCATGCTTGTTGATTATATTAATAACTTCAGAATAGAAAAAGTTCCATGCATCTTCAACTGTGGGAATTAACTTGAGTCTATACCAATTAATTGATTCAAGATCATAAAAAAAGTTATCATAATTAATTTTCTTATATTGCTTGATTGTAATATATTTAGGAGAAAGACGGGGTATTTTTATTTTCCAAATGCAGAAAATAGTGGAATGGTCACTTAAACAGTCAGAAATTAAACCACATTTAACAATTCTTTCAGGATTAGTGACCAATATCCAGTCAAGCAAAGTAGATGAATTTAGGTTAACTCTGGTGGGTTCATTAATTAACTGAGTGAGATTATTACTATTAAAAAGATACTTATCATTAGAAGAGGAGCGATCCAACCAATTACAATTAAAATCACCCAAAATTATGAGTTCACTATATCTTCCTAGAGAATTAATAGTTGACAGAAAATTTTTTGTAGATTCTGAAGGGGCGGATGGAGGTCTATAGATACTACCTATAATTAAGTGTTTGTTTTCATGGAAAATAATACGAACAAATACACATTCAAAATTGATTGGAGGTGTTATAGGAGATACACATACAGTATTTAAATAACTAGAAACATAAATAGCAACACCACCGCCTCT
Source organism: Danio kyathit (assembly GCA_903798195.1). Classification (NCBI taxonomy): domain Eukaryota; kingdom Metazoa; phylum Chordata; class Actinopteri; order Cypriniformes; family Danionidae; genus Danio; species Danio kyathit. Next base: position 817,362 of record CAIGQS010000269.1, read on the forward strand.
AGAGGGTCTATCTGCTCTAAATAAAACATAGTCTTCGATATGAAGTTCATAATCGCTGATTCGGTCATGTAGCCATTTTTCAGATATAGTAACAATATGAGGATTATAAAGAGAAACCCAGGCTCTAAGATCATCAATTTTAGGTAAGAGGCTCCTAATATTGATATGTACAATTTTTAGACCTTTATGATTCAGTAACAAGAGAAATAGTGCAGCATAGTAGAAGAAGCTGCATAGCAACATACTAAACAAACAAACATATAATACAAAAAACAAAAACATTCACAAAATATTTGTGCTCTGACTAGAAAACCAAGGAGGTTACCACAAGCTCAGTCTGATAATGAATAATATGATGAAACATAGCCTGTACATTCAGCTTAAAAATGGCATTTAACCGAAATGAGTTGCATAGCCTTGTTTACAATGAAAAAAAGATAAATAAATAAATGCAAATTGACCTGAGAAGCAAGAGTCATATTTGTCCACCACAACACAAAATAGAGAGTAATTGCTCAAAAAACAAAAACAAAAAACACTTTAACGGAACAAAGAAAAGTTTGATAGAATAGGAAAATAACAACTACTACTAATAACAATATTTACAATCATAATAGTAATAATGATATTAATATTAATAATAATATATATAATAATAACGAATGCAAATTACTGGGCAGCGCAGTGGTGCAGTAGGTAGTGCTGTTGCCTCACAGCAAGAACGTCGCTGGGTCGCAGGTTCGAACCTCGGCTGGGCTGGGTCAGTTGGCGTTTCTGTGTGGAGTTTGCATGTTCTCCCTGCGTTTGCGTGGGTTTCCTCCGGGTGCTCCGGTTTCCCCCATAGTCCAAAGACATGCAGTACAGGTGAATTGGGTAAGCTAAATTGTCTATAGTGTATGAGTGTGAATGTGTGTGTGGAAGTTCCCAGAGATGGGTTGCGGCTGGAAGGGCATCCGCTGCGTAAAATCGTGCTGGATAAGTTGGCGGTTCATTCCGCTGTGGCGACCCCGCAAGGGACAAAGCCGACAAGAAAATGAATGAATGAATGAAATGCAAATTATCCAAAATAACAAGCCTAATGGATCGTACTCACAGTCACAAGGATACGAAGTGAAGATTGACAGTTCACGGAAAAAAAGATCAGCTTCATCAGGACAGCGAAAGAGTTTGGGCTTTCCATCTACCATCACTCTTAGTGTTGCAGGGTAGAGTAACGAATATTTCATATTAGCCTCGCCAAGAGCTTTTTTGACAGAATCAAACTGACGCCGTTTCTTGACAAGAGATGCGCTGTAATCCGGGAAGATGTAAACTCGGGCACCATTAAAAATTTGTTCTTTCCTCTCCCGAGACAGTCTAAGAATACGGACTTTGTCCTGAAAATTCAGAAATTTTGCCACAATAGGTCTCGAACGGAGTTTACAGCCAGATGAGAAAGTTGGGTAACGGTGCGCTCTTTCGATCACTGGGACCGTAGGAAAGTGATCTTCACCAAACAGCTGATTCAAGAAAGCTAACATGTTTCCACCTTCACTTTTCTCGGGAATGCCAACAAAGCAAAGATTTGACTGACGACTTCTGTTTTCAGCAACTTCTGCTTTCTCATTGAGGTAGTCATTTTCTTTTTCGAGCTTCTGAACGCGTTTTGTCAAATCATCCACGTTGTCCTCGTTTGAACTCACCCTTTGATCCAGTTCAGATACATGTTCGGAGAGAGAGGAAAGGGAATTTTGAATCGTGCTCAAACCAGATTGTAAATCATCAGTTTTTGTATCAAAATGCACGATCAATTCTGATTTTATTTGCTGTATAGCGTCCCAAATAGTTTGAAGCGAAATTTCCGGCGTGTCCATTGTGAAAAGAAGGTACGCTCCAAACAATCAGGGGTAATGAAGGTAGATATAGCCAAAAGAACAAAAAAGGGGAAAAATCCGAACTATTGAAGTGAAAAGGACCCGCTAAAACCGGGTGAAGACAGAAGCCTGCAGGTGCAGAGACGCTCAAGCAGTTGCGGTAGCGGCCATGAAATTATGTTTTGTTTATGGCATATAGTTAACTATTTATGTGATGTGGGTAAATGGTGTGTTTCAGTCCGGCTACCACCGCAAGTCCTATATTTCAAACCTGCGGGAACGCAGGTTTATGTTTTAAATAATGTTTTATTAGTAATTGTGTTTTAAATAATAACTCCAAATCGAGGTGTTCATTTTAGGCCTATATAAACTATAAAACGTCTATGCAAATTAATGCAATACTATATGTAAAAACTAAACTATTATATACTATAGTATACCAGTCCGCTATATGCTTCAGCGCCAAAACACGAACTGATTTGTTAAATAAAATAATAATTAGTCTAAATAAAATTAAAGTGAAATATAAAAAAAAAAAGTTTAAAACACATTGAATGATATAGCGGTTCCATGCGAGGAGGCTGCACAGCTGGATCAGAATTAGGGATGCTCATTTCGGTTAATTTTGCCAACCACCAACCGCCGCTCATTAACCAAATATTAACCATTAACTGTTGACAGATTAATATTAAAATATTATTTAATAAAATTTTTTTTGGAAAATATGCATTTAATTAATGCTCCGCTGTTAGTATTATATTACAAAACCTCTGTCAACATTTTTAACAAAAGTCATTAGTTTAAAGATTATGTCTTAATTATGATTATGACTTATTTCCTCTGTCTCACTCGCGGTTCATGCGCGCGCTGCGTGTAATGAAAGACAATGACAATGAGCCTTCAGGCTCATATGATGACTTTTTGTAAAGTATGGGCTACTACATAGCATATAACAATTTAGTTGTTTACATATGATATTGCATTAATTTGCATACATGTTTTATAAAGTGTAAAATGAAAGCCTCGGTTTGGTGCGAAAAACTTTTGTTTGATTTGTATTAGGCTATGTCGGCTATTTAAAATGTATATTATATAAGAAGTATTAAAAACTAATTTTCCAAATGGAAAAAGGTTGGTTTGTTGGTTGTAGCCTACACTAAATCATCAATAGCCAATGTGTTGAGTTTATGACGCGGCTCCAGGCAGCACAGAGGCGATCAGCATCAGCGCTGGTTTGTCAACTCGTCTGTGTCAAACTGTGACCAGAAATATCCTTCTTTCAGTTAACATAGGCTTCTCTGAAACTGAATATTTCTTTTTTTTTATAAATTTTTTTAAAATTTTATTTAGGCTAGATTATAATTCTATTTAACAAACCAACACAATCTCACGGCAACTCATGTTTTGGCGCTGAAGCATATAGCGCGGACTTGTTTTGAAGCACTTCACCCCAAAGGTTATTTGTTATTCTTCATTCCTTTAAATAATGTAGCCTAGTTGTCTTTTTAATGATTAATGAAGGAAATATAATGCTATGTTTCATTGTTTATCTTTATTTACAAGTAGAGGAGTTTTTACAGCTAATGTATAGGCTATTTCTGTCCGTTCGCATCCCGTCCCTTTGTGCCACCTGGCGGCATAGTCGCAAACTGTGGTCATACATAAAAAACAAGTTCTTTTTCCTTTAGAGCGGTGGCGGTACATCGTGCGGTGGTAATGGCCACATTAAACTCTCACCTACTGTATATAACATGTACAAACAGAATTGATGAGACAGATGAGACTCCAGATCATCTCACTGCTGCTGATTGATCCTGCAGAGGATTATGGGTAAATCTCTCCACAATCTCTCAGTCTTCAGCACAGTTTCACTGATGATTTATACTCAGCCCAAAACCCAGGATAAAGTGGCTCAGTGAATGTGGTCTGGACTGAGTGGATGAGGCTCATTGTGTCTTCATTGATGTTATAGAAGATCAGAGTTCCTGCACTGTGATCCACAAACACTCCTATTCTACTGCTGATCGGCTTTACTGGGAGACGAGTTTCTATGTTATTGTGTCTGTATAAGAATCCCCTACGCCCCAGGAAGACTAGACTCCAGGACTGAGCATTATTTCCAAACCAATACTCATTATCTCCTCCCTTCCTCTTAATGCTCTTATATGACACTGATATATCCACATCTCCACTGCAGTCAATCTCCCAGTAACAGCGTCCACACACACTCTCTCTGCACAACACATAAGCATGATCACTAAATCTGTCTGGATGATCAGGGTACGACTGTTCCTCTCCCGCACGCTTCATCTCTCTGTTCTCCTCAGACAGACTGAGAAGAGTGTGTGCTGTGTTTGGATCCAGTGTGAGGAAACAGCCATCTGAACAGAAGAAGAGACACATTTATAACACAACAACACTCACTGTTAAGGCTGGTTTATTCTTCTGTGTAGAGTGATTGGCGTGACCCACGCCGCCTGCCTTGTGTGTACTCCTGCATTTATACTTCTGCATGCTGTCTGGTTTCTCTGCAATAACTCTTCTGAAACATTAGCTGTCACTAGGTTTTTATGTTCCTCTGTGTCGAGTTTCTTCGCTGGTGTTTTGTTTTTTCCGAACGCTACCTTAATGTAGAAGTAGCTCAAACTCGCTCATTCTAATGCGGGAACCGGTGGTTGCTCAACAACTTTAATCATAAGGCAAACACAAAACAACAATCTCCATCTGTAATTTCTTCACGGGACTCCACACTTGTAAACACTCGCTCCATCAGGTTAGCGCAGCTCTCAGTCCCGCCTACACTGGTCACAGCTACCAAGCTGACCAATAACAGAGCTTGTGCTACGCTACACATTGTCATTTTTTGAGAGGTGCGTGTTAGCGTCAGGATCAGCCACAGCGAGGGCTATGCGACCTCACGAAGGCTGTGCCGGAGCAAACGTGTGCACTTGATGCAGAAGTAGAAATCAGCCTTAAAGCTGTGTGAGTGTGTGTGTGGACGTACATTTGTGCAGTCCTGCTGTAATCCACTTCTCTCCTCCATGATCCAGACTGTAAACACACACAGATTGACATTCAGTCAGTAAACAAAACTAAACTTTTAAAACTAAATTTTCAGCAGGCCTGCAGTCAGAATTAAATACATTAAACATCACTAATTATGTACACTTCTTAAATTCATTCATTTTTACATTAGAAGGCTGTTAAATGCTTGATTTTGATTAGCTGATTAATGCATTATATTCATATATTAGAAACTGCATTAATAACTCCATTAGTGTATCCTGCACGTGGGGACGAACGACACCGGGCTGCGGCAGAAGAAGATCCTGAAGAGGGACTTCAGGAGCCTGATCAAGACGGTTCGACGCACCTCGCCCGCCATGCAGATCATCATTTCTGGACCGCGTCCTACTTACTGCCAAGGACACAAAAGGTTTAGTAGACTCAGTGTCGGCCCATCCTACAGGCAATATAGGCGGTCACCTAGGGCCCAGCGTTTCCTGGAGGGGCCCACAAACGCTGCTCATATATTATATTTACTGTGAGCGTAAGCACGTGGACGAGCATGAATGATAAAACCTCAAGCATTGGGCAATGCACGAACCCTATTAAACGTGATACAATTCACAACGACAGTGAGAAAAAAAATTACTTCCACATTTCATTAAAAGATTAGCTCTGTATAATTCATTTAGTCATTTTCTTTTCAACTTAGTCCCTTTAATAATCTGGGGTCGCCACAGCGGAATGAACCGCCAACTTATCCAGTATATGTTTTACACAGCGGATGCCCTTCCAGCCGCAACCCATCACTGGGAAACATCCATACACACTCATTCACACACACACTACAGTACATTTTTAGCATACCCAATTCACCTGTATCACATGTCTTTGGACTTGTGGGGGAAACCAGAGCACCTGCAGGAAACCCACGCAAACACGGGGAGAACATGCAAACTCCACACAGAAATGCCAACTGACTCAGCCGAGGCTCAAACCAGCGACCTTCTTGCTGTGAAGCGAACGTGCTACCCACTGTGCCCGTCTCTGTATAATTCATACATGACAAATAGCTGAAAACAATAATAAATACACAACAACAGTAAGAATAAAAGCAGAAAATATTAGAAACATACCCAGCAGCACCACACTCTATTAGCTACCCAGCCCGCGATCGGCTATTGAGTGAACTAGAATGACATAACATATTCCTACACAGATTCCACATATTTCTCCAAATTTCTCATGTTGAATATAAAGCCGAAAAAGTGTCTTAAAGTCTTAACTAATATAACTAATATAAGTGTCGTTGCTATTTTTAATCGATCTTAATCAAATTTTAATTTGAAATGAAGCTAAAATGTCTCATTTCTAGTTTTAATTTATGCATATATTTGTATGTAAGCACCTAAAGCACTTATCATAAATTAAATAATAACAGACAATAACCTTAATGCTGTCTGTCTCACTGAAACCTGGCTGAAACAAAATGACTACATTAGCTTAAATGAAGCAACTCCTCCAGGATTCTTATACAAGCATGAAGCTCGTCAAACTGGTCGTGGTGGTGGAGTTGCATCAATCTTTAGTGATAGCCTTAATGTTAATCAGAGAAACAGGCTTATGTTTAACTCTTTTAAAGTATTGGCGCTTAATTCAATGCAATTCATCTTTATTTCTCTAGCACTTTTACAGTGTAAATTGTGTCGCAGCAGCTTAACACAGAAATTCTAGTAAACTGAAACTGTGTCAGTCCAGTTTTCAGAGTTGAAGTTCAGTTTAGAGCTAAAGATCTTTGCCCGAACCCGACAGGACACGACGGTTCGGGCTTAATTTCTATCATTTTAGATGAGGTCGGGCCAGGCTCTGGCTTGCGATCCGGCTTGCACGTTAAATGAACAGTCATGTGATGCATTTCGATTAGCGCAAGAAATCGTTTGTTACAACATTAAAACCCATCCCTGCAAAGGTGAAACAAATGATGACGGAGAAGTCAAAAAGATCGAATTTTGTGGAGTGGGATGCTGCGTTCACACCAGACGCGGAAGAAGCGTCAAGAGCGAGTGATTTACATGTTAAGTCAATGCAAACGCGCGAATAGGCATCCTGCGGCGCGAATGGCGCGGCGCGTTTTCCGCGTTTGACGCGCTTAACGCGCGAATCGCTCGAGTTGGAAAATCTGAACTTCTGCGGACATTCGCGTCGCGTTAACCAATCAGGAGCTTGCTCTTGTGAGGGCATGATTGTGACGTAGCACCTGTTGTTGGTGTCCTGGGGAAATCCTCCAGCTGACACCGACAACAGTTCATCAAACTGGGCTTGGCTCAGTCAGAAGCACCGCTGAAAGCCCCAGTCATCCAGGTTAAGTTTCTGGAGGAGTTTATGAGCCCACAGCGCTGGGTGCACCTCTGAAGGTATCCAGTGGACTCAGACACTGCTTCAAACGTATCGACGCTGTTTTACAGCCTTCATAAAGCACATAAACAGAGTTATTTTATCAATAAAATCCATGTTAGCATTTAGCAACGAAGCTACAGTCACCGGGCAGACAGAAGCCCTGCCCATGACGCGAATCCGTGGCTGTTCTGAAGTGAATTTGACGCGCGAATGAAGCGGAGTCTGATGCGCGAATGAAGCGAGTAAACTCAAATGTTCACGCGTCTATTTACTCGCGAATAGCGCGATTTAGCCGCGCGTTCCGCGTCTGGTGTGAACACAGCAGGAGAATGTACAGCAAGCTAAAAGGGAAAATGATGAGGTCATTCGCTACATTGAAACCGCTGTCATGGAAAATGAAATTGATGTCCTTGGCTAGTGAAAGATGAACAAACAATCCTAGCCAACACTTGCAAAATAAGCCAGATCAGTACTACGCATCCTGACCAGTAGCAGCAGCAGTGAAAAAGTGTTTAGTGCTGCTAGACGCACCATCAGTGAGCCCAGGACTGTGCTAAACCATCTACAGTGGATTAAAAAAATTTCCTCCTCAAAAACACGTTTACAAAGCCTAATCTTGGTGGATAAAGTATTTTCAAATTATAATTAAATATTAATTAAATCATAAATGCATAATGTAGACAAGAGTATATAGGCTAATGCTGGCATTATTCTTTTAATATTCAGCTTCACCATCGCCTTAAAGCCGGATTGTGAAGAGAAGTGGCGAAACAAATCTCGCAGAGCCTTTATCTTAATTTCGTTATTGCCAAATACCTGTCATAATTTACATTTTATTTTAATTTAATTTGTTAAGAAAGACTTCTTTTTATTGGTGTGTTGGCCAATTTAGTGTATGTACCTGGGCCTATTTAGAGTGCTGAGATGTTACAATGTTACAGAGGACTTATTTTATTCCTTTGTTCCAACTTCTAAGTTGCCTATACGTTTGTTATAAATAAAATATGATAAAACACATATAAACGACTCATTCTTGAAAAAAAGGAAAAAGAGCTGTGTGTATGTGTACATTTAAATAATGTTGGGCTTTAAACGGGTTCAGGCTTTTTAAAAAGCTGTCAATCAAAATGTACTTGTCGGGCTCGGGCCCTATCAGGCCTAATTTTTATGACCCGATTACAGCTCTAGTTCAGTTTATTCAGTTCAGTGTGGTTTAATTTTCAATGCTGAAAGTCCAAACACTGAAGAGCAAACAGCTCCACAAGTCCTAAATGTTACGCTCCCTGATATTCAGAAACAATCCATGTTATCTCTCGCTTTAATCACTGTATATAGACCCACAGGACCCTATGTCGATTTCCTAAAAGAGTTTTCTGATTTTATTTCTGACTTACTAGGTAAAACTGACTGATAAAATACTAATTGTGGAATAAAATACTAATTTACTAATTTCAACATCCACATAGAGGACACTAGTGATCCATTAGGACTCTCGTTTACAAATTTGTTACAAACAGTTCCACCGCAAATTGGTAGTGATGAATTTTTTCAATGATAAAATAGAAGGCTTTAGAAAGAAAATAGATGTTAAACTTTCTGCACTGCCATTATGCCAATTACAATGAGCAGACAAAAGGTCCAGAGTTCATTTCAAGTGTGCTATTTGCATTTGGAATCTGTTACTGTCAACTCTCAAGATGAAATCCAAAGAGCTGTCACTATCAGTCAAGCAAGCCATCATTAGGCTGAAAAAACAAAACAAACCCATCAGAGAGATAAAAAAAAAAAAAACAGGCATGGCCAAAACAACTGTGGCGCATTCTTAAAAAGAAAGAACGTACCAGTAAGCTCAGCAATACAGAAATACCTGGAAGACCACAGAAACAACTGTGGTAGACCACCGAAGAATTATTTCCCTGGTGAAGAAAACACCCTTCACAGTAGTTGGCCAGATCAAGAACGCTCTCCAGGAGGCAGGTGTATGTGTGTCTGAGTCAACTGTCAGGAGAAGACTACACCAGAGTGAATACAGAGGGTTCACCACAAGCTGTAAACCATTGGTGAGCCTAAAAACAGGAAGGCCAGATTAGAGTTCTAGAAAAGCCTTCACAGTGCTGGAACAACATCCTATGGACAGATGAGACCAAGATCAACTTGTACCAGAGTAATGGGAAGAGAAGAGTATGGAGAAGAAAAGGAACTGCTCATGATCCTAAGCAGTGAAGCATGGTGGTGGTAGTGTCATGGTGTGGGCTGTCAATGGAACTGGTTCTCTTGTATTTATTGATAATGTGACTGTTGACAGAAGCAGCAGGATGAATTCTGAAGTGTCTCAGGCAGTATTATCTGCTCATATTCAGCCAAATGCTTCAGAACTCATTGGACTGCGCTTCACAGAGCAGATGGAGAATGACAATACTGCAAAAGCAACCAAAGAGTATTTGAAGGGAAAGATGAATGTACTGCAATGGCCAAGTCTATCACCTGACCAGAATCCGATTAAGCATTCATTTCACTTGCTGAAGACAACACTAAGGGGAAAATGCCCCAAGAACAAGCAGAAACTAAAGTCAGTCACAGTAGAGGCCCGGCAGAGCACCACCAGAGATGAAACCCAGCGTCTGCTGATGTCTGCTGGTGTTCCAGACTTCAAAAAAGACGTACCAAGTCCAGCTAATCTGTGTTTGGCAGAACAGTTTGTATGCACTAGTGAATCACTCCATGAGGTTCGATGTGCCCTGTTTAGGAAGGTAAAAGCCAATGTAGATACTTTGCCACAAACAAATGATGCCTTGCCTCTGCACCTCATGAGGGCACACTATCAAACAAAGATTTGGAAACAGTCACTAGTGACTCATCCACAGTTGCCCTCACCAACTAGTTGTGGTTGGCACATGAAAGATGGTGTGCTGGTCCCCAAGCTTTTAACGAAAGAACCTTTACAGGCCAGATGTTTGAAGCTGATGAGCTGTGGGTGCAAGGAAAGTGGAAGTCAGTGCAGTACCAGGCAGTGTCGATGTCAAAAAGTGGAATGTATTGCTGCAGAGCATGTGGATGTGCGTGTGCAGCTTGGTGCAAGAATACTCAGGTACCCACATAATCATATTCGATTAGGTTTAGGTTTTGCCCTTTAGTGTGATCCAGGCGCTCTATTGTTAAAAGTAAAAGCATCCTCTTCTGTTATGTCCCTGACCAGGACTCTGACTGAGCATTTGATCCCTGGATGCCTTCTGAAAGCTGGTCACCTTACCATCTCTCTGTGGAGTATGACAGATTGAATGAGGGAAAAAAGGTCTACCAGCAGGGTTTAATGGAAATTACCATGCTTCCAAAGAAAATTAATTAAGATTCTGTAATTTTGTGATTGTTATAAATAAACAAGAATCTTTTCTTAAATAAGTTGCCCGAAATATTTTATATCATTGCCATACAGCTACTACACAGTTACAGTATTACAACAAAAATAATAGCAGTTACTCCAAAGACTTGAGACAAGAGTTGAATTTGGAAGGAATTTATAAATGTAATAATATGTCAAATAAATATAATTGGTTTTAGACCCTAGTACATGAATAAAGTCAAATAGGAGCAAAGACTATCATTTACAATTTTATATTTCCGCCTGGACATGAAAGTGCTAAAACTTGTGCAGTATTCCACTGTCTCACACTACAAATATTAAACTTGGCATAAATCATGCACCTATATAGGAGTACTAATGGATTAAGGTTTTAAGCTAATATCTTATGTTTACAAGCTGATATTCGTTTTAAAATCTGTTTTTCTCTAGGCGGAGATTGATTTTTATATGTTGTAGCTCTATTTACTCTTATACTGTAAATGTATATTATCATTCTGAACATTTACACACATCCCATGAATGTAAGCTTTCATTTGATACCAACATTATGTATGTGGCTTTTGTAGTTCCAGAGATATTTACATTTACTGTATGTATGTATGTCGTGTTGAGCAAACAAAATTAAAAAAATGGCCTAAAATTGCTTCCAAAAGTCACAAAAATATTTTTTCAACTTGACAACCTTTCTAAAAATTCACCCATGAGTCCCTTTTAACTAAAAAAATTGGTTGTCATCTTGTACCCAAACATGTCCACAAAAGTCTAAACGAAAGCACTTTTTAGAATTGGCCCCCTGACTATTTTGAAAAGAGCTTGTAAATGACTGCAAAGGATTTGCAACCAAGTATTAAAAAGTGAAAGTTTGATTTATGATTATTATTCTGCCCCATTAATTTTGGTCCCTTAACAAGTAGGAGGCACAAATGTAAACTGTTATAATTCCTACAATGTTCACTTGATTTGGATGTAAATACCCTCAAAATAAAGCTGACAATTTGCAGTTAAAGCACATCTTGTTCGTTTCATTTCAAATCCATTGTGTTGGTGTATAGAGCCAAAAATGTTAGAATTGTGTCGATGTCCCAATATTTATGGACCTGACTGTATGTCTAAACCAGCTACATTCCCAGACCCAATTCCAACAAAACTGAAAGAGTTGCTACCAGTAGTAGGAGAACCTCTTCTTAACGTTATGAACTCTTCTTTATCTTTAGGCTATGTTCCAAATCCTTTCAAGCTAGTTGTTATTAAGCCTATTATTAAGAAACCACAACTGGACCACTGCAACTGAGCTAATTATAGGACTATTCAAATATCTGTGAATATCTGCCTCATGAGATCACAAGCCTGCATAAAGCCTGAAACGTGCACTGAGCCAACTATTCATGAAAACAAATATTCTTTGTGTTAGCAATCCGTATATAAATGCAATGCAGAATTCTCCATCTGAGCTCATTAACCCGCTAATAAGTTCCCGACTTCTGCATTCAAAACAAATCATGACGACAGCCATGCTGATTTGTTAACCCCACAAACAAACACATAAATTGGGATTATGACCCATATGACCTCACGAGACCACTGTGATCAAATGGTGCTTTATTCAGGTGACACATTCCACACAAGTTATTTACTGTAGTTGAAACCCATCAAATATTTGAAAAGAGCTCACTAAAGCTGTCATTATCTACAGAGTGGACAGAATGGCTAAAGACTCTGGTAAAGCAAAAGAGGGGGTGTTTGCATATATGTAAACAGATCATGGTGCACTGACACTGTTATCACCAAAATACACTGTTCTGCTGATATTAATCTGTCAAAGTTTGGCTGGAAGAAGCTGACTTTTCACTACAACAGGAGTTTTAGAACACACATTGGAGTTAGATGGACGCGCACATTCGCATGTTATTTAAAATGAAACTATTCAGATGACGCTCTGTGGTGTGGCAGAAATATCAACAGTGTCCTGAGTCATAGATGGGCACTGCGGACAGCTGCCGACTTGCAGCGCTGGTGTGTGTACCCTGATAGAAATCTATGTTTAGAATTCTAAAATGCATGGTGCTGCGTGGTGCGGCACCGAGTGGCCCATCCGGTGTGCAACCCTCTTGACTCCTAAAGGGTAAAACCTTGAGGCATGATCACATCTCGCATAGGGTGATTTTTTTTCCATTTGCATCTATGACGCATGAAAAAGACTCAGTAGCAAAAGATCAAAAGAAAATCGACACACTGCCACTTTAGCTCTCAAAAAATCCTTTAATATCACTCAACGTTGAGTGATATTAAAGGATTTTTTGAGAGCTTAAGTGGCAGTGTGTCGATTTTCTTTTGATCTTTTGCTACTGAATTTATTTTTGATCGAGCACCTGCCTTTGAGATTTTTAGATGTGCGCACATTTCTGTTTTTGTTTGCATGAAAAAGACTTCCATTCATCAGACTTGCCTGATGTGGGTTTCCTAACAGTAAACTGACCGTTTTCAAATGCAAGCTGAAGGACAGCGCATCTTCACTTTGCTCTGCCATGGTAAAGCCCGCTCTGAGGACCGTTATGCAGATGATGCATGCACAGACTGTGCGAATAAAATGCATGTGCAGAAAGCACTGGTCCATGTGTAACAGTCATGAGCTTGTCATACTCCCACACAGATATTAATACCTACACCAGCTATGTCTTCGAACATATCATAAGATGTGTTGACCAGGTAACCACCTACAAAATTATTAAAATGTATCCTAATCAGAAAACCTGGATGAAAAATGAATTACTGAAGAAACATGACTGCTTTCCCATCTGGTGATCGTGAAGCCTAGAGTTTATCCAGGTCCAATCTAACTGACTAAATATAACTACAACCTGCACATTGCAGACCCATGACCCTTGACATATCTGGACCAGTGTTCATGCACTCACAAATTATAAGCCAGCAAACAGCACACCTCCCACCCAATTTGCACAATTGAACCATTTGAATCAGAATAAGAAAGAGCTTTATTGCCAGGTATGTTCACACATACGAGGAATTTGTTTTCATGACAGAGCTTCTACAGTGCAACAGAATTACAGAGACAGGACTAAAAAACTGCTAATAAATATATTTTAAAAAGTATTGAATGCAAATATACAAATTGACAAGTGTATGTACAGGTATATTACTACATACAACATAATATGTGCAGCTGTTATGTGCAAATTGGCATGTAAAGTGTGTTGTTAAATAAGTGTATATGTGTATAAAAGTGTATAGCAAGTAGTGATGTTGGTTCCACAATTATTATCATCAAGTGTTCATGAGATGGATTGCCTGAGGGAAGAAACTGTTTCTGTGTCAGGCTGTTCTGGTGCGCAGTGCTCTGTAGCGTCGACCAGAAGGTAAAAGTTCAAAGAGGCAGTGTGCTGGGTGTGAGGGGTCCAGAGTGATTTTGGCAACCCTTCTGCTCGCTCTGGATAAGTACAGTTCTTGGAGAGTAGGGAGGGTTGTACGAATGATTCACTCAGCAGTCCGAACTATTCGACGTAGTCTTCGGAGGTCTGATTTGGTAGCTGAGCTAAACCAGACAGTTATTGACGTGCAGAGGACTGATTCAATGATGGAGGTGTAGAACTGTTTCAGCAGCTCCTTTGGGAGGCTGAACTTCCTCAGCTGACGAAGAAAGTACAGCCTCTGTTGAGATTTTTTGACAATGGAGTCAATGAGAGTGTCCCAAGGTCCTGAGAGATGTTGGTGCCCAGGAACCTGAATGACTCCACTGCTTCCACAATGCTGTCCATGATGCTCAGTGGGGGGAGAGCAGGGGGGTTTCTCCTGAAGTCCACTGTGGAGAGGCAAGCATGATTGAACACCCAAGGAGGGCGGTGGCTAATCAGTAGACCAATCAGAAATAATAAATAACACCTGTTTATTCTATTGATTGGGTTGGAAAGACACCCTTCTTAAGAAAAGAGAAGGAGCAGCCGGGAGAGGAGAGAGCACACACACACACACAGCTACAGTGTTGTGGTAATTTAAAAATAAAATACTTTGCTTACCTGATATTGCCGACCCTGTCTTCTTCATCCCACCCTACAAACGAACTTTACTACAGTGGTGCCGAAACCCGGGAAGAAGAAACTTCGCTGCCAGAACGTTCACTCCTTCTACTAGTTCTTGTGCGGAAGTCATCCAGGCGCTCGCGGTTCTCCACAAAGAACAACATCATGCGCTGGTAGAACTGAAGAAAGATCTTGAACAACGGTTCCAAGTCCTCGTAAAGGCCCAACGGGAGGACCGCGAGCTAATCCGTAGTCTGCTGGTCCAGGAGGTCCGGCCCGCTCTGACATCTGCCACCCACCCTGCCATCACGCTACAGAAAATGGCGCCGGAGGACGACCCGGAAGTGTTTATTGATCTCTTTCAGAAAAAGGCGCGTGACTGGCCGCGGGCCAAGTGGCCGGTACGAATCATCCCGCTGCTATCAGGCGAAGCTCAAATCGCTGCACAACAGCTACCGGCCCAGAATCTCCTGGAGTACGCTCACCTGAAGCGAACCATTCTCCAGCGGGCCCTTCGTGTTCAGCCAGCAGCTCCGTGACGCCTGCCGCAGATGGCTGGTACAGGATGGCTGGACCACCGCTCAGCTTGTGGATGCCGGGGTACCGGAACAGTTCATCACCCGCCTCCCCTACCGAACATCAGAGTGGGTCCAGTGCCACCGGTCAGACGATCTGGAGACGACCATCAGGTTGGCGGAGGATCACCTGGTGGCGAAGTCCAGGGTCGGCGAAATAACCTCTCTCTCCTCTCCCCCTCTTTCTCTCCCCGTGCTGTTCCCAGGCCCAGAATGCGGAGACCGCCCACACCAGCACCCAGACGGCAGTGCACTGAGGTGGATCCGCAGCAGGTCCTGCTGGAAGGAGGCCATATCAGGACGGAGGGGCGGAGTTTCCACCCCTGGCTGCTTCCCAGACAGCACCAGGTCTCTCTCCGGTTCAATCGGTTGGTCCTGCTGGCCCCGGGGGTATAGTGGGAAGGTCTGGGTCGATGCATTGGTGCCGCAGGGACGAGGATAGCGCACCAAAAAGTTGCTCCGCGAAGGAGGTGAGTGCGTTGATCCGCGTCCCCGCCACGCCAATCATCGCCCCCGGTCGCGACGGGATATACCGGATAACTGTGAGTATAAAAGGGGGTACATATCAACCTTTGGTGAATTTGAGGTGTAACCAGACCTCCATCCACCAAAGCCTGCTTCAAGACCCGGCATTGGATACGAGCCGCACGGTAAGGGTAAGGTGTGTGCACGGGTATGTAATTCACTACCCGCTAACGGCGATAGATATTCAATTCTGGGGTTAAAAGCATAGCGTAGAGGTAGCGGTTAACCCGCACCTCAAACACCCGCTAATTCTGGGAACCAATTGGCCTGGATTTAATAGATTATTAGGGATCTTATGTGCAGGTGTGTCTTGGAAAAAGAAATCGGCGGAGAGGGGGTGGGTTGCTCAGCTGGGGGAATTCCATTCAGTGACGTCACGCACTGACTCAGGGGAAGGGCCGGGAATTTCCCGGTGTAAAGACTTTCCCCTGGAGCAGTCGCATGACGACACGCTCAGACATGCACTGGAAAGAGTGCAGGTCATTGACGGGCAAAACCTCCAGCCTGATCGGCCCCTCTCCTATCCGTATTTTGCTATTATTAATGATAGGGTGTATCGAGTGACCCAAGACGCTCAGACAAGGGAAGATACAACCCAATTATTAGTACCATAGAGCCGTCGGGAAATGCTTTTCCAGGTGGCTCATTCTAACCCTATGGCCGGACATTTAGGTCAAGCGGCCACACTAAATCGTCTCATGGCCCGATTCTTTTGGCCGGGCATTCACGGAGATGTCAGCAGATGGTGCGCTGCACCGCGAATGTCAGCTGGTAAACCCACCGGCCACCCCAAAAGCGACATTGCGCCCTCTACCAGTTATAGAGATTCCCTTCGAGAGAATTGGTATGGATCTCATCGGGCCATTAGAGCGATCCGCATGCAGGCACTGGTTTGCATTAGTCCTAGTAGATTATGCAACCCAGTACCCGGAAGCAGTAGCGCTCCGTAACATCTCCGCAAAGAGTGTGGCGGAAGCTCTGTTTCATATAATCTCCTGAGTGGGAATCCCCAAGGAGATCCTCACTGATCAAGCCACCGCGTTCATGTCACGCACCATGCGCGAGCTTTACGGATTATTGGGCGTTAAATCGATTCGCACCAGTGTCTATCACCCACAAACAGACGGACTGGTGGAAAGGTTTAATCGCACGCTTAAATCCATGATCCATAAATTCGTTCACGAGGATGCGAAAAATTGGGATAAGTGGTTGGAGCCCTTGTTATTCGCTGTGCGGGAGGTTCCCCAAGCCTCCACGGGGTTTTCATCCTTCGAGCTCCTCTACGGCAGACAGCCCCGTGGGGTTTTGGATGTCGTTAGAGAGGCTTGGGAGGACGAGCCTTCAAACAGTAAGAATGAAATTCAATATATTCTGGACTTACGAGCAAAGCTCCACACACTGGGGCGGCTCTCTACGGAGCATTTGCTTAAGGCCCAGGATGATCAACGCCGGCGGTATGACAAGGGCACTAAACTACATACATTTTCACAGGGAGATAAAGTACTTGTACTACTACCCACTTCCAGCTCTAAATTACTCGCCAAGTGGCAAGGGCCGTTTGTGGTCACACGACGAGTCAGCGATCTCGATTACGAGGTGGTCAGATCTATCACGTTAATCTGCTGAAGCAGTGGAGGGAGCTGGAGTAGGTGGCGCTAGCTATTCTTGTTACTAACGAGGATGACCTGGGGCCAGAGAGCACCGGTCGGAAACGGCCGGGAGCTTTGGTCACCGGGGGCGATCATCTCTCAGCGAGCCAGCTCCTCAACATCCGGCACCTCCAGCGTGAATACTCTGATGTGTTCTCGCCCCTGCCCGGTCGTACTAACCTAATTCAGCCCCATATCGAGACCAAACTGGGCGTGGTCATTAGGACCCGGCCGTATCGCCTACCTGAACACAAGAAAAAATTGATTCAGGAAGATTTGAATAACATGCTAAAAATGGGTGTAGTAGAAGAATCCCACAGTGACTGGGCCAGCCCGATCGTCTTGGTACCCAAGACTGATTGCGCTGTCCGGTTCTGTGTGGATTATAGGAAAGTAAATGCTGTGTCGAAATCCGATGCATATCCAATGCCGCGTATTGACGAGTTGCTCGACCGGTTAGGTGCTGCTCGATATTACTCGACATTGGACAATATCCCGCGAAAAAACAGCCATCACAACGCCGTTTGGATTACACCAATTTGTGACACTTCCGTTCGGGCTGTTCGGGGCACTGGCTATGTTTCAGCGTTTGATGGACAAAATACCTGCCCCTCACTCCGCATATGCCGCTGCTTATTTAGAGGACATCATCATTGTCAGTAATGATTGGCAGCGGTATATGCACCATCTGAGGGTGGTATTGTCAGCACTGAGACGGGCCGGGCTCACGGCCAACCCCTGGAAGTGCGCAATTGGGTGAGTGGACGTAAGGAATCTGGGCTTCCACTTAGGTCACGGGCAGGTGCAGTCCCAAATTGATAAGGCTGCAGCTATTGCAACCTGTCCGAGACCTAAGACCAAAAAGGAGGTAAGACAGTTTTTGGGACTGGCGGGATATTATAGGCGGTTTGTTCCTAATTATTCGGCCCTCGTCAGCTCATTGACTGATCTCACTAAAACGGAGGGACCGGATACCGTCCAATGGTCGGAGCGGTGTCAACAGGCCTTCTCAAAGGTAAAATCTATACTTTGCGGGGGGCCGCTATTGCACACTCCTGATTTTGCTCTCCCCTTTATTTTACAGACGGATGCATCCGATTGGGGTCTGGGGGCGTTTCTCTCCCAGGAGGTGGCAGGAGTGGAACTTCCGGTGCTGTACATTAGCTGCAAACTCAGCAAGAGTGAGGCTAAGTACAGCACCGTAGAGAAGGAATGCTTGGCAATTTGGTGGGGCCGTTCTCACTCTTCGCTATTACCTCCTAGGCAGGGAATTCGTCCTCTGTTCAGATCATGCTCCTCTCCAGTGGCTCCACTGTATGAAGGATACCAACGTGCGGGTCACCCGTTGGTATCTAGCGTTACAGCCTTTTAAATTCAAGGTGGTCCACAGGCCGGGTGCACAGATGGCTGTACCCGACTTCCTCTCCAGGGCGAGGGGGGGAGGGCTGCAGGCCGGATGGCTCCCCGGCCTGAGGCGGGCGGTGGGGGTATGTGGAGAGGTAAGCATGATCGAACACCCAAGGAGGGGGGAGAGCATGCTCAGAGCCCAGCGGCTAATCAGCAGACCAATCCGAAATAATAAATAACACCTGTTTATTCTAGTGATTGGGCTGGAGAGACACCCTTCTTAAGGAGAACCACAGTGTTGTGGTAGCTGTAATTTAAAAATAAAATACTTTGCTTACCTGATATCGCCGACCCTGTCTTCTTCTTCCCATCCTACAAACGAACTTTACTACATCCACTATCATCTCCACTGTTTTGAGCGTGTTGAGCTCCAGGTTGTTGTGACTGCACCAGACAGCCAGCTCATTAACCTCCTGCCTGTAAGCAGACTCGTCGCCGTCCTGAATGAGGCCGATAAATGTCGTGTCATCTGCAAATTTCAGGAGCTTGAAAGAGGAGTCTTTTGAAGTGCAGTCATTTGTGTACAGGGAGAAGAGCAGTGGGGAGAGGACACAGCCCTGGGGGGCGCCAGTGCTGATTGTGCGGGTATTGGATGAGAATTTTCCGAGCTTCACCAGCTGCTGCGTGTCCGTTAGGAAGCTGTTGATCCACTGACAGACAGAGGTGGGCATGGAGAGCTGAGTTAATTTGGGCAGGAGAAGTTTTGGGATGATAGTGTTAAAAGCCGAGCTGAAGTCAACAAAAAAGATCCTCACATAGGTCTCTGGTCTGTCTAGGTGTTGCAGAACATAATGCAGTCCCTTATTGACTGCATCATCCACAGACCTGTTTGCTCTGTAGGCAAACTGAAGAGAGTCCAGTGAGTGTTCAGTGATGTCCTTCAGGTGGGCCAGCACCAGTTTTTCAAAGGACTTCATGACCACAGATGTCAGCGCCACCGGTCTGCAGTCATTTAGTCCTGTAAGTTTGGATTTCTTTGGTATGGGAATGATGATGGAGCGTTTGAAGCAGGAGGTCACTTCACACAGCTCCAGTGATCTGTTGAAGATCCGGGTGAAGATGGGGGCCAGTTGGTCAGCACAGGATTTTAAACAGGGTGGTGTTTGACTGAAAATACACAGAAACACCCATCAAACCAACACTGCCTCCTGATGACCTGCCTCTCACTCTTCACCAGTGACATGCGCTCCACCTTGAGTATGGTGAATACACAAAAACCTGCTGGCCCTGATGGCATTCCTGCCCGAGTGCTTAGGGCTTGCACAGAACAGCTAGCCGAGGTCTTCAGCAACATTTTCAACCTCTCCTTGTCACAATTCATTGCTCCTAACTGCTTAAAGTCAGCCACCATTGTGCCTGTACAAAAACATGCTGGTGCAGTGGCCATCAATGACTTCCGTCCAGTTGCTCTCACACCTATAATAGCAAAGAGTTTTGAAAGGCTGGTCCTCTCCCGTCTGAAAGCATGCTTGCCCCCAACACTAGACCCATAATAGTTTGCTTTCTCCAATCTGCCCTGACACATCTGGAAAAAACCAACACATCTGTCAGGGTGCTATTCATTAATTTCAGCTCTGCCTTCAATATTGTGATGCTATCCAAGTTGATCCCCAAGCTCTGTGATCTTGGCATTAGCCCATGCTTCTGTAACTATACCTTTGACTTTCTTACCAACAGATCACAGTCTGTGAGGATCAGTAACCACTCCTGCTTCATCCTCACTCTAAACACAGGTGTTCCACAGGGCTGTGTGCTGAGCACAATCCTCTATTCTCTTTTCACCTATGACTACATACCTGTACTTGGTTCTAACTCCATAATCATGTTTGCACATGACACCACGTTGGTTGGCGTGATCAGCAGCGATGATGGGACTGCCTACAGAGATGAGGTTCAGCATCTAACAAAGTGGTGTGCAAACAACAACCTTGCACTCAACACCCAGAAGACCAGAAGAGCTAATTGCGGATCACCAGCAGACTAAACAGGACCACACACACACTCCTATCTGCATTGATGAGGCTGAAAAAGAGCATGTGATGTGCATCAAGTTCCTGGGTATCCATCTTTCCGAGAATCTTTCCTGGACACTCAATACCTTCATACTCATGAAAAAGCACAACAGCACCTTTACTTTCTTAGGAAAATAAAGGAGGCTCACCTAACCCCCCTCTACTGAACTTCTACCATTGCACTATTGAGAGCATTCTCACAAACTGCAACATAGTATGGTATGGTATGCTCTTCAGTGGGTTGTAAAAACTGACCAGTACACATCACTGGTATAGGGTTTCCCTCCATCAAAAACACTTAGCACAAACACTGCTTAAAGAAAACAAGAAATAGTCTTATATTCAATGCTCTCCCATCTGGAGTATTCAGTATTGCACCAGAAGACTCAGGAAGAAGACCCCCCCCCCCCCCCCCCCCCCCCCCCAATTTATCCTCCACTCTTAATCTCATTTACCTTGCACTATATCCCATAAAGCTATTTATATGTTTTGTATTCTTGTTATTTGCACTTCTGGTTAGATGCAAACTGCATTTCATTGGCTCTGTACTGTACTAAAACATGTATATGCTCCTCCACATACTTGAGTTTGTCCAGTGTGTAGTTTGGATCCTCCAGTTTTACAGAGAGCAGCTTGACTCCTAAATCTCCTGGATGATTGTAGCTCAGATCCAGCTCTTTCAGGTGTGAGAGGTTTGAACTCAGTGCTGAAGACAGAAAACCACAGCCTTCCTCTGTCACCATACAGCCAGACAATCTACAAACACAAACAATCCACATCACATCAGTTTATCAGATAGATGTCCCTAACACACATTTACATGTAGACACATGAAAGAGAGAGAGAGAGAGAGAACATTTTTAATTTTACAATCCTTCATTACAAATATATTTCACCACAATTATTACAATACTAGTATTACAATACTATTTTTAAATAAGATAAGGCAACCTCACAAATGTGCAAAAACCAAATTACATTTAAAGACAAAACAAAAAAAGTCTCTTTGTGACACCAAATCTCCTCAAGTACACAGAATGATACATTTGTTTATAGTAGTTAAAATCATTCAGTATTCTTGCTTGCAGTTTAAAATTATGCAACTACATTCTGTTTTACATATTGTTCCACCTATTTCGTCCTGCTTACTTAACTAGCTAGTTTTGCTTGGCCTAAAACAAATTTAATAATTGACAAAGAAATTTTTCTGTTAAATATTTTAAACCAAAAATAAATGTCACCACTAAAAAAAGATTCAGAATTGCATTATGTTTTGTTGTGTGGTGAGGTGGGGGGGAGATGAGGGGGTCCTGGTTTTGTTCACATAGGTTCAGGTTAATGCAGATTAATTGTTTCTTTAAAATAAAAATATTGCAAACCTTAAATATGTTCTTGTAGAATACTGGCAGACTTAAAGTATTCAGTTTTATTGGGCCCATAAGAAAAAGAGTCTTTTTCAGTCCCAAATCCTTAAGATTTTGTAAAATCAGATAATCAACAGAACACCATTTGAAATCAACTGAACCACCTCACAGCCTTTGGACAAACTGCAATAAAAAGGTTGCTATTCTACTTTAAAGGTGTATTAACTAGGGGTGTGAACCTACACTGGTCCCACAGTTCGGTTACGATTATCATGCCATCGATTCAGTTCAACTCAATATCTCAGTGCATCACGGTGCATTGATGATGCTTTCCATACAATATTTTATATTTTATTTCACAGAACAAGAATTCTTGTATTGAAATTCAATTCAATTCAATTCATCTTTATTTGTATAGCGCTTATACAATGTAGATTGTGTCAAAGCAGCTTCACATGGAAGATTAAAGTGAATTGAAACAGTGTCAGTTCAGTTCAGTTTAGCTCAGTTCAGTGTGGTTTAATGATCACTACTGAGAGTCCAAACACTGAAGAGCAAATCCATCAATGCGCAGCTCTACAGATCCCGAACCATGCAAGCCAGTGGCGACAGCGGCGAGTAAAAAACTTCACCAATTGGCGAAAGTGAAGATTTAAAAAAAAAAAAAAAAAAAAAACCTCGAGAGAAACCAGGCTCAGTTGGGCACGACCATTTCTCCTGTGGCCAAACGTCTTGTGCAGAGCTGCAGTCTAGGCGCATGAAGCTGGACCTCAGCGAAGACTCGTCTGTCCTTGGAGCGTCACAGGGGTCAGTCTCAGGCTCTCACTCCACGATGACCACCACAGCAGCTGCTCAGGATACGGCCTGGTCCAGAAAACCTTAGGATCATCTCGTCACTGGTCTTGGATCGCATCAGTGGCACTGCATAGTCTGAGGGCCTCGGGATGAGTACCCCCAGGTGGAAATACAGAATAAGGAGAATAATTAGCGTAGCTGCTGTTCATAGTGTATATAAACAAGAAGCAAAATCCTGTGTGGGGCACACCATGCGTCATACTGCTATGTGCTACACTGAGTGTACGCTTTGCTAAAAAGATAGGTCTTTAATCTAGTTTTGAAGAGCGAGAGTGTGTCTGGGCCTCGGACATTATCAGGAAGGCTATTCCAGAGTTTAGGGGCCATAAATGAGAAGGCTCGACCTCCTTTACTCGACTTTGATATTCTAGGTACTACTAGAAGCCCTGAGTTTTGAGATCTTAAAGAGCGGGTTGGATTGTAGCGAGACAGGAGGTTGGTTAGATAAACAGGAGCTAGATTATTTAAAGCTTTATAGGTAAGGAGTAATATTTTAAATTCAATACGAAACTTAACAGGCAGCCAGTGTAAGGAGGATAAAATTGGGGTGATATGATCATATTTTCTAGATCTGGTAAGAACTCTGGCAGCTGCATTTTGCACTAGCTGAAGTTTGTTAATAGAGGATGCTGGGCAGCCAGCAAACAGAGCATTACAGTAGTCTAGCCTAGAAGTCATGAAAGCATGGACTAGCTTTTCTGCATCTGATATAGATAGCATACTTCGCAATTTAGCGATATTTCTCAGATGAAAGAAAGCAGTTTTTGTGACATGGGATATATGATTTTCGAATTTTAAATTGCTGTCTAATATCACACCTAGATCTTTTGTAGTAGAGCTAACGCTAACTTTGTATCCCTCTAATTGCAGGTCGAGTTGTGAGAACTGCTGTGTACAGGATTTAGGCCCGATAAGTAACAATTCTGTTTTGTCTGAGTTTAAGAGAAGAAAATTGTTGGTCATCCAGTCTTTAACATCTTTAATACACTCGGTTAGCTTAGACAGTTCAGACATCTCATCAGGTTTAGTTGAAATGTATAATTGAGTATCGTCTGCATAGCAGTGAAAGTTGATCCCGTGTTTTCTAATAATGTCTCCCAGGGGAAGCATGTATATTGTAAACAGCAAAGGGCCTAAAACTGATCCTTGAGGGACCCCGTACTTTACTGGCCTGACTTGTGAAAGCTGTCCATTAATATTCACAAACTGGTAACGATCAGCTAAGTATGACCTAAACCATTGGAGGGCCTGACCTTGGACACCTGTAGAATTTAAGCGGTTTATGAGAATATTGTGGTCAATGGTGTCAAATGCGGCGCTAAGATCAAGTAAAACTAATAGTGAGACGCACCCTTGGTCAGCAGCTAAGAGTAAATCGTTGGTTATTTTTACTAATGCGGTTTCTGTACTGTGATGAGGCCTGAAACCTGACTGAAACACTTCAAAAATATTGTTTGTCTGCAGAAAGGAGCATAATTGGGTAGAAACAACTTTTTCTAGTATTTTAGACATAAACGGAAGATTTGAAATAGGTCTATAATTAGTTAAGTTGCTCGGGTCCAGTTGTGGTTTCTTAATAATAGGCTTAATAACAGCTAGCTTGTAAGGATTTGGAACATGGCCTAAAGATAAAGAAGAGTTGATAACATTAAGGAGAGGTTCTCCTATAACAGGTAGCAATTCTTTCAGTAATTTTGTTGGAATTGGATCTAACATACATGTAGCTAATTTAGAACTATTTATAACTTTATCTAGCTCTTCTTGTTCTATGATTTTGAAGCGTTGTAGGTTATTTTGATTCAGTGAAAAATTTTCTGGATCTGGAGTATGAGGTGGTGCAGAAAGTTTAACATTTTCTATTTTCTGTCTAAAGCCTTCTATTTTATCACTGAAAATTTTATTAAGTCATCACTACTGATTTGCGGTGGGACATTTTGTTCCAAAGATGATCGATTATTTGTTAATTTAGCAATGGTGCTAAATAAAAATCTAGGATTATTATGATTATTTTCAATCAGTTTGCGGAGGTGCTCGGCCCTGGCAGATTTAAGAGCCCTCCTATAACTGGACATACTGTCTTTGTACGCAATTCTAAAAACCTCTAAATTAGTTTTTTTCCATTTACGTTCCAGAGCACGGGTTGCTGTTTTGAGAGCGCGAGTATGATTATTGTACCATGGTGTAGTTTTATTCTCTCTAGCCTTTTTTAGTTTGATGGGTGCCACAGTATTTAGTGTGTTAGTAAAGATGGCATCCATATTGCTGGTTACTACATCAAGGTCATTTGCGTTTGCGGGTGTATTTCGAAATAAAGAAAGATCAGGTAAGTTATTTATGAATTCATCCTTGGTGGATGGAACGATAGTCCTACCAGGGCGGTATATTGATGCAGATCTGCTAATTTCAGGTAGACGCAGCTTATATAGTAAGAGGTAGTGGTCTGTAATATCATCACTTTGTGGTATAATGTCTACATCAAAGACCTCCATTCCGTAAGACAATATTAGATCTAATGTATGCTTTAAGCGATGGGTTGGACCGACAGCATTTTGTTTTATCCCAAGTGAGTTTAATAGATCCATAAAGGCGAGCCCTAGTGTATCATTGGAGTCATCTACGTGAATGTTGAAGTCTCCTACAATTAGTATTTTATCAGTTTTAACTAGCAAGTCAGAAATAAAATCAGAAAACTCTTTTAGAAAATTGACATAGGGTCCTGGGGGTCTATATATGGTGATTATAGCAAGAGATAACATAGATTTTTGTAATTTTTGAAATATCAAATTTATAAATATATTTATATTTTGTACAATTTTGTCAATTAATACAAGCAGTCAGATATATGAACTAGCTTTAATTTTACCTGCTCAAACACTCTTTTTGAATGTATCATACAAAACTCAAGTACATGCACAGAACAACACGAGCATTTACAGCAAATAAACAAATGTAAATATTATCCCACTTGCTTTTTGAGCGTTATTGAGTGAGTTCTTGAAAGTCTATGATTGGTCACAAGCTCAACAGAAAAGGCTGCGATTGACTCTAACGCTCTGGCACTGTTCACGGTAAATTACACTGATAAACGGCAACGGCGATCACAGCTGATCCATGATAGACGCGGTGGAGAAAACTCGCTCTACAGACATGCTTGTGTCTGGATCCAGAAGTAACACTGCAACAACTGAGAGGAGAGGAAACGTTACATCATGACAGCAGGTCAAAAGGCCGCAGTGAGTGAGAGAGAGAGAGAGAGAGAGAGAAACAGAAATGGAGTTTACAGAGAAAGAGGTGTGCAGTGGTTGTCATAAATCACAATTGATACATGTTTTACAACAAATAACATTTATTTTAGGTTTCAGACATTCAAACACACATAACTACAAGTAAAACATACCATTTAAGGTTTGTAAAATTTGCAGACTAAACATGGTGGCCCCCATTACCTTTCATATAGCAAATAATATGATCATTATTAAGCTGCTTAAAATACGAAATATATGTTCTATCAAATATTTGAGAATCTGAGTATAAGAAGTTTTACAATATAATTAGAACATTTGCCAATATTTACAGAAAAGGAAACAAGAAACAAAAAAAGAAACAAATACGATATACACATCGATCATTGGGGCTGGTGGGTCACGTGATAATCTAAAGGCGTTGACATGGGAACTTTAGAATGCAGTGATTCATGATTCTAAATAATGGTCACAATAAAAAAACTCATGCAGGAGTGTCAGCTGGAGTATTTAAAATTCATGTGTGAAAGGGTTATTCCATGTCCACCCTCTACCCTCGGTAAGAATAAAACATTCTGTGGAACCCAATGAAACGTGTCCTTGTAGTCATTTGTCAAAATAGCTTGGACTGTAATAAGCAAATGTGAGGATAAAGATAAATTATTAATAATTAAAACATGAATTCTGTATGACATTTTTGACACTAAACATGTCCATTTATCCAGCCTTCCTTTAACTTTCTCAATGACCCCTTCCCAATTTTTCTGTACTGTCAACTCATCACCCAAGAACCCTCCTAAGTATTTAAAACAAAATTCCCCAATCTTAAATCTTCTGGAAGTTCCAACTTCCCCTCTGCTCAATTACCTGATAGTTAAGAGTTTCACTTTTACTTCAGTTGAATAATGTGGTAGTTATTTTTCTGGATGAGGTAGAGAAAGTAAATCGCCTGCTTGAGAGTGGAATGTACACCAACGTTGTCCCTGTCAAGTCCTGCCAAAAGGTCATTATTTTATATGCATCACCGATTTTGGAAAATCAGCTTTTAGAAAAAAGAGCTAGGGAGATACGGATAGTTAGTAATGTTAGACAGATAGTTTCACTTCTGCTAGTTAGTTTCAAAAAATATTGCAATGTACAGTTGCAAATCTCCTCAGCTGAAGCCTGTAGTATTATTTAGGAGGCAAGTAGAGATAATTCCTAAAAAGAATGGTGAAAAGTTTAACTTAAAGTTGACATTTTTGACTATAATGTACATGTCAGTACAGAAATTAAGTGTTTTGGATGTGGTGTGGTGGGACATGTTATTTGTGCTTGTCCAAATGCAAAGGGCACAACAAGTGTGGCTGTTAATGTGGCCAAAATGCCGGCCACTTTAGTTGATTAATCCTGAACACAGCAGATCTCACAACTCGACCTGCAATTAGAGGGATACAAAGTTAGCATTAGCTCTACTATAAAAGATCTGGGTGTCATATTAGACAGCAATTTAACTTTTGAAAATCATATATGCTGAAAAAACACAAAACCTCACAAAAACTGCCTTCTTTCATCTGAGAAATATTGCTAAGTTCCGAAGTATGCTATCCATATCAGATGCAGAAAAGCTAGTTCATGCTTTCATGACTTCTAGGCTGGACTACTGTAATGCTCTGTTTGCTGGCTGCCCAGCATCCTATATTAACAAACTTCAACTAGTACAAAATGCAGCTGCCAGAGTTCTTACCAAGTATAGAAAATATGATCATATCACCCCAATTTTATCCTCCTTACATTGGCTGCCTGTAAGGTTTCATATTGATTTTAAAATATTGCTTCTTACCTATAAAGCTTTAAATAATCTAGCTTCTGTTTATCTAACCAACCTTCTGTCTCGCTACAATCCAACCTGCTCTTTAAGATCTCAAAACTCAGGGCTTCTGGTAGTACCTAGAACAGCAAAGTCAAGTAAAGGGGGTCAAACCTTCTCATTTATGGCCCCTAAACTCTGGAATAGCCTTCTTGATAATGTCCGAGGCTCAGACACACTTCAAAACAGTTCAAAACTAAATAAAAGACCTATCTTTTTAGCAAAGCATACACTCAATGCATCACATAACGGTATGATGCATGAATGTGCTCCATGCAGGTTTTTTGCATCTCATTTATATACACTATGAACAGCAGCTACTCTAATTATTCTCTATTTCCACCTGGGGATACTCATCTCGAGGCCCCCAGAGACTATGCAGTGCCACTGATGCGATCCAAGACCCGCGATGAGATGATCCCAAGGTTCCCATAATCCTGGACCAGGCCATATCCTGAGCAGCTGCTGTGGTGCTCATAGAGGAGTGGAGAGCATGAGACTGATTCCTGTGATGCTCCAGGGACAGACGAGTCTCGCTGATGTCCAGCTTCTCAAGCCTCCAGCGCCTAGACTGCAGTTCTGCACAAGACGTTTGTTCATAGGAGAAATGGTCGTGCCCAACTGAGCCTGGTTTCTCTCAAGGTTTTTTAATTCTTCACTTTCGCCAATTGGTGAAGTTTTTTCCTCACTGCTGTCACCACTGGCTTGCATGGTTCGGGACCTGTAGAGTTGTGCATCGATGGATTTGCTCTTCAGTGTTTGGACTCTCAGTAGTGATTATTAACCCACACTGAACTGAGCTAAACTGAACTGAACTTAATCTCTGAAAACTGAACTGACACTGTTTCAATTCACTATAATCTTCCATGTGAAGCTGCTTTGAAACAATCTACATTGTATAAGCGCTATACAAATAAAGATGAATTGAATTGAATTATACAATACAGTAGGAACTAGTGTACTTTTCTTGGCTTTGAAGTAAAATAAAGTATTACAATAAATCATTTTAATTTTTTTTTCTCCTTATCCTCTTACTGTTCCTATTGCCTAAGCATAGAATAACAAAAAAAAAACACTTATGTGTCAAGCCATCAGAACCAAACCGAACCGAAAACCGTGTTAAAAAACCGAGGTATGTATTGAACCGTAAGCTAACTGTATTGTTGCATCCCTAGTGCAGATCTTCATTTTTGTAAAGAGTATGTTTTTAGCAGTAATTTAATGCTGAGCGTGTCATCGTGATTGACAGTTGTGATTGACAGATTCTCAAAGCAGACGTCGAAAGCTTCGGGAGGAAATTGAAGTGTTATTTTTCGATTTCTGTGTTATTTTACTATGATAAAATAAGTTCAGCAGTAAACTATACTTTCTGACATACAGGATCTGGTGGAACACTGTTTATTTGGTAAGGTCAGGGCTTTATCAGGCTTTATTAGTTTGCTGATACACGCCTAGCCATGACGGGGAAAATACAGGTGATCGCTATCTAGCAGTAATTCTCTTCATGGGTCTGAAATAATAATTAGGAAGACAAAACTAATGTTAGCCGACACCTACATTGATTTCCTGTAAGGTTATTTTAACTTTATTTAAAGGACGTCTCTGAATGTTGAGTTTCGGCATGTTATTGAGTTAATCTACTGAATATGCTGTTATAAAATATTAATGTTCTAGAAACCGAATCTTATATAACAAATAGAACTGTAAGTGTTATATATTATTTATATACATAATTTACTGTTGGCTTTTTATTTGAAAACTCTTAATAAACATTAAAATGAATGTAAATTCCTCTTTGCCAGATATAATGAAGGCATCGAATAAACCAAATGAAAACAGGCAAAAAATGATAAACAATATACCAGCGATGTTCAGCAGCTGATAGACATCAGTTGATGTATTAATACTGCGAAGTTTATTGTACAAATTGACGAAGATTATTTTATATAGTGCAGGGATGTGTAAATATCCTGTTGATATTTAGAAATCTTGCTGTATTGATCTTTTAAATGCACAATTTTTCCCGCATGGTAAATCGTTATCTATGGTGTGTAATTTATAGAGGTAAAGTTGGTTTTATATTTCGCACATTCGTTCATTTAGCAGTCTATATATTGTTTACCATGTTACTGAATATTCGGTCAGAATTAGCATGCAATGACTTCTAAACAACATTAACACTATCTAATTCACTGTGAACAATGTTGTACTTTGATAGTCATTTGCAGCTAATATGATTTCCCTTTTTAGAATTTGCAAAGAATACTTTTCTGAAATTATACTATTAAGGAGAATGTCTGAATATCCAAATATAAAACCAACTTTACCTCTACTGTATATTTTGTGTCATGTTGCTAATTAAAAATAAAAACCTTTCTAAAAATGTATGTGTTATTTATATGTTATTGTTCATATTTTACAAGTGTTATTTCTTCCCCTGTGAAGATAACAAATACCAACAATCCTGTTATAAGAGAAATATTTTTTGTGCTCATATTAGTCTAACTCCGGGTAGAGTGTATGAAAGATCGTTTATTTCTGCAGTCCAACATGTATTGCTTTTATTAAATTATAACAGCTTACATCACACAGTTTTTAAATCGTATATTATTACTTGTTTTTAAATGTAAGTGCTTATATTTGCATTAGCACCCTGTGTTATGCACAGATACCGGCGGTCAAGTGAGAAGTTCAGGGGGCGTGGTTGATTGTACATCAAGCGTTTGGTTGGAAGCTTGATTCCGCAGCTCCACCTCTGGCTCCATCAGGCAGTCCTTCTGCGCATGTCCAGGCTCCAATTTCAGCAGTCTTTTGCGACAGTTTGTGCCCATCACGAGGCGTTTTTGCCTTCAAAGCATTCAATGGGAAATGGGGCTGTCGCGTCGTCCATATTTTATACAGTCATTGATAGTGACATTTCGAGTATGCTGTTGACAGAATTGTTTAATCTGAGCTTTACTGAAGTTCCACCACTGTCTCAAGGACTGAAAAGAACCCTTTGTGACTCAAAAAGTATCCCAAAAAATTTTTAAAAAGTCCACAAATTCTTTCTTATACAGCAGGGAGGAATTAAAATGCCAATAGGCACTTTTTGGTTTTATAGAATTCAAAACAAAACCCCATACAGTGATCAGAGAAAACAACAGGCACAATAAAACTTACTAAAAATAAAACACTTACTAAAAATACCACATTGATGTTTAAAAGTATAAAACCTATCTAATCTCGCTAGAGACAGAACATTATCTCGAGTGTGGGACCAAGTTTATTGTCTCTGATTGACACAGAGTTGCCTCCAAATGTCACTCAGCTCAGAATTCCAGTCATTCACTGTATCTGAAATATCTAAAAATGGAAAAACATATTCACATCCATCTTCCCACTGATTAATCAGACATTGATCCTTAAAGGGCACCTAGGTTACCCCTTTTTCCAGATTTAAGATAAGTCTTTTGTGTCCCCAGAATGTGTCTGTAAAGTTTCAGCTCAAAAAACCCATCAGATTATTTATTATAGCTCTCACTAGTTTGTATTTTATAGCTCTCAACAGCTTTTTGCTGTTTTTGTTCACTGGGCCTTTAAGGCTAGTCCTCCCCGCCCACCATTCCCACGTGCCTGTCAGCGTGCCTCAGTCTCTGCCCTCGGCTGCCTCAGACAACTGACAGACATAAAGGAAGCAGATCTCACGTAACGTTTGTGAGAAATACTACAGTAAGAACTTTTCCAATGATTATTTGATGCATTTGTTGTGGAACTGCAACAATGAGTCACACACAATGTCGTTACAAAGTTCACGCGCACACACAGACAAACACACAGCGCGGACACACAAACATACAGCACGCACATTTAGCTTTGCACTGTCCTTGCACGCAAATGTGACAGGATACAGGTTAATATCCACTGCTGTATGGATATCTGTTACGTTAATGTACAAAATAAACCTGATTTAACGTCCACAAACCGGGATTGAAGCGTCTTCTTTTATAATTGTACTGACACGCGGTTGTGGTGATGAAGTAAATCTGAAGTAAAATTGCTGTAATTTATTACAAACATGCACTGTTTTAAAACATTTTAAACTTGTCAAACTCACTCTTGATCACATTTGATGATGATTGATGATCCTAGCAAACTGAACAGACCTTTTATTTACGGTTGCTTTGCACACGTCCTGTCTTGTTGATAGGATTATAAACGTTACTACGGAGACATGTTAATACGCAGCTGTCAATCAATTCGG
The DNA here is from genome assembly GCA_903798195.1 of Danio kyathit. Classification (NCBI taxonomy): domain Eukaryota; kingdom Metazoa; phylum Chordata; class Actinopteri; order Cypriniformes; family Danionidae; genus Danio; species Danio kyathit. Next base: position 849,734 of record CAIGQS010000269.1, read on the forward strand.
TGGGCGGGGGGACCGCACTCCTACGTCAAGTTGCGGTCGGTCTCAAAACCGCTCCAATTGGTCCACCGTTTTTATGTTGTTAAATTGAAAAAAAAAGGACTGGTTGTGTTTATATCACCCCAATATGACGGTCTACACACTATATCTACATATATATCTGTCCAAACAGCTTGAAAAGTAGATTTTTCACCATAGGTGCCCTTTAAAGGGCCATGAAACCCCCCCACTTTCGGTTCAAGTCTACCTCAGAATTTTTTCAAAATGCATCATAATGGGCGTGGAGCGCTGAGCAGAGGGTGGAGTGGGCGTGGCCAGCAGAGCAGGAGAGAAGGAGGGGAGCGAACAACTGTTGTCAGTTGGCTCACAAAATGAGACACAAACCATGAGGAGACCCATGATTTTACAGTTTACAAAGTTAAAATGCAAATAAATAAACAGTAATTTAATGCCCTGCTACATTTGTTATTCGTAATTTCATATACACATAACCACAATTTGTTATATCATTATAAAGATAATCGTGTTTATATAAACACTATAAATGAGGACTTCTCCCTCAATCCCTGGGTCTGAATGCAGACACAGTGCAGCAGGTCTCTTGCCCTGCCTATTTCAACCATTAGCCCTGCCAGTAATCTGGAGGATTTAGGCGAAGACAGCAGCACGGATATAGGCGATGTGTCTAAATGTGAACAAACTCAACTGATAAAAGACAAAGTCCGCCATTCTCTAATTCTCGTACTGCTCTCCAGACAAAAATGTTTGCTGCACACATACAGCTTTGCTGTATCGGCCCTGACAGGATCGTGGGGAAAAACATGCAACAAACCCCGTGGATCATGGAAACAAACACATATGACCCTTCATAAACGGCTAAATACTGTGTGCTGTGGGTCCACGGACGCGGTCTCACCCAGTCATCAACATAGGGTCTCACAGCTTGGTACTGGCAGGTCTGCCTTGCCTTCAGAAAGCACGTGCAGTCATGAATATTTAAGAAGCAGGCTCTTCTCATAGGATAAGAAAACTCCGCTATGAATAATAATGAGAAACCAACGTGTCATCACTCTACTTGCAGTTTTGCGCTACGTCACCGATTTTGATCCCACCCCAAAAAGCATTTTAAACCCGGAAGATGAAATTAGCTGACAAAAGCTCAAAATTTTCCAGTTTTCCCCACAATTAAAGCTGACAGATGCTAACATTGTCTTAAGTTATGCTCAACACACACAAATCTGTTAAAATCTCAAAAAAGTACTACAGGGTTTCTTGAACCTTTAATAAAATCCCTTACTGAGTTTGGCAAAGATTAATACACATCTACAATGATTATTATTAATTATTATTTTTGCCAGTTGGCCCAAAACAGTAAAAGACGACTGCATAGCTTTTAGTAGATGGCATTGGGGGAAGCAGGTTGTACAAATTTGGGCCAAGCAAATGCTAGCAGAATTTGCATTCAAAAAATCATTATAGAAAAGTGTCTCTTCAAAGATCCTGAAAGAGTTTTAGGATCTCTTGACACTTTTAAAACTTTGTCACCTTAGAATTATAAGGTTCTATCTGACATTTTTGTCAAAATTGAGTTATTGACATATTCTTATTAATTGGCAACTTATTTACATTATGGGATGTTTTTTTATAAGTTGTTTACATTTTAATACTTTTTATTTAAAAACCAAATATTACACAGATACTGTTTGCTATGGAATGCAAAAACTTTGAAGCTCAATATCTCAAAATCATTCAGAACGTAGATAGAACCTTATAATTCCAAGGTGACGACTTGCCACGCCTGCAATACTGAATCATAAAAAGATGTTAGACCTGTAACATACTTTTTCAGGGTTCAGCAAAAAAAGATGTTTGTCATATCCCAACTTCCCTGTCTTCTGTAAAAGCAATTTTGTGGTTTTCATGCCATCTCAACATAAAAAAATAAAAATATAAAATCTTTGTGCAGTTTTTAATCTAAAAGCTGCTATTCTGGAAGATAAGTCAAGAAGACCTTGACCTCCCTCACATACTGGAATATAGAGTGAAGCAGGTCTGATCCAGTGATGCCTTGACCAAAATAAGAAAATCCAGAATTACTTTCTGCACATTATTATTCAATATTTTTTTGTGGATTCAAAACCATAACTATGCCAAAGCATAGAAGCAACCAAACTGTTTACTACTAAAACCTGTCCCCGATACGACATCTGAGAGATCAGCCATTTCCATTTAGTCAACTTTACACATACCTTCTCCATTACCTCTTCCCAGTTCTTTTCTGGAAAATGTTCTGTGCCCAGAAAAAGACTAAAAATTTTAATTTCATTGTTTCCCCACTTCAAACCGCTTGGTCGTCCACGATGGACGTCCAGCGTTCTCCAGCCCCCGGCACCTAGACTGCAGCTCTGCACAAAAAGCTTGGCCAGAGGAGAAATGGTCGTGCCCAACTGAGGCCCCGTTTACACTAATACGTTTTATTTTTAAAACACACAAGTTTTGCTACGGTTGCGCCTTCTGTCCACACTACCCCGGAGTTTTCGAGCTCTGAAAACTTTTTCATTTTTAAACACTCCTGTTGCATGTGAGTGTGTGGATAGGGGTGAATGGAGACATCTGAAAACGGAGGCCTGGTTTCTCTCAAGGTTTTTTCCTGCACTATTATCAATTGGTGAAGTTTTCTAGTATCAGTTTGCTAGAACTACTATGTTATGCTGCTTGGACACTATATGCATTGTAAAAGTGCTATAGAAATAAAGATTAATTGAATTGGTAACTCAGGAATATTTTCTTCTCTCCATTGACCTATTTTTGAAGCCTCACTTTTGTCCCAATTGACCTTTGATAAAGAGGCCTTTTCATAAACGTTTAATGCTTTTACAGTTTTATGTACATTTTTGTTATTTGTGATAAATATATTGATATCATCAGAATAAGAAGAAACAACTAAAACCAGCAAATGCTTTCTTAAATAACACAAAAGAGGTTCAGTACATAATCAGTAAAGGTGTCCAATAAGGGGACAGCCTTGTCTTATTCCCCTTCTTACTGTTATAGTCCGAGTAACAACCTCTCCTACCTTAATCATACAAGAAGCATTATTATAAAGAAGACTCAGCCATGTTATAAACTTGTCTCCAAAACCAAAAGCCTCAAGAACAGGAAATAAAAAAATCATGATCTATTCTGTCAAAAGCTTTCTATTGATCTAACATTCTGATTATAAGCTTTACACACATCCATCACATCTCTCATTAAAAACAAGTTATCTGTTATAATTCAATTTGGAATACAATAAGTCTGGTCCATGTGTACAGTTGAGCTTATATAAGGCTTTAATATATTAGACAAGTCTCTTGAAAGCACTTTATAATCTGTACACAACAAAACAACATATCTCCAATGTGTTCAGTTAAGTCTCCTTTTTTAGGCAATAATGTCAAAACAGCTTTTCTACAGGAGGTAGGTAGTACATTGTTATTTTAAGAGCTCAGTAAAACCTCATGTAACTCAGGTCCAATGATCTCTCAAAAATGTTTAAAAAAATCTGTAGTTAGTCCATCTATTCCAGGTGCACATCCAGATGCCAGCTGATTAACTGCAAGAGTAAGTTCAGTAACACTTTATTTTGATGGTCCATTCGAGTATTAGTAGACTGTCTTATTATATGTTGATACAGACATTTAAAGGGTCACGAAACACCAAAACACATTTTTTGAGCTGTTGACAGTCATATATGTGTCCCACGCTGCTATAAACACTATTAGGACACATATATTGCACTAAAAAGTGAAAATTGGTTGTTTTTGTGTTATTTTGAGCAAATTCGTTCTTCCGGTTTGAAACAAATTTTTGAAGCTACGTCACGGTCATGAGATACTTAGGTGTAAATCCAGCCTGGAGAGTGGCTGTCTGTCCTTTCCAGGACACTCTGACGTATCTGAGTGTGCTGCAGTAATTCATGAGAAAGACGTGCTTCAAACCAATCAGCGCGCTCTATTGTGTATGACGTGAAACTTCATTAATATGCATGACAGCTCCGGAGACTGTTTACATTGTTCAGACGGCAGAGAGACGCCACGTTGTGTTGCTAAAACAAGTGAAAGAACAAGAATTTGGAGACACGGGTCATCAGTGTTGCGTTTATTGTGCTGCAGTGAAGGTTTTGTTTTAATTTTCCCTCTATGAGAGAGCAGCTGGACTCACGTGTGGATTACAGTGCACGCGACAGAAACGCGTTTGTAAGGAACATTTTTACCCGAGAGCTTTTCGCATCTGGAAATGATGAAATCCGGATTTGCCGCTCGTCTCCTTTTAATAAAAAGACACAGCTCCAGTTTGATTGTCTGTCTACAGATTTGGTAAGTGTTTTTGCAGTGCAGTGCCCTTTGTTTTACCCAGATTGCAAAGTTAGTTTGTATGGTCAGCGGTGCTCTTTCAGTTTTTAAAGACATACCAGTCAAAATGATTTAGTTACTCAGTTTACAGTATGTTAATATCACTGCAATATTACAGTACAATATTATAGACTGTAAGATCCGCTAATGCTGCTCTCCGAGTGTAAACATGTAAACACAAACTATTCCCATAGTGCAGGATTTTCGCCGCATTTTGTGACAGGATAGTGTATACACACACGGCTTTCTGACGCTACCTACCGAGTACATAAGTTACAGAGAAATGCGGAGGATTTTTTTCTCTCATTCGCCGTGCGGTATCAAATCAGCCTCTGTGTGTTTGTTTTCCCTGTGAAACTTAGCGCGTGCCCAAATGGAAACGCCCTTTTTGCAAATACAACCCTCTTTCCCTCCCCCGACACTCCCACACTCCCAGAGCTGGACACGCCCAACTTTCCTGACTTTTTTCAAAACAGAGGTGTGAAAACACCCTGCTGAGACAGGGGGGTTTCATGGCCCTTTAACTGACTATAAGAAACTTTGCAAGTACATGTCAACTTACACTAACCCTACCCCCATCCTCAACCTAACAATCTACGTGAAGTTTATTTATAAACTAATTTCGAGAGGATCACGTGATTATGATTGAACACGGCTGGTTCTGCATTAACTATGTATGATCCACCAATCAGACGATTCCTAACCCACTATAAAGAGCCAGGCTTTCTCACTACAGTCACCTTCGATTTGAAGAACGCACTGCTTCGCATCAGCTGCTACTGCTGCAACAACAACAACTACTACAACTACTACTTCAAAAACAACAATAACTACATCTCCAACTATAACTCCAACAACAATTTCAACAACAACAACAACAATAACATCAAAACCTTCCACTTCAAAGTGCCTCACATAACGCATTCGCTGTGTCTTCAACCCAATTCTCCAACAAGATCACAGTCAAAACTCAATCTCCGTCCACGAACTCCGCCTAAACTCTCAAGACGCCGGCGATCCAAGCCATTGCAACGAAGCCGAACTCTCATCGCTCTCCTAGCGGTGGACCCACGGTAACGTACATAGCATGTTTTAAATGGAAGCCTCGCAAACTACACTCCAACAAAGACTAAACATTTTTCTTTTGAAAGACGATACTAGCGCGAATAGATTGATTTCTAACAAAGAAACTCACCTCTCAAGCAAGGGTCCAGGCAATCCAATCCTTAAAACATTAGTCCACAACTTATTCACACACGTTGATTAAAAATCCATGGAATGCACTGTTATCATCCAAACTAATCGCTGGAGTGCGTTCAGTAGCATCTCCAGTCATAACAATAATGATTTTGGTCAACAAAATGGCCGCCAGTGATGCTCTGCCTGAGCCCACATACACTTCCATTTAACATACCACTATTGACACACTCCCCAGCACTGCCACAGCAGTTTAAACACCTCCGCGGAAGCGTATTTACCTGTTATTATTGACTTCCATTGCACCTCTGCAACTGCTGAGATGCCCTGCTTAGCTTAAATTCTCTGCACCACTGACTTCCATTGCACCTCTGCAACTGCAGAGAAGCTCCGCTGAGCTTCATTTTACCCTCTACACCACTGCCGCAGCAATGATGCTCTGCCTGAGCAGAGTCACCCAACAACACATACAAACCCTCTGTTGTTGGTCCTCCAACGCCTTTAAATCCTACATTCGCCTCAGCCAATATCACCTCAGAGAAGCCCAGCTGATTCTTGGTAGCAGACTTAAACCTAGTTTCTAAGCAGCATGACTGTTTGTTTTCCCTACTTTCCATCCTACTAGCATAGAACTCTGTTTACTATCTTCCTCTTTTCTCTTCATAATTTTTCCATAATTTCACTTACTCTAATTCTCTGCAGCTCGAACTCACACAGGGGTAGCCCCAAGCTCCCACTGCCTCAGCAGTGACGCTCTTTAAAGAGCTCATATACACTTACTTTTCCAAAATTTCACCATCGTCACACTCCCCCGCAATAATACAGCCGTAAATGCTTAGCGGGAACTCGTATTGCTTCCATACTGACCACCATCACACCTCTGCAGCAGCAGGGACGCTCCGCTGAGCTTCATTCCCCTCTGCACCACTGCCGCAGCAGTGACGCTCTGCCTGAGCTCGTATACACTTCCATTTAGTCATTCACTACTGATGCACTGCCACAGCAGTTAAAACGCTTCTGCATAAGCGTACTTATCTGTTACTATTGACTTCCATTGCACCACTGCCACAGCAGTGACGCTCTGCCTGAGCTCATAAACACTTCCATTTACTCATTCACTACTGATACACTCCCCAGCACCACCACAGCAGTTAAAACGTCTCTGCGGAAGCGTACTTTCCTTAAAATATTGACTTCCATTGCACCATTGCAGCAGCAGAGACGCTCCACTGAGCTTCATTTCCCTCTGCACCACTGCTGCAGCAGTGACTCTCTGCCTGAGCTCATATCCACTGTCATTCATCCATACCACTACTGACACACCCCCCAGCACTGCCAAAGCAGTTAAAACGCTTCTGCAGAAGCATAGTTTTTACTTTTTATTATTGACTTCCATCGCACCTCTGCACAACAGAGATGCTCCACTGAGCTTCATTCCCCTCTGCACCACTGCCGCAGCAGTGACGCTCTGCCTGAGCTCATATCCACTTCCAATTTCTCATACTGATACACTACTTGGCTCTGCCACAGTAGTTATAACACCTCTGTGGACACATAGTTATCATTCAGTATTTCCATGATACTGACACTTACCGCACCTAAATAAAATAATTTAAATCTAAATTTAAATCATTACATTCACCACACTCTCCCGCCCGGTCAATGCAATTAAACACTGCCACGGGAGCACACATAGTTGTACATATTCCGTCTGCCAGTACACCACTTCAGTAGCAGCGACCACTCTTATTTCACCGTTTACACCGGCACCGGTCCCATTTTTGCTCCTACAAGCCTTTTCTAGTACCTCCTTTTTAACACTTTATACCCAGCAGCCGGATATTGCATTGATCTTTATTGCCTTTTGGGGGTTCTTCAAATACGCGGCTGCTGTCCCGAGCGAAGCATTTTAGGGAGTTCTCGAGATCTACCTGAGCTCAAAGCTCCCCTCTCGCCCTGCAAACGGGAGGGAGCCCAGGGCTCAAGGACCTTTTGAGCATCACTGCTCAGAACATCACTGATTCTAGTCCTTTAACAGGCCTGCTGTCGTTTCTGTGTGAAGTTAGCATGTTCTTCCCGTGCACGTGGGGGTTTCCGCTGGGTTCTCCGGTTTCCCCACACATTCCAAAAACATGCACTACAAGTTAATTGATCAATCTAAATTTAACACTATAGTCAAACTCTCATCCAGCAGTATATCTCTACATAGCAATCATTTTCTGTCATCAGCTCTTATCAAAAAGGGGAGTTCTCGAGATCTACCTGAGCTCAAAGCTCCCTTCTCGCCCTGCAAACGGGAGGGATCCCAGGGCTCAAGGACCTTTTGAGCTCAGGGCTCTCTCCCAGGACAGCATGCCAAACTTGCTTATAATCAATCATCAGCTAAGTGTGAACTCTTGTATTATAATTTAATGACAATTAGTTGCAATGTAACTTAAATTCAACAAACGAACCATCAAAATACAGTGTGACTGAACTCTGAAGTGAATGCCAGGCGTTACGTTTGGAGAAAACCAGGCACCACTCATCACCAGGCTAATACCATCCCTACAGTGAAGCATGGTGGTGGCAGCATCATGCTGTGGGGATGCTTTTCAGCAGCAGGAACTGGAAGACTAGTCAGGATAGAGGGAAAGATTAATGCAGCAATGTACAGAGACATCCTGAATGAAAAGCTGCTTCAGAGAGCTCTTGACCTCAGACTGGGGCGACGATTCATCTTCCAGCAGGACAATTACCCAAAGCACACCGCGAAAATATCAATGGAGTGGCTTCACAACAACTCGGTTAATGTCCTTGAGTGGCCCAGCCAGAGCCCAGACCTAAATCCTATTGAACATCTTTGGAGAGATCTAAAAATGGCTGTACATTGTTGCTTCCCATCCAACCTGATAGAGCTTGAGAGGTACAAAAAAGAGGATTGGGCAAAAATTCCCAAAGACAGGTGTGCCAAGCTTGTGGCATCATATTCAAAATGACTCGAGGCTGTAATGGCTGCCAAAGGTGAATCAACAAAGTATTGAGCAAAGGCTGTAAATACTTATGTAAATGTGATTTTTCAGGTTTTTTATTTTTAATAAATTTGCAATAATTAAAAAAAATATTTTTTCACATGGTAATTATGGGGTATTATGTGTAGAATTTTGAGGAAATAAATGAATTTAATCCATTTTGAAATAAGGCTTAAACATAAAAAAATGTGGAAAAGGTAAAGTGCTACAAATACTTTCCTGGATGCACTGTACTGTTGATGAAAACCCCATTCTCAATCAGAGTATAAACAAAACACTCTTCTTTCAAAAAAAAAAAAAACAATGGTAGATGTATTCATTCGAGATGCATAAGCTATGTTGTCCTAACCAACCTGTTTGCCTACCACAAGCAAAGCCTCCTTCATAGTAACCCTGGGTTCCATAATAAAATGAATCCTGTGTCCAATGGACAGTGGCGGCGTCACAAAGGACGCCATTCCTCATGAAATTTACAATCAATTTTCAATCTTTTAAATGCATGTAGATATATTGACAAGATTCACCACAACCGTGTAGTTATAGAAAATGCTAGCTCTCAATGCACACCCTAGCTCGCACACAAATGGAAATCGAAAACCTGAGATAGAGCGAGAGAGAGAGAGAGCGAGAGGGAGGGTCTGATCAGCTCACTCGTCTCTCTTACCTAACAGGCTGATCTTTGGCCAGCACCCAAATTTTGATTACAAAGGTGAGGTTTTTTTGCTGAAACATTGAAAGCTCAGCCGTGAGATAAGCACACATCACCCAACATTCTCAGACACACGTGTTTTCCAATGTGACTGCAACAGGCTCCCCAGTCTTTGAAGAGGAAAATTATGACATGTCTCTGAGGTTGTATATACTTATATCACATTGCTTGGGGATACTTATTTATTCATTATCTGTCTTTCATTCATTCATTCATTTTCCTTTCGCTCAGTCCCTTTATTAATCAGGGGTCGCCACAGCGGAATGAACAGCCAACTTATCCAGCATATGTTTTACACAGCGGATGCCCTTCTAGCTGCAACCCAGTACTGGGAAACACTCATACACACTCAGACAAACTATGGCCAATTTAGTTCATCAATTCCCCTCTAGCGTATGTGTTTGGACTGTGGGGGAAACAGGAGCACCCCGAGGAAACCCTCTCCAACACGGGGAGAACAAGCAAACTCCACACAGAAACACCAACTGACCCAGCCGAGGCTTGAACCAGCGACCTTCTTGCTGTGAGGCCACAGTGCTAACCACTGAGCTACCTTGTCGCCCCTGTCTTGTATTCATTTAATCATTATTACACATCCTTATTTCGCATTATAAGCTTTTTTATGCAGTTTTGTTGTATTTCCATTAATTATGCTCATGAGTGTTATTTATGATTATTAATTATTATTGTGATAATTGATATCAGCTGTGTATACCAGCAATAAACAGTTGTATTACTTGATCAGTATGGTGTATGGACTGTTCTTGGAGCCTCCTCTTGTCAATTAGCACCACACTTGTCTCACTTGCATAAACACAAACCACACTAAAACCTTTTTTTTTTTGGTATGCTTTTACATACTAATAATTTGGGGCATACTAACACTAGGCTTTTACTAGCTTCATTTTAAATGATACACACAGAAACATCTCTTTTAACAAACACACCCAAAATTCTAGTTAGTAGTGGATGGTGCAGATGATAGAGTAGTGGATGGTGCAGATCAAGGAGTAGTGGATGGTACAGATGATGGAGTAATGGATGGTTCAGATGATGGAGTAGTGGATGCTCCAGATGATGGAGTAATGGATGGGCCAGATGATGGAGTAGTGGATGGTGCAGATCAAGGAGTAGTGGATGGTACAGATGATGGAGTAATGGATGGTTCAGATGATGGAGTAGTGGATGCTCCAGATGATAAATTAATGGATGGAACAGATGATGGAGTAACGGATGGTCGAGATGATGAAGTAGTGGGTGGTCCAGACCATGGAGTAGTGGATGCTCTAGATGATGGACTAGCGGATGGTCTGTATGATGGAGTAGTGGATGGTGCAAATGAATGAGTTGTGGATAGTGCAGATGATGGAGTAGGGCAGTGGTCCCCAACCGTTTTATCACGGCAAACTGGTCAACGTTTCACAATTTTACTACAGCTCGGGGGAATGAAGGGGTTGTACGTAGATTGCTAGGTGGCCATCAAATGCTTTCCCAGAGGATGACAAGCTGACAAAACATTGCTGCAACTCTGATCCAAGTTTTATTCATGGGGAAATTTAAAAAGCACTGCAGTATTTCAGTGTTGTGTGTTTGTGTGATATAATTAGTCTACCGAAATGTGTATATTCAATACAAAGTATGGTGCTGATTGGTCAGTTCTTGTCACATGACTCGCGGTGCGCTTGCAGCATTCTGAAAAGTTGAGATGTTTTCAACTGTGTGCAGCTGGAAGGTGCAAGCACGTTTCGTCACTTGCAAGGGTCGCTACCAATATGTGCATGCAAACCACGTGCCTCCATTGGAAATAACGAACTTGCACACGTAAAAGACACGATAGTAGATCTTAAAATAGTAGATCTTTTTGCACAGACATGCTGGATTCACCTGATTTGTTGACAAATGGGTTGTGGATCCATTCCTTAGCAGTTTGTGGGTCCTTCACTGGGCCTTTTCCCTTTGCAAACTTTCCAAAATGTCTGTTTCTTACTCATTTTGCTAGCTTGTCGATGAAACTTTGGTGCCCAAGTGACTGAGATATAACTGAGAGAAAAAAGTAATTTTTTTTTAATAATTTTTTTTTCCAAATAAAAGATCATTCAGACTCAGATAATAAATAAAACGGAAATAATTATTGATTTCTTGTTGGGGCCAGGTACCAATTGATCTACGCACTGGTACCGTTCCGTGACCCGGGGGTTGGGTTGCTCCAGATGATGGGGTAGGAGATGGTACAGATGAAGGAGTAATGGATGCTCCAGATGATGGAGTAGCGGGCAGTGCAGATGATGGAGTAGTGGATGCTCCTAATGATGGAGTAGAGGATGGTGCAGATGATTGAGTAGTAGGTGGTGCAGTTAAAGGAGTAATGGATGCTCCAGATGGAGTAACGGATGGACCGGATGATGGAGTAGCAGTTGGTGCAGATGATGGAGTAGTGGATGCTCCAGATGATAAGAGTAGCAGATGGTATGGATAATGGAGTGGTGGATGGTGCAGATGATGGAGTAGGACAGGGGTCGGGAACCTTTTTTCAGCAAAGAGCCATTTCTGGGGGGTTTTTGGCAAATGCATTTTTTAAAGAGCCACATGACTTTATATATCTATCTATCTATCTATAATATATATATATATATATATATATATATATATATATATATATATATATATATATATATATATATATATATTAAGGGTGTAACGATACGCGTATTTGTATCGAACCGTTCGGTACGAGCCTTTCGGTTCGGTACGCATTACGAACCGAACGATTCACACAAATTTCTATAAAGATCAAAGAGAATAAGTGTACAGAATATAATGTTTTCAGTGCAACAACACTCAACAAGGCATCCCAAATGACGTGACAGGCAACATGCTGCCTTCCTGCGTCAATCTTTTTGTTAATCTAATAAATGACTTGCGCCTCCGAAGGCAATCCTGACACTGACACACAGTGAACGCGCAGTGGCGTTTGAAGGTGTCAGACACGGAGCACAGACACTCTTGATTCTGGAGCTCATTAATAATATAATAACACTAATACTTAAATGGTAAGGCATTTTAGAATGACCAAAACAACATTTCAGATGGTGTATAATGTGCTCAGCCTGCTGGTTTGTCCATTTACACACTTTTTTATCATCACATGATCTATTATAACAAAATCACATGACCTTTTTTTTAATGTGCACACTGGAATTTGTGCTGTAAAAGTGTTTCCATCGTAGTTTATACACATCTATCTTATCGAATAAAAAGTCTATCCTACTCAGTTATGCGCATAGGCTATGTTTTTTATGCGCATTTTCAAAATTTATGTGCATCATGTCGTTTCCATCAACCGGTTTTTTTATGCGCATCTCCAAAATATAGGGCCATATAGGGCTTAAAAACGTTAAAAAAACATTAGGTTCACTCCAAGCAGAATTGATATTTTTCTGGCCTTCAGTATTAAACAAAACATTCCGAAAACGGTTTTCTAGAAAAAAAAATACCGGTTAATAACGATATTAACAAAGTATTGCAGGGCTCTAGAGTGCCCTGATTTCTTAATGGTGCAACTAAAAAAATTCTATTCGAGGGGTAAAATTAAATACATTTTCGATAAGTATTGTTAATTAAATATTTATAATATGAACTTGCTTTTGGTTTTATCTATACAGGCTCTGCGCTCTTACGCGTGCTCCCGCTCACCAGCGGTTGATTGACAGACACCGCTTAAAGGCGCTACACACAGCCAGCCCCGTCTACTTAATCCAGCGCAAGTGCTGAAACACGCCTTTCTTTTAAAAAAATTTCTTTTATTTTTTAAATCTCTTAAATTAGGCTAACATAATCTTCCTCTGAGATATTAGTTCAATAGCGGTTTGCGCTGTAGGCTATTGACCAACACACCCTGTATACAGTTTACACACCGCAGGTCTTCTGATGTGGTATGAATTACATGTTTTAAATGACAGTGAGACATGCTATATTTATTTTTTTATTGTAAAATATACATTATAACCCAATACACAGTAAAATAATATTTTTAAAGGCCTATTGGCAGCGTAGCTATAGCCGTTAAGCTTAAATAGTCTATGCATGTTGTTTTATTAATACTAAAACAAATTACAAACTAGCCACCTTTTGATTTTATTTTGTTTCCGTATATTTTTATCAAACGAAAAATGCAATTAATTGTATTTTGGTTTTAATTTTATTAGAAAATGAATAGCCGTTTAGGCAACATAACATTGGCTCTGATTTCGTTTTTTACAGAATATCCTACATATAGACTTTTTTTAAAGAGAGTAAGAGTAAAAAATTAAGAGTAAAAAAAGAAAGGCATAACTTCGGGAAAAGTGCTCACTGTGGTTTCAGATGTCAGTGGTACGGCATTGCTAAATCACTTGTTTTAATCAGAGAATAAGATTATATAGCTTATTTTAGTTATTTAGCGTAAAATATAGTTATTTAGTTTAATTAGTGTAATTTATAAATATATCAATTATTTAGTGCTTTTTGGATTTAGGCATAGGCCGAGTATTAATTTTACTTGTAAATACAAAAGATTATGCGGTTTAGTTTTTTATGATGGCAATTTATTGCATGTTGAATACAATTACAAGGATTTTTATTAAACAAGTGCATACCACAAGATATTTTTTGTTGGTTTAAAGATATAAAAAGTATCATTCTCATTTTCTTGCCTTATTTATCTTTAATATAAATATAAATTTGTATACATTCATTGCAATGCGTGGTGAACCTAAGAAAAAAAGGCGCACCAAGGCAAAACATTAGTTTAGAGCCCCAATTTTATGAACGGAAAAATCTGCTCTGCGCCACGGCGCATGGTCTAACAGGGTTGAGCTTAATCTTTTAATCAGTTATAGATGTGTTTTGAGAATAAACCAGAGTCTTATCTCCCATTCCTTTTAAGAGTCAGTTGCGTCGCTCCATGGCACATTTGCTATTTACATGGCAGACTTTTTAAGTAAAAAAACTGAAAGCTTCACTAGTGAAAAAAAAAAAAAACAGTTAAACAGAGCATCTGCAGTGCGAGAATGAGCCTCCTAATTTTTTACTTTCACTTTCACTCTCGTCGATCAGGAAATGTGTTGTACACATAGACATCCATTAGCCTATACATAATTATTTTCGTTTGTTAAACGCAAAGATTTGTTTCAAAACTATTTCTAAATTTAGTTCTAATTTCCAGCAAACTAATAAATGAACAATAATAACGAAGTGGTGTCCAAAAACTGAGTTATTTCCAAACACACATGCTATACCCCATATTGTCTAAAACCTGACAGGTGGGCAAATCTAATCGTGTTTTTAATAAAACAAATATAAATATGCATATAGTAAATAATACTGCTAATAGTAATAATAATAATAATAATAATAATAATAATAATAACATTATAAGGGCAACGCAGTGGCGCAGTAGGTAGTGCTGTTGCCTCACAGCAAGAACGTCGCTGGGTCGCAGGTTCGAACCTCGGCTGGGCTGAGTCAGATGGCGTTTCTGTGTGGAGTTTGCATGTTCTCCCTGCGTTCGCGTGGGTTTCCTCCAGGTGCTCCGGTTTCCCCCACAGTCCAAAGACATGCAGTACAGGTGAATTGGGTAAGCTAAATTGTCCGTAGTGTATGAGTGTGAATGTGTGTGTGTGGAAGTTCCCAGAGATGGGTTGCGGCTGGAAGGGCATCCGCTGCGTAAAATCATGCTGGATAAGTTGGCGGTTCATTCCGCTGTGGCGACCCCGCAAGGGACAAAGCCGACAAGAAAATTAATGAATGAATAACATTATAAAAAAGTCATGAATAAACAGAAAAGGTGTAACAACAAATGCGTCGCATCTTGCGCTGCATTGCGACGGGTGTAGGGGTGCCGGTTAATCCGCGGGTCAAGTAATCAAAAAGTAGGCTACATGACGTTTAATTATGGGTTGCAGGTTAATAAGACCAAACCTTGATTGTGCAAACTTTACATACTTTCTCTAAAAATTGAAAGTGTTTTGAGCTATATTATCTTTTTATAGACTGACATAAATACGCATCACGGCCAGACATTTATAGATTATATAAAAACGAGCGCTTAGACTACCTCATGCGGATGCATATTCGGTTATTTCTTCAGTAGCCTTGTAAATAATGTATTTTATTAATGCATTGTTTATAAGGATATCATTCAAAACTTTAGGCTATCTATCATGTTTATGAGCTGCTTCTCATCCTTCAATATACAGATCGATTTATCAGATGATTTGTCATAAGAGAAATATTAACAAAAGGATTTTCTTTATGGAGACCCATCTAAAAACAATCGACAATCAATTATACGTTTTGTATAAATACAAGTTTTAATAGCAAAAACTTAAACCAAAACATACCTTTGTACATGAAAGAGCAGATTCTCGGTAACCTTTAAGACAAGGTCGTTGCATCAGAAACGACTCTCGCTTATGACATCTGCTTCGCGGGCATTTCACGTTGTATGCTCCACAGTCGCATTTGTACACATGCTTTAAATGAATGCTTTTTGTCTCCCAAATTCATAAAATAAAGAGAACAATAAAATAACGTTATTAACCGGCTAACTGTAAACATTTCTGTTCTGAACGATTAAAGTTGATCTTGTTTTTTTGTTTCTGCTCCTGCAAATGTAATTCGGTTCAAAGCCCTGATTAAAATATTCTTAAACATACATGGTAAGAGTATAT
Organism: Danio kyathit; assembly: GCA_903798195.1. Classification (NCBI taxonomy): domain Eukaryota; kingdom Metazoa; phylum Chordata; class Actinopteri; order Cypriniformes; family Danionidae; genus Danio; species Danio kyathit. The sequence continues at coordinate 865,752 of CAIGQS010000269.1, forward strand.
TTTTATATAGGGACATTCGTTTGGTTGTATTGTACCTTTGTAATTTGCAAAATAGTCCTTAAAAACCAACTTGAAAAAGTATCAGCATAAAAACCGTGAATCGTGATTTCCCCAGAAAAAAATCGTAATGTGATATTTTTCAATATCGCCCACCCCTATTTCAAAGTAAAAAAAAAAAAAAATAGAGAGAAAAAAGGAGAGATCATGCTTTTATGGTTTTAGTTTTAATACATTCAAAAGATTTCAATCAGAGAAATCCTCTGGCTTTTTTCTTTTTTTGCTGTATCGAAAAATTACCGAACCGTGACACCACTGTGTTGTATCGAACCGAACCGTGATTTTTGTGAACCGTTACACCCCTAATATATATATATATATATATATATATATATATATATATATATATATATATATATATATATATATATATATATATATATATATATAAAAATGTCAGGACACCGGAATCTGACCTTACTCAGCGGTTATTGCGAAAAAAGCATGAAACATCACTATTCAGTTTACTAACACCACTGACACCCAGTTCACTTCACTATTATGTGCCAAGCAAAAATCACTCACTCAGTCTAACTTTCCAGATGAGCCCAGTTACCTCTTCCGTCATGTTTTCTGGCTAACATGAGATCGTTTTGCTGCTGTCTCCTGATCCATTCGCGTAGTTTCATCTTCACTTGATCGGCTCATTATCCGATTTACTCGGGGTTTAAAAAATATAAATACAGCTTGACTGCCTCTGGCATTTTGAAAATGCCGATGTTATTTAGGTAGGCCACTATGCCATTATTTATTTTCGCTGCTCACTGCGCGCGAAACAATAATCACCAACCAATGAGAGTGATTGTAAACATAAGAAAGCTGATTGGTCAAAAGTGACTACCTTTATGTGTGTGCGCGCACACACACTCGACACAGCTTTGCTCACAGTTTTTCACTTGGACTCATGGGAAGTTCGGATCATTTTACTGACTCTGACCTTTGAGTCTCGTTCATCGAGATGAACGAATCTTTTTTTAGAGTCATTTCGTTTAATTTGTATAACATAAAATAACATAAAAATGTTACGAGATGCTTCCAAACACATCTAAAACTAGCCCAAACGTTGATCACTACTTTCTGAGTCGTCCGTTCATCATGTAACAGCTTTTACTAGTATAGTTATAACTATACAGTTACTAGTATACTAGTACAAGTATGTAAAGGGATGACTCGAAACCGAGGACTCGATAAATGAACAGATCAAATCTTTTTTCAGCTCTAAATGCATATGATTGGCTTCTGTCTCTCATGTGAAGAACGAACGATTCAAATTCGATAGAGAACTCGAAAAATGAACTAATCTTCTCCTCCACCGGCACAAATGTGCGCATGCGCGAATCCCTCCCTGAGATGACTCATCGTTCTCGAGTCAAATAAAAGATTCGTTCAAAATGAACGAATCATTCAAGACCGGTCCATGTACCCGCGTGACAAACTGAGGCATTGGATGTCACACACACGCACAGGTATTCACCACGCACAAGGTAATGCCGGATCAATTAAATAAATACCGGAACGCAATACACGAATATCTGACACTTCTCGGAACAAGATTCAAATTAAGGCTCAAATTAAGCACTGCCGCGAACAGTTCATTTGCTGTACTTAACATACATGACTTATTCGCCATTTGTGAAAGGTTTCCTTTGCCTTGCGATCTCCAATGATCTCGCAGCACTCAAATTCCCAGATGCCCCTGTCCAAACTCCCGTCCTGCCTCTGCTGTTTTTAGTCTGGTTTGCTGTTTATGCTGGAGAGCTCCTCACACGCCTTCTTTCGGCTTTCACTTGGCTGGTTCTTTGCCGCAAAAGCTGCATGGTGGGTTTCAAAATGTCTCTTAACATTTGATGTTTTACAAGAGGAAATGCGTTTGGTGCAGATCAGACAGGGCAGAGCAGCAGAGCCGTCAATAATTTCTGCCCAGTCATTTTGAAACTTTTGACGTTCCTCAGAATTTCTTTTTGCCATCATCATCACTCATGAACGTTGTTTGAATTTACGTTTGCGCTCGCACGGTTACCATAGAAACGTAAGTCGGTTTATTCACTGCGCCGCACACATGCATATGTCGAAACGTTGAGTTTTTATTCTTTTTCCTACAAAATGAAATTACAATAACGAGGGAATTATAAATGTATTTTCAATAGGAAACTGATTTCTAGTGATGATTATATTTTTTTTAAACTGTAGAATTTTATTGAAGGGAGACAGCTGGAGAGCCACCTATTTTGGTCAAAGAGCCACAGGTGGCTCGCGAGCCATAGGTTCCCGACCACTGGAGTAGGGTATGGTGTAGATGATTGAGTAGTGGATGCTCCAGATGGTGGAGTAGTGAATGCTCCAGATGGTGGAGTAGTGGACACTCCAGATAATGGAGTAGCAGATAGTCTGGATGATGAAATAGTGGATGGTCAGATGATGGAGTAGCGAATGGTTCAGATGATGGAGTAGTGAATGGTGCAGATGATAGATTAGTGAATGGTGCAGATAATGGAGTAGCGGATGGTCACCAGCAAAGTATATCCTCTGTTGAAGTGGCAGCTCTGGGTATAAAAGGAGAGAAACTCATAGTGTGGCCACCATCCTACCCTGACCTCAACCCTATTGAGAACCTTTGATCCATTCTCAGGCTTAAGATCTATGAGGGTGAAGGCAGTGAGCATCAAAACAGCAGCTCTGGGGGGCTATTCTGACATCCTGCAGAGAAATTTAAGCAGAAACTATCTAAAAACTCAAAAGTTCAGTAGATGTAAAAATTGTGAAGGTGATATCAATGAAGGGATTCTATGTTAACACAATACTAAGCCTGTTAGGATGTTTTTGCTTGAAAAAGCTTTTGATCGCAGTAAATATCTCAAAAATTCAACTAATGACCATTTTAGTTCTTTACAACCTAAAAAAGTCATGATTTGCACTGGTTGAGTAATTTCACTAATGCAACTATTTAAAGAGTGCAGATCATGACCTTTTGAGTTATTCTGTTTCTAAAACTAAAAGTGCAGTAGATGATTGGCTTCAGAAACATGTTGTGTTGTGCTGGTTGAAAGTCTCTTCACATCCCAATTTTAATGATTAAAGTAAATGATCTAAATGTGTTTATGTGTATGTTTATATTCTGGGTAAGGCATAAGACTAAAAAATGTTCATCCAATTAAATATTGTTGGACGGACAAATAACTCAATTACGACAGGTATCTCAAAGTGTCTGTCAACAAATTTAATATTGAATTTCTGCGCAGCCTCTTTAAGCAAACAGATACGTCACTCGTGCGCACACGTGAAGCGCGGATCTACCGCTGACAGAGAGACAGGTATGTTTTAAAACTATTTTAGCCACGCAAAGCTTATGTAGATTTTGTTCTTTATGAATGGGTTTATATTAGTGGTGGGCCGTTATCGGCGTTAACGTGCTGCGCTAACGTGAGACTCTTATCGCGCAATAAAAAAAATATTGCCGTTAATCTATTTTCAAAGTTGGGTTGGGAGCTGGGTCTATTCTATGCAAGCTATGATGACTTTCACCTTGATATTTTAGCGCGGATGTATACCTGACCGGTGAGTCGTCTGACAAAAAAGTGCCCTTCTGAATCAAATTAGCAGGATGCCCTTCTGGATCTTTCATTTATGCCGAGTTCAGACTGCATGATTTTAGACCTGATTTTGACTCGCCGACAGGTTTTGAGAAATCACAGACAAATGCCTGAAATTACAGACAAATCTGTGCTCATTCACATGAGTGACAATCACACAGTATGAACTATCAAGGACGCGATGTGACAGAATCGCAGATGAGTCGCTGACACCCATGAGATATTTGGCATGCTAAATATCTGGAGCTGTCGGCGATTCAAATCATGCTGTGTGAAATGTGTTCTGACTGAAAATAACATCAGCGATCACCTACAGCCAATGAGAGGGCAGCATTCACTAGTACGGGTACCTGCAGGCTAGCGGGAGGCTGGGGGAGAAGTTAAAAGTGCTCATTTTAAGTTTATTTGGAGCCAAGAAATGGAGAAAAAACTGGTGTAAATTTGGCAGGAGTACTGTGTCTGTTTGACGTGTCATCTGAGCAATACCACAACCAGGTCAAAAGTAAAAAAAAGTTGAGGAGAGATTGTTAATTCTCTTCAAAAGCCAGGTGAGCAACACAAGTTTCTAAAGCTAAAGCCTTCTTTTTCCATTATGTAGTTAATAACGAAAGATATATAACGTGACCTTGCGTTGTTTCCATGTCACTTCTCACGTTTGTTTGGTTGTGAGATGTAGTTTGGACAAAGTTGTCTGTGATTCTTCCTATTTTAAAGTCATGCAGTGTGAACTCTCCTGTCGCTGATCCATCCTACAGTGTAAACAGCATCGACAGAATGCTAGCCCAGATAGTCATGCAGTGTGAAAACATCTGTGACACGACTACTTTGAAAATCATACAGTCTGAACTCGGCATTACTTCGAAGACATTACTGACTACGCTTACATGGACATCTGTAATCTAGTTATTTGCAAAAATAGACAATAATATAATTAGGGTGTTTACGTGAAGTGCTTTCATGTAAGAGTTTCCTGTAATTTTGGGTGACTTTAACTGCAGTTCGGCAGTTTACTTTAACTCATGAACATTTCATTCATGCCCCCGTGACAAACTGGAGTATTAGATGCAAATAAGGATTAAGGACTGGTGAGAGTGTTGTGGAATTTAATAACGCATGGCAAATGGAAAGAAAAAAACTTCTGCATTTCGTGATGTGTGTGTGGTCCTTTACTGACAGCCGCGTGTGTGGATCTTGTCGGAAAATGCGGCAAAGAGTCCTACATGACGGTAATAGTTTGATTGCGGTGTTTACTTCAATAATGCCACTGATATATGCATACTCCATGTCTTAATTCCATTTCTGTTTAGTTCAGTTATGACTTTAGTCAGATTAAGATAAAAAAAAAAATAATAAAAAAAATTAACAGTTAGTAAACACAAGTACATCTTATAGAACATAATTTATTTTCATCACCAATTATCATAGTAGAACAGTTTCTCAAGCAGTTTGTGATGCATTTTGGAAACTGGAGCCCCTGGTCTAATGCGCCACCTGGCTTGAGAAACCTGTTCTCAAAGACTTATATTTAGTCATTATTCGGGTAGCACACATATTCTGAATGCCTTCGGCAGAATTCAAATGAGCCATTTTAATCTAGATTAAAAAAGAAATTATCTATGCCCACCTATAGTTTATATGCACGGTAGTGTTGTTCAACCACTGAAAACGTGAAAGATTGGCTATTTTCAAGTTCATGGAGTACCTTTTACAGCATCGATAATATAGTCGGTTAAATAGACCTGAGCATTCATTTAGTTGTTCAAGTGAAAAAGGAGATGAAAACAAGCGATGTACAAGGATCAGCGAGCACAACTGAAAATGAAAAGGCACTCATTGTCTTGGTAACGCAAACATAAGTGTAATGTAATGTATAATTTTTTCAGTGATAAAATAGAAGGCTTTAGACAGAAAATAGAAGATGTTAAAATTTCTGCACCGCCTCATACTCCAGATCCAGTAAATTTTCCACTGAATCAAAATAACCTACAATGCTTCAAAATCATAGAACAAGAAGAGCTAGATAAAGTTATAAATAGTTCCAAACCAGCTACATGTATGTTAGATCCAATTCCAACAAAATTACTGAAAGAATTGATACCTGTTATAGGAGAACCTCTCCTTAATGTTATCAACTCTTCTTTATCTTTAGGCCATGTTCCAAATCCTTACAAGCTAGCTGTTATTAAACCTATTATTAAGAAACCACAACTGGACCCGAGCAACTTAGCTAATTATAGGCCTATCTCAAATCTTCCATTTATGTCTAAAATACTAGAAAAAGTTGTTTCTACCCAATTATGCTCCTTTCTGCAGACAAACAACATTTTTGAAGTGTTTCAGTCAGGTTTCAGGCCTCATCACAGTACAGAAACCGCATTAATAAAAATAACCAACGATTTACTCTTAGCTGCTGACCAAGGGTGCGTCTCACTATTAGTTTTACTCTATCTTAGCGCCGCATTTGACACCATTGACCATAATATTCTCATAGACCGCTTAAATTCTACAGGTGTCCAAGGTCAGGCCCTTCAATGGTTTAGGTCATACTTAGCTGATCGTTACCAGTTTGTGAATATTAATGGACAGCTTTCACGAGTAAGGCCAGTAAAGTACGGGGTCCCTCAAGGATCAGTTTTAGGCCCTTTGCTGTTTACAATATACATGCCTCCCCTGGGAGACATTATTAGAAAACACGGGATCAGCTTTCACTGCTATGCAGATGATACTCAATTATACATTTCAACTAAACCTGATGAGATGTCTGAACTGTCTAAGCTAACTGAGTGTATTAAAGATGTTAAGGACTGGATGACCAACAATTTTCTTCTCTTAAACTCAGACAAAACAGAATTATCGGCCCTAAATCCTGTACACAGCAGTTCTCACAACTCGACCTGCAATTAGAGGCATACAAAGTTAGCGTTAGCTCTACTATAAAAGATCTGGGTGTCATATTAGACAGCAATTTAACTTTCGAAAATCATATATCCCATGTCACAAAAACTGCCTTCCTTCATCTGAGAAATATCGCTAAGTTACGAAGTATGCTATCCATATCAGATGCAGAAAAGCTAGTTCATGCTTTCATGACTTCTAGGCTAGACTACTGTAATGCTTTGTTTGCTGGCTGCCCAGCATCCTCTATTAACAAACTTCAGCTAGTACAAAATGCAGCTGCCAGAGTTCTTACCAGGTCTAGAAAATATGATCATATCACCCGAATTTTATCCTCCTTACACTGGCTGCCTGTTAAGTTTCGTATCGAATTTAAAATATTACTCCTTACCTATAAAGCTTTAAATAATCTAGCTCCTGTTTATCTAACCAACCTCTTGTCTCGCTACAACCCAACCCGCTCTTTAAGATCTCAAAACTCAGGGCTTCTAGTAGTACCTAGAATAGCAAAATCAAGTAAAGGAGGTCGAGCCTTCTCATTTATGGCCCCTAAACTCTGGAATAGCCTTCCTGGTAATGTCCGAGGCTCAGACACACTCTCACTCTTCAAAACTAGATTAAAAACCTATCTTTTTAGCAAAGCATACACTCAGTGTATTACATAGCGGTATGATGCATGATGTGCCCCACGCAGCATTTTGCTTCTTGTTTATATACACTATGAACAGCAGCTACGCTAATTATTCTCCTTATTCTGTATTTCCACCTGGGGGTACTCATCCCGAGGCCCTCAGACTATGCAGTGCCACTAATGCGATCCAAGACCAGTGACGAGATGATCCCAAGGTTTTCTGGACCAGGCCGTATCCTGAGCAACTGCTGTGGCGGTCATCGTGGAGTGAGAGCATGAGACTGACTCCTGTGATGCTCCAAGGACAGACGAGTCTTCGCCGAGGTCCACCTTGCTGTGCCTAGACTGCAGCTCTGCACAAGACGTTTGGCCATAGGAGAAATGGTCGTGCCCAACTGAGCCTGGTTTCTCTCGAGGTTTTTTAAATCTTCACTTTCGCCAATTGGTGAAGTTTTTTCCTCGCCGCTGTCGCCACTGGCTTGCATGGTTCGGGATCTGTAGAGCTGCGCATCGATGGATTTGCTCTTCAGTGTTTGGACTCTCAGTAGTGATCATTAAACCACACTGAACTGAGCTAAACTGAACTGAACTTAATCTCTGAAAACTGAACTGACACTGTTTCAATTCACTATAATCTTCCATGTTAAGCTGCTTTGACACAATCTACATTGTATAAGCGCTATACAAATAAAGATGAATTGAATTGAATGTAAAAAGATGGCAGTGATATTTTTTAGCACTCCTTTTTTCTGATCTAATTTTTATTTAGTTTAATAACAAAACATAAGTAAGTAAATGTGCTCTTTCGCCTAACCAGCTTTACTGAAGTGAAGTTTGATTTATATTCACACTTTCGTTAATTTTTGAACAGTGACAGCCTGTGACACAGTTTCGGGGAAATATAATTCCTGCACCCGCTGGCCTGTCAACGCTGGCCTGCCATCTACGCTTGATATGTGTGTGTCTCCATAGAGTTTTCTAACTGGTGAATGACATGATCTAGTGTTATATCTAATCAGTGCGCATTCGCGCGTTCATGACTTAAAGAGGCGTAGTTTTGGATGGCAGGGGAGGGTCATAAAATTTCTAAGCTATTATGCTAATGCTAGTGTTCTGGCAGATCACCTACTGAACCTTTAATCAGAATCATGAAGAGCTTTATGCAACAGAATTACAGAGACAGGACAAAAAACAGATAATAAATATATTTTAAGAATAGAAATAAGCAATAAGTGAATGCAAATATACAGGTACAGGTATATCACTATATACAACATTATATGTCCAGCTGTTATGTGAAAAATTGGCATGTAAAGTGTGTTGTTAAATAAGTGTATATGTGTATAAAAGTGTATAGCAAGTAGTGATGTTTGTTTCATAATTATTATCATCAAGTGTTCATGAGATGGATTGCCTGAGGGAAGAAACTGTTTCTGTGTCGGGCTGTTCTGGTGCGCAGTGCTCTGTAGCATCGACCAGAAGGTAACAGTTCAAAGAGGCAGTGTGGTGGGTGTGATATCGCTCTGGATAAGTACAGTTCTTGGAGAGTAGGGAGGCTTGTACCAGTAATTCACTCAGCAGTCCGAACTATTCAACGTAGTCTTCGGAGGTCAGATTTGGTAGCTGAGCTAAACCAGAAAGTTATTGACGTGCAGAGGACTGATTCAATGATGGAGGTGTAGAACTGTTTCAGCAGCTCCTTTGGGAGGTTGAACTTTATCAGCTGACGATGGAAGTACAGCCTTTGTTGAGCTTTAATGCACCAAAATCAAATAATGTGGGAGCGCAGTGCATACTTCACTACTAAACTTGATTTTTTACAACCTATAAAATTATTTAAATCTCTGCTGTGCATAATAACTTAGAACAGTGCATTGTGAGTTTTTATTTTTAAAATGAATACAAAATATCATTGGCAGGTCTGTTCAATAAAATTTGACATTTGATGACTCTGCTGAAAATTATACTGAGTGTACTTTGCATCAAATAATTAAGGAAATCAGAGAGAGATAAAGCTTGCATAATATTTTGAAATGCAGTACAAAAATTATTACTGCCAACTTATTTTTTTAATCTCATCATACTTTGGCATTACACAATATTTATAGCTATTTTGTGGTAACATTTATAATATGGAAATATGTGGTGGGATTTATTTTACCTCAGTGTCTCCAGTTTACAGTTTGGACTCTTCAGTCCATCAGAGAGAAGCTTCACTCCTGAATCCTGCAGGTCATTGTTACTCAGGTCCAGCTCTCTCAGGACACAGTTTGAGGATTGTAGAGCTGAAGACAAACTCTCACAAGACTGAACAGTGAGATTACACATGGCCAACCTGAGAAACAACACAAATTACATAAATAGTGTGATTTTTAGTAATTCATCCGTTACAAATATCTATCAATCAGGTCGTTGAACTCAGACCTCAGTGTCTCCAGTTTACAGTTTGGACACTTCAGTCCATCTGAGAGAAGCTTCACTTCTGAATCCTGCAGGTCATTGTTACTCAAGTCCAGCTCTCTCAGGACACAGTTTGAGGATAGCAGAGTTGAAGACAAACTTTTACAGGACTGAGCAGTGAGATTAAACATGACTAATCTGAAAAAGAAGACAATAAATTACATTAACAGTGTGATTTTTAGTAATTCATCTGTAAGAATGAATGAATGAATAATCAATCAAACAATCATGTGTTTGAACTCAGACCTCAGTGTCTCCAGTTTACAGTTTGGACTCTTCAGTCCATTAGAGAGAAGCTTCACTCCTGAATCCTTCAGGTCATTAATACTCAGGTCCAGCTCTCTCAGGACACAGTTTGAGGATTGTAGAGCTGAAGACAAACTCTCACAGGACTGAGCAGTGAGATTAAACATGACTAATCTGAGAAGAAATGCAATAAATTACATTAACAGTGTGATATTTATTAATTCATCTGTAACAACAATGAATGAATGAAGGAATCAATCAATCAATCAATCAGTCAGGTGTTTGAACTCAGACCTCAGTATCTCCAGTTTACAGTTTGGACTCTTCAGTCCATCAGAGAGAAGCTTCACTCCTGAATCCTGCAGGTCACTGATTCTCAGGTCCAGCTCTCTCAGGACACCGTTTGAGGATTGTAGAGCTGAAGACAAACTCTCACAGGACTGTACAGTGAGATTACAGCACTGTAGCCTGTGTAGAGGATAAAAACAAGCAATATTTATGTGTTGATCTGGCAGATTTTCTACATGGTTATACTCACACTGTTGAATTTTCATGTGTCCAGTCTGCAGAACGTTAAAAGAAACATCAAAACTGTTGGTAGTTAATGAGATATTTACTGCTAAAGACCTGCAGTTAATAGGTATATTAACAACAAACATATAAGCAAAGACAAACAAGAGCATACACATTTGCACTCAGTTTTAGGTGAAATCAGCTGTAAATATAAATAAGTTATTACTCTCTAGATTATTCCTCAATACAGCCTTAACATTTACAATCCTATACCCATAAAAGCATAAAATAAATAATTGAATTACCATATCAAACATCTTATGGTAAATTATCATGTACAGTGCATCCAGAAAGTATTCATAGCGCTTAACTTTTTCCACATTTTTTTCATGTTACAGCCTTATTCCAAAATGGATTAAATACATTTATTTCCTCAAAATTCTACACACAATATCCCATAACGACAAAGTGATTTGTTGAAATTGTTGCAAATTTATTAAAAATAAAAAACCTGAAAAATCACATGGACATAAGTATTCACAGCCTTTGCCGCAACTCTAAATTGAGCTCAGGTACATTCGGTTTCCATTGATCATTCTTGAGATGTTTCAGTAGCTTAATTGGAGTTCACCTGTGGTAAATTCAGTTGATTGGACATTATTTGAAAAGGCATACACCTGTCTATTGTGGGGACTTAACGATGCAGACACCAATAACTGAGTCGACACCTGTGATCAGAATCACCTTGATCGAGAGCCATTTTGGTCACTGACCAAAATCAGAAAGTCAGGCCACATTTGTTGCAGTACAGAGCAGGAAGTGGATGCCTTGAGGCTATAGGCCTCATGACTAGTTCATCATCAGTTAAGTGTCATCGGACCCACAATCCTGATCAAGTTAACTCAAGACGAACGGGTAACTGATCACGAGAACACTTTTCTTAACAAAGAACTTGTGTTTGACCTCAGGAAATGGGGTTTTCAACCCCCATGCAAGACAGAGAATTGACTGATTTAGTCTAAAACAAAGAATCAAAATCCTCTCTGAATTTTATAAACTCTCACCAAACATTAAAGTTCATCAGATCATCCTCAAAACGATGATAGCGGACTTTTAATGAAATGTCATGTTATTGCTCTTGTATAACACCTGAATCCTGTATATTTTAAGAATGCATTACACATATTATGTGTAACCATTATGCTTTGAGTTATCACAAAGGTACCATTATGTGTATGTTATTTGAGATGAATGAGTGAAACCCTTTCCCTTTCTTTCATACCTTTTTAATTATAGATATGTAAAATGTATCATGTTCATATTATAAATGTATGCTTAAGACTATATGTCTAAGCACCATGGCTCATGTGAGTGAGTCACGCCAAAGCTGCATGTGCTAACATGGGACTGCCACGCAGATCCACGGACAATGCCTTATTGATCCAGCTCTATTAGGGGCCGGAAACATTGGTGGTTAAAAATCATCACTCAAAAACTCTCAAGCGGAGCAGAGCAGCGTCTGAGCAGAGCAGAGCAGAGTACAGTCGTCCAGTCCAACAGAGGTACACCAGCAGCAGCTGTTAAGGAGTGGATATGCTCCACTTCCAGGACAACTCTTCTCCAGGTCCAGTCTAGGTGGACTTGGACATTAAGATGGGATCAGACCAGCCTCAAACTTCCCCATCTTCCGTTTACTCTTCTTTCTTTTCTTTCCATCGAGAGTCTAGTTAAGTTAAGTCGCGTCGCGAAACCAGTCAACACGACAACAGTTTGGCCGTCTCCAACTTAAACTACTGGACTTCACTTTATCAGCAGCCTCAGAGAGGTCACTTCAATGACCAGCCAACCACCAGCGAACTCATGTGGGAATCCAGCTCCACAGAGGGATTTCACCACATCACTAAGGAACGTAAGTACATCTCCAGATCCATTGCTGAATTGGTGTATGATCTGCTAAACATGTTAAATGATAGATGACCCTGTCTGAGAAACAGTAAAGGTTGAATTGATTATTTGGTTCGCTTGGTTAGGTTATAGATCTTGAGGTTTTACATCACATCTCTCCTAAACTCTTTGTCCTTCTATTCCTTGTCTGCAACCAGTATGAATGTGTGTGTGTGTATGTGTGTTTTTGTTAGTTTTGTTTTTAGTCAATAAAGTCTCTTTTGTATTGAAAGGAAAGTTGCCTGTGTATACTTATGAATCTATTGCCTTATACCTAGATCTTGTTACCCTGCTTAAATATTAAAGTGTTTATACTTTATTTAGAATAGCAATATTTGTTTTTGAGTCAACAGCCCTGTCTGTTCAAACGAGCGCTGTACGAGTCGTTTGTTCAGTTCAAGAGAGTTGATTCTTTTGGAGCCGCTTTAAGTTCTGTTATATTCCCTTTGAGCTAATTTAAAGTTAACGCACTACATAATTGTGTATTATGTGTGCGAGGCCCTACACTATATAAGGTCCCAGGGTTGACAGTGCATGTCAAAGCACAAACCAAGCATGAAGACAAAGGAATTGTCTGTAGACCTCCGAGACAGGATTGTCTCGAGGCACAAGGCTGGGGAAGGTTGCAGAAAAAAATTCTGCTGCTCTAAAAGTTTCAATGAGCACAGTGGACTCCATCATCCCTAAGTGGAAGATGTTTAAACCACCAGGACTCTTCCTAGAGCTGGCCGGCCATCTAAGCTGAGTAATCGCGGAGAAGTGCCTTAGTCAGGGAGGTGATCAATAACCTGATGGTTACTCTGTCTGAGCTCCAGCGTTCTTCTGTGGAGAGAGAAGAACCTTACAGAAGGACAACCATCTGTGCAGCAATCCACCAATCAGGCCTGTATGGTAGAGTGGCCAGACGGAAGCCACTCCCCACGTGGAATTTGCCAGAAGGCATCTGAAGGACTCTCACGAGCATAAGAAACTAAATTCTCTGGTTTGGTGAGACTAAAATTGAACTCTTTAGAGCTAATGCCAGGCATAGTTAATGCCAGGCGTACATTTGGAGAAAACCAGGCACCGGTCATCACCAGACTAATACCATCCCTACAGGAAAGCATGGTGGTGGCAGCATCAGAATCAGTTTTATTGCCAAGTGTGCTTCACACACAAGCAATTTGTTTTGGCTACAGAAGCTTCCAGTGTACATAAAGCGACAAGTGACAACACTAAATAAATATGATAAAAAGACAATAAACATTAAACAGAGATGCAGTTAGTCAAAAAGATCTGGATGTTGAATTGTATGTACAGATTTGTTATAAATATACAGGTTATAAGGTGCTGTGTACAAATGTGTATGGAGAAAGTATTGCATTGTATATTGTTATAAAGTGCTGTGTACAAGTGCGTATGAGAAAGTATTGCACGTGTATTGCTCAGTAGGGGAATATTTAACTGTTCATGAGGTAAATGGCCTGAGGAAAGAAACTTTTCCTGTGTCTGGCTGTTTTTGTGCTCGGTGCTCTGTAGCGCCGACCTGATGGTAACAGTTTAAACAGGAAGTGTGCTGGGTGCGAGGCGTCCAGAGTGATTTTGCGAGCCCTTTTACTCACTCTGGAAGAGTACAGTTCTTGAAGTGTAGGAAGGGTAGTGCCAGTGTTTCATTTAGCAGTCTGGACTATTCGCTGTAGTCTACAGAGGTCGGTTTTGGCAGCTGAGCTGAACCAGACGGTGATTGAAGTGCAGAGGATGGATTGAATGACAGCTGAGTAGAACTGTACGAGCAGCTACTTTGGCTGTTGTCTATCTGTCAGAAAGCTGGTGATCCATTGACAGACAGAGCTAGGAACAGAGAGCTGGGTCAGTTTGTACTCGAGCAGTGATAGGACAATGGTGTTGAAGGGAGAACTGAAGTCCACCAAAATAATCCTTGCGTAGTTCCTTGGTTTGTCCAGATGATGTAGGGTATAACGCAGTCCCATGTTGACTGCATCATCCACAGACCAGTTTGCTCTGTAGGCAAACTGCAGGGGGTCCAGCAAAGGTCCAGTGATGTCCTTCAGATATGCTAGTACCAGTCTTTCAAATGACCTAATGGCCACAGATGTTAAGGCAACAGGTCTGTAGTCATTGAGTCCTGTGATCTGTGGCTTCTTCTGGATTGGGATGATGGTGGAGCACTTAAAGCAGGATGGGACTTTTGCTTTCCTTCTCTTCTGTTTACTAAAGATCTGAGGCACATTATCCTTACTGATCTGAAGTGCAAGGGGGGAGAGGGAGATGGCTGGAGGTGTTGATGGCTGTGTAGAGAAATGGTCAGGGCGGGTGTGGGGTGTCTGGTCGGAGGTGTCAAATCTACAGTAGAACATATTCAGCTCATTTGCAAGATGTCGATGCTGGTTGATGCTGGGGGATGGTGTCTTGTAGTTAGGGATGCCTTTCAGGCCTTTCCACACTGATGGAGGGTCGTTGGCAGAAAACTGGCTTTGCTGCTTTTTGGCATAGCTCTTCTTAGCCACACCAATCTCCTTTGTCAGTGTGTTCCTGGCCTGATTGTACAAGAACCTGTCTCCACTCCTGTAGGCATCCTCTTTGGCCTGACGAAGCTGTCTAAGTTTTGGTGTGAACCATGGTTTATCATTGTTAAATTATAAGTAGGTCCTGGTAGGGATGCATAACTCCTCACAGAAACTGATGTATGATGTTACAGTCTCTGTGAGCTCATCCAGGTCGGTGGCTGCAGCTTCAAAAACACTCCAGTCGGTGCATTCAAAACAGGCTTGTAAGACCTGCTCTGTGTTGTTGGTCTATCTCTTAATAGTCCTTAATACTGGCTTAGTAGTTTTAAGTTTTTGCCTGTAAGTTGGTATAAGATGAACCAGGCAGTGGTTGGAGAGTCCTAGAGCTGCTCTGGCGATGGAGCGATATGCATAATTTATTGTTGTGTGTCAATGGTCCAAAATGTTATTGTCTCTGGTGGGGCATTTAATGTGCTGTTTGAATTTAGGCAGCTCATGTGTGAGTTTTGCCTGATTAAAGTCACAGAGAATGATAAAAACAAAGTCTAGGTGTTGTTGTGCATCATGCTGTGGAGATGTTTTTCAGCAGCAGGAACTGGAAGACTAGTCAGGATAGAGGGAAAGATGAATGCAGCAATGTACAGAGACATCCTGAATGAAAACCTGCTTCACAGTGGTCTTGACCTCAGACTCGGGCGACTGTTTATCTTCCAGCAGGACAATGACCCAAAGCACACCGCCAAAATATCAATGGAGTGGCTTCACAAAAACTCGGTGAATGTCCTTGAGTGGCCCAGCCAGAGCCCAGACCTAAATCCTATTGAACATCTCTGGAGAGATCTGAAAATGGCTTTACACCATCGCTTCCTATCCAACCTGATAGAGCTTTAGAGGTACTGCAAAGAGGATTGGGCAAAAATTCTCAAAGACAGGTGTGCCAAGCTTGTTGCATCATATTCAAAAAGACTTGAGGCTGTAATTGCTGCCAATGGTGCATCAACAAATTATTGAGCAAAGGCTGTGAATACTTCTGTACATGTGATTTTTCAGGTTTTTTATTTTTATTAAATTTGCAACAATTTCAAAAAATCTTTTTCACATTAACATTTTGGAATAAGACTGTAACAAAAAATGTGGAAAAAGTGAAGCGCTATGAATACTTTCTGGATGCACTGTGGAACGCATGGAACGAGCAGACTTAGCTCTCTTGAGCTTTGAGAAGAAGAAATCTGTAGAATCTGGAACACACAGAACTGAAGATTTCTGGAGGTGGTGGTTGTTTCTGCCGTTGATGCAGTGGTTGGAAGAAGTTGGATCTTCTTGCAGGTCTTGAAGCATGGAATGAGCAGACTTAGCTCTCTTGAGCTTTGAGAAGAAATCTGTAGATTCTGGAACACGCAGAACTAGAGATTTCTGAAGGTGTTGGGTTTTTCTGCCGTTGATGCAGTGGATGGAAGAAGTTGGATCTTCTTGAAGCATTGAACGAGCAGAATTAGCTCTCTTGAGCTTTGAGAAGAAGAAATCTGTAGATTCTGGAACACGCAGATCTGGAGATTTCTGGAGGTGGGGGTTCTGATGTCGGTAACACGCCAACATCTTTATTCTTGAACGTAAAGTTCCTGGAAATCTGGGACACACCGATTTCTGGAGGTGGTAGTCTTGAAGCTTTGGTTTCAGACGCCTTGGATAAAGCACTGTCAATCCGATTACCAAATCCTTGCTGGAACACGCAGCAAAGTTCTGAAGTCTTTGAGCAATTCGGATAGCCTTGTGTGTTGGGCCTTCGTTTACTTCTCTTCCTGTTTCCTCCGAGTTACTCTCTTAGTTACAACACTACTCTCAATACCACTGTAGCACTACACATTGCTACAACTGCATACCACTTCTCTTTTTGCATCCCACCTCTCTCTTGATACACTCTCTTCTCCTTACTCCGTTACAACCGCATACCACCACACATTTCTCTTTCTTTGAGAGACTGTTTTTAATACTTTCTCTGGAAGGCGGGATTGAAAAGGTGTCACCTTTCAAATCCAGCATTGTGATTGGATGATCCTGTGAGTTGGTCACTGGAAGGTGTCATCCATAGTGTGACCGGCATTTGCATAGTCATAGTCCACTGTTTAACTGTTATAATATTTAAGAGTCTTAAATATTTTCCTATGCATAATTCACTTTCCAAACCACATATAATTTACCCAAGGCATTATTTGCAATATATAGAGTCTAAACGTCACTATGTAATGTTGATCGTTACCCAAGCATTCATATATAAACATTAATAAGCAAAGTTTCATACAGTGGAGTATTTCAAGCAGTGAATATTAAACATATACATGATCATTTGAATCTACAGGTATTTGAAGTGAAATATTCCATTTGTGTCTCTTTTGTGAGATGGAGGTATTGTGATCTCCCTGTGTCTGAGACAATGCAGAATGTTGATTGGATCAAGAAGTTGTTTTGCAAGTTCTGGGCTCTTAACACCTTTGTCTTTCAGATAAACAAAAGACAGATGGTCACTGTCTCAATTGTCACTTTCTGATAAGCTTAAGAAAAGGGCCAGAGGTTAGTGTTAACTCTGCAGAATTTATTTATGTTGGTAATTAATTTCCACAGGTTAATTTCCACCAATTCCTGGCTTTACCGCTGATCACTACAACTGTATAAGTACATAACAAATAAGCAATTAAAATAATATAATTATGATTATTCTGAAATTCTGTATGTAACTGAAGGCAAAATTATTAGCTTTATATGTACAATTTTAAAGGGCCATGAAGGCCCCCTGTTTCAGCAGGGTGTTTTCACACCTCTAGTTTGGAAAAAGTCAGGAAAGTGGGTGTGTCCAGCTCTGTTTAGGTGGGAGTGTCGGGGGAGGGAAAGAGGGAAGGTGCATAAAAATTTGAATAAAAATGGGAGTTTCCGTTTGTGCACGCGTTGATTTTCACAGAGGCAAAACAAACGCAGGGGAGAAAGACAGTGACTGTGTTTACATGGACATCAGTAATCGAATTATTTGCAAATTATTAAATGGTGGACTTTAACTGCAGTTTGGCACTTTCATTCAGGAACATTTCCTGCATGCCCCCGTAACAAACGAGATTGATTTGAGGAACTGAGTGTAGTTTAATGGAATGTTTGATACCGCACGGTGAATGGGAGAAAAAAAAACCTCTGCATTTCTCTGTAACTTAGATGCACTCTGTAGGTAGCATCAGAAAGCCATGTGTGTATAGACTATCCTGTCACAAAATGTGGCGAAAATCCTACACGACGGTAATAGTTTGATTGGGGTGTTTACATGTTTACACTCGGAGAGCAGCATTTACAGCAGATCTTTCAGTCCATAATATTGTACTATAATATTGTAGTGATATTAACGTACTGTAAACTTAGTAACTTAGAAATAGTTTTGACTAAACACTAAAAGAGCACTGCTGATGATACGAACTAACTTTGCCAACTGAATAAACAAACAAAGACGACTGATCGCTTACTTCCAAATCTGTAGAGACAGGACAATTTCTGGAACTGCGTCTTTTTTTAAAGGAGACGAGCGGCAAATCGGGATTTCACCATTTACAGATGCGAAAAGCACGGGTAAAAATGTTCCTTACAAACGTATTTATGTCATGTGGCGCGTGCACTGTAATCCACACGTGAGTCCAGCTGCGCTCTCATAGTGGGGAAATAAAAACAAGACCTTAGTTGCAGCACATTAATTAACACAACACTGACGACTTGTGCCTCCAAACAATTCTTCTTCCACTTGTTTTGGCAACACAATGTGGTGTCTCTCTGCCGTCTGAACACTGTAACAGCTAAAAACAGTCTTCGAAGCTATCATTCATATTAATGAAGTTGCACCGCATACACAATAGAGTGCGCTGATTGGTTTGAACCAAGTCTTTCTCATAAATTAGTGCTGAGCACTCAGAGATGTCATTATGCACTCGCAGGTACAGACATCCAGTCTACACGCTGGAATACATGCAAGTATCTCATGGCCGTGACGCAGCTTCAAACATTCGTTTCAAACAGGAAGAATGAATTTGCTCGAAATAACGCAAAAACAACCAATTTTCAGTTTTTTGTGCAATATATGTGTCCTAATAGTGTTTATAGCAGTGTGGGACACATATATGACTGTCAACAGCTCAAAAAATTTGTTTTGGTGTTTCGTTACCCTTTAAATGTCACTTTAAGCTGACCACTAGTATTTTGAAAAATGCTAGTAAAATATGACGTGCTGTCATCATGGCAAAGACAAAATAAATGACTAATTAGAAATGAGTTAAGGCTCTCTCTCTCATACATATATGTCCTGTGGTGTGGCAGCAAAAATGAAGAAAAACAACTTTTTATAATAACAATACTTTTTAAGACTTAGAAGTGATTTATCTTCACTGTTGGACACTTATCTTCATATAGTGCTAATTATTTTATTAAAAATAATATTTTCTTGTCCTTAACTTGTTGAACTTAAATGGGGCGTCACATCAAAAGACAGCAAAACTTAATTGTATAGTGGTTTCAAAGAAGGTAAATATATAATTCTGAGGCAAAAAATGAGCATGTGTAGCAGCATGGGGTCCTTCAACTGATTGAAGTTTTCAGTGTAATTGCCTGATTTATAATGAGCATATAGCATCACACCAGAGGACAGTGTGCTTACTGACAAAATTGAACGTTTTTAGAAATACATGGATGAAAAAATGATTGTCTTTTACTAAAACAGCTACTGTAAAATTAGTCCCGAGTTAGTTATTAACAATTTTTGTAAGTCATAAGAGCTGTAACTATGCTTGATACGGTCACGCCATTAAACAGTTTTGAGATTTAGCTCTAAAATATAATTTTTTTAAAAAATGTAATAACAGCAGTTTTTTATGACAAGAGGTATATGAAGACAAAACGAAGAAATGTTGAACCATTTATTGCACTTTATATGATGACAATTCAATGACAACTTGTCATTGAAAATGCAACGTCATGTCAACAACCTATATGCATGTTTAAATAAGACTAAAAAACTATTCATCATTTAATCAAATATTTATATAAATATGGTTTAAACAAACTAATATATACAATTTAGCTCAAAACAACAATACTGATTTAAGTAAATAAAGTGTCAAATAAATTAATATAGTAATATAGTAATAAACAATATTAATGTAACTTAGTAAGCCTAATCTTTTTGATTTCTATTATTACTTTGACAAATTATAAATTGGGTTCATTGCCTTACAAATATAGTGCACTAAACTGCTGCAAACTATATAGACACTAGTGAAGAAGTACTTTGTTGCTCTGTTATAAAGCTTAAGTTTTAAATATGTTATATTTGGTCTTTTCTATAGCTACAACTTCTATTTCTATATATAAAATGGTAAGTGTTTTTACTTCTTATTACATGCTATAATTTAGATTGTTATTGACGTTATTTTTTATTTAATTTTTTGAGGTTACGGTGGTTGTGTCAGCATTTTACTGCATATCACATTGTGTATGTGACAAATAAAATTACAATTTGAGTTTGCGATGTAAAAATCCTGCTACCATAATAAGTCCATCTCGGCAAACAAACAATAATTAAAGGTGCAGTAGGGGATTGTCTTCAGACACATGTTGTGTTGTGCTGGTTGAAAGTCTCTTCATTCATGACGTGCACATGAGAGAGAGAAGTTGCTTTTTATGTTCACATTGGATCATTGCTGAACAATGACAGCCTGTGACGCTCCTTATATCAATCACCATGCTACTCTGAATATTCGCTCTGAAATAGCATGTAATTATCTGCTTGCTACACAACTGAAAATGTGCTAGATATAGTACAGTTTTTCATTTGGAATTGTAGTGTTATAAAGTACTGTAAAGTTTTCTAACTGGCGAATGACATGATCTAGTGCAGGGGGTGTCCAAACTCGGTCCTGGAGGTTCATAAACCTTTATGGCCCGTTTCCACTGAGTGGTACAGTAAGGTATGATACGGTACGGGTCCATACCTGCCAACACTCCCGTTTTTCCCGGGAGTCTCCCGTATTTCAGACCCACCTCCCGGTTTGTCATTTCTCCTGCAAAACTCTCGGAATTTCAACCCCTTCCCGCAGTTCTCAGGTGATTGGTACAATCTGTAACACCCCATTCACATGGGGCTTCAGTGTCAACACTTGACAGAGGGTGTGTCTGAAGTTGGGGCTGACGCGATCGTCATAGCTCCGTCAGCCAATGAAATTAGTCAGCAATCGGCTACTGTCTGAACTGGTGTATTTGCATACAGCGATTTGATTGGCTGGCGCTTCCGTCTGCACTTTCTGCACAGGAAGTCACAACCCCGCTGCGATCACCGCCACTGAAGCGGCCAGACGGATTCACAATGCAGTGCGTTGAAGCTATAACACCCTTAAGCCGAAGTCACACTACAGTTTGAGCTTGCAAAATTCTGTCGTATGGCGCTGCGAAAAGGGGCGGGATTAAACAAGATGAATAGACATTAAAAAAAGCGACAGATTGCTCCATGTTTTAAATTTCTGTCCAGAGAGGTCATGTTTTGATCCTGGATTGGTCTCACGAAGTCAAGTGATGCGATTTCGCAGGTCAGAGTTCACCAAGCTTGAACTTTGCACCGCAGCAACCTGCGAAACTCTGACGCATGACCCTCCGTTTCCGGTCTGACGCATTCGCGTGCGTATCAATGGAAGTCTATAGGGAGAAAAGCCCAGTGTGACTGCGGCTTTAACACAGTGCGTTAAGGCATAACACCCCCGGATCGCCGACAGACCAGGCACCCCTTCAGGTCGCTCTGCTCATCATCTGACACCACCCCTGATCTTCATCAGCACATGTAACCTCTGTTAGAGAGTAATTCTGTCATTCCTAGTTTATAATAGTCCAGAAGGAGATGGTAATAGTTAAACATTGCAGTGTGTTCATCATTTAGGTTGCTGAATCATTTGCTCCTTTGTTTTTTCGCGCTTAACTCTCACGTTTGTCCGTTTCTGAAAGTATCAGATATCAGAAGCACTTCAATATTCATGCACACGTTATCATCAGCTCAAGAAGATTGTTATTTCAAAAATAGACGCTCTCTGGAGAAAGTGAAACCGCTCACGCTTTTAGACTGGCTCGTAAAACAAAAACAGGACACAGCAGGTTTTGTTCTTCTTGGCTTTGTGGCTGTTCATCAAGACTCATGTTTGAGCACGGGTTGACCATGGCTAGTTATTATATGTATATATTATTACGGTGTAATGTCTCGGCTGTGTTTTTAAAAATGGCGGTTCCTTTGTTTTCATTCTACTGCTTGTGCACGCGCTAGTGATGTATCTCTGTAAACCAATAGCATTCAGCTGTGCATCTAGCGCCTCCTTTTGGTACCCTTTGCAAAGGTTACCCTAAAAGGTTAAGCACTCAGTGGAAACAGGCCATTATTGAGTTCCAGCAGACTTCAGCTTTGCTCTACACACACACAGATGTAAACATGTTTATGTTTTTATCTTTTTTCTATCTTTCTGCTTCAATATTGACATGAGAAATAAACAGTGTTTGTATCAATATGTTAAAGCAGGGCAGTGATTCACTAAACTGATCTGAGTCTTCAGTGCAGACTGATGTGTGTCTTCTGTGATCAATGAATGAATACTCACAGAGCTCTTCTGCAGTTTCTCACAGCTGGTATCAGTGTCTGTCTTCCCCAATCTGATGTGTAGAATTTATTAGAATCAAACTCATCCAGCGGCTCCTCTGACATCTCAATCATGTAGGAGATTGCTGAGCAGTGAGCAGGAGAGAGTTTCTCCTCTGAGTGTTTGTCTGATTTCACAAACTCCTGAATCTCTCTGGACAGAGTCTGATCTTTCACCTCCAGCAGACAGAGGAACAGATTGATGGATCTGTCAGTGGAGAGACGGTCATCTGTCTTGATCTTGTCTTTAATGTACAATGTGATTTCTCTGATGCTCTCTGAGCTCTCCTCTGTGTGTGTCAGCAGATCCTGGAAGAGTCTCTGATTGGACTCCAGTGAGACGCCCAGCAGGAACCGCAGGAACAGATCCAGACGACCATTACTACTCCTGACAGCTTTATCTACTGCTAATCTGAGCAGTTTATACAGAGAGTTTTCATTTCTTTCCACCCACTCATCTTCATTATCTGAATGTTCTCCACGAATCAACTCCAGCTGTTCTTTGTTCTCAGACCTGGCCTGTAGATGTTGATTATATGAACATTCAGATTCATTACCATCCATCCACTCATCTTCATCATCTGAATATTCTCCATGATTCAACTCCAGCTGCTCTGTGTTCTCAGACCTGGCCTGTAGATGTTGATTATATGAACATTCAGATTTATTACCATCCATCCACTCATCTTCATCATCTGAATATTCTCCATGATTCAACTCCAGCTGCTCTGTGTTCTCAGACCTGGCCTGTAGATGTTGATTATATGAACATTCAGATTTATTACCATCCATCCACTCATCTTCATCATCTGAATATTCTCCATGATTCAACTTCAGCTGCTCTATGTTCTCAGATCTGGCCTGTAGATATTGATTATATGAATATTGATTATATTGAAATGTGTTCCCATCCATCCACTCATCTTCATAATATGAATATTCTCTCTCATATATCAACCCCAGCGGTTCTGTGTTCTTTGTTAAATGGCAGTAAAACACAAAGAAAGCAGCCAGAAACTCCTGAAAGCTGAGATGGATGAAGCTGTAGACTTTCCTCTGATGAATCACTGATTCCTCCTTAAAGATCTCAGTGCAGATCCCAGAATACACGGAGGCGTCAGTGACGTCTATGCCGCTCTCAATCAGGTCCTCCTCATAGAACATCACATTGCCCTTCATCAGCTGTCTGAAAGCAACTTCAGCAAGTTTGAGGATCACTCCTCTGTTGGACTGCAGGAGTTTCTCTGGATCTCTCTCTTCATACTTCTGCTTCCTCATGTTGATCTGAATCAGCAGGAAGTGGATGTACATCTCAGTCAGAGTTTGAGGGATTTCTGCACTCAGATCTTCTTCCAGGAGCTTCTGAAGCACAGTGGAGGAGATCCAGCAGAAGACGGGTATGTGGCACATGATCTGGAGGCTTCTTGCTCTTCTGATGTGGGAGATGATTCTGCTGGCTTGATGCTCGTCGCTGATTCTCTTCTTGAAATATTCCTCCTTCTGAGGCTCAGTGAATCCCTGAATTTCTGTCAGACGGTTGATGTATTTGGAGGGGATCCGATGGGCTGCTGCTGGTCTGGAGGTGATCCAGATGAGAGCAGAGGGAAGCAGATCTCCTTTCATGAGGTTCGACATCAACACAGCCACTGATGAAGATTCCGTCACAGCACAAACTTTCTCCTCATCTGAAAAGTTCAGCCTGATTCTGCTTTCATCCAGACCATCAAAGATGAACACAACTCTACACTGCTCATAAATCTTGGGCTCCAGATCTTGAAGTTCAGGATAAAAGTCCAGCAGAAGTCTGTGAAGACTGTACTGATGATCTCTGATCAAGTTCAGCTCTCGAAATGGAAGCACAAACATGAAATCTACATCCTGATTGTCTTTTCCCTCGGCCCAGTCCAGAATGAACTTCTGCACAGAGACGGTTTTTCCGATTCCAGCGATGCCTTTAGTGAGAACAGTCTTGATCTGGGCTTTCTCCTTCTTTGTCTCCTCCTCATGTCCTGCTCCAGCTGAGGCTTTAAAGATGTCATTGCAGTAGACTGGAGTGTGTTGTGAGGGTTCTGTTCTGGCTTTTTTCTCCATCTGCAACACCTCATGTTCTTTATTCACTCCTTCACTCTTTCCTTCTATGATGTAGAGCTGTGTGTAGATCCTGTTCAGGAGGGTTCGAGTCTGTTGATGGTTGATTCCCTCAAATAATCTCTCATACTTGTTCTTCATGCTGGTTTTGTGCTGCTCTTTGACTCTCTGAAGTTCATCATGTTCTGGTTGGAGTGAATACTGCTGCAGGTCTCCAGTCTGATCATCTCTATCCACACTGCACAAACAACAATAACACAAAGAATGAATATGAGCACAAAGAACTTCCAGAAAAGTCATGTATGTCACTCTCTACACCAGCTGAGACACAAAACACAGATCAAATACAGAACCTGACTATTCTAATATACAAATTGTCCCCAAGAACCAGCTTTATGTTTCAAATGACACTTAGCAAAATCTCTTCATGTGTTCAACTGTTCAACATATCATGGTAAATCAAGTAACAAATATGTTGTATGACATGTATTGTAAGATAGTAATAACGGATGCAGAACAATATTAATATTATAAATATGTATTTACTGTGCTGTAAATATATATTTAGTGTTGATAGAAGATCATATTTTGTTGCTTTTTTAAATAAACTTTTACTTATGACATGTATTTTTCTGTTCATTAAGCGCTTGTTAACTCAGCATGTGATTGTTTATTCAGTGCATGTAAAAAAATATAGGACATAAAATATTTGATATTAGTGTTATTTTTAATTGTTTACATTATAATTTTTATTTGAATTAATTCAAGGCGTAATTTAAAGGTGCAGTAGGTGATCCGTCAAAATGCTATCCGTGAGCATAATATATTTGAAACAGCCCAGTGACATCACTTGTAGGATAAGTGCAGCAAGGAGGAGCTCTATGGAGTTAGATTTGTTTCTTTATTGTTCAATCACAAATATTTAGTATTAGGGAAAATTAAGTATGTAGTAATAAAAAAGTACAAGATTTCAAATAAAAAAAAAGGTTTAATTAAAAACTTTTGTCAATGATAATAAAATATGTTGTATTGTAAAAAATAAACTATTGTTCTATTATGCAGTTCCCACAATTTTTATTGCACACTCATTCATTTTGCTCTCTGTTCTGCTGTCATTTATTGCACATCCAGAATCTTTGCTTGCAGGTTGAAATGTTTTGCTTGCAGGTTGGAAAGTTTTGAACCCATGTATGCCGGGGTTAATTTTGTGTCTTTATTATTCAAACAAACATATGAAGTTTTGACCAAAATTTGGTACAATGCAAATAAAGAATAAAAGATTTCAAATAATAAAAAAACATTTAATAAAAAAAATGTCCTTGATAAAAAATAAATTGCACTGCAAAAAAAAATATTGTTACCATTTTATGCAGTTACCACCAGGTTATTCATTGTGTGCTCATTCATTTTGCTTTTGGTTTTGTTTCAGTTTTTGCGAATCTAAAATCTTTGCTTTCGAGTTGAAAAGTTTTGCGAACTCTCTTTGAAAACTCTGCACCTCAGTGGGCGGTATCTTCCCTCCGGGATGAAAGACCTTATTCTATTGGTCAATCTTGATTGAGGTCACAGGTTGACCCCGCCCATTACGGTTTCGCGCGATTGGACTGTACTGACTTCTTTCAGTGACGAGCGAGCTATGGCGAGCAACAGGTCTCCTTCGAGGTAAGTTAACTGAAACTGTATAATAACTTGTATATTGCCATCCACATTTCCCATCTGATAATGTAACGACTGCTAGCATTAAACTCTGTGTAGTCAATTATATTTTTTGAATTCTCTTGATTAACTAACATTAGCTGGCTGTCGGCCATCAGTAGTGCTCACCTGCAAAGAGCAACACAAGGCCAGTGTATTTTGGAAAATATATTGATGTACCATTAAAGTCAGGCTTTTTGTCTGTAAATGATGGCCAGGTGTACAGTAGGTCTGCTTCAGTTAGTTTCCACTCATAGATATGTATCTATGATTTCCACTCAAGAGCTACTGTCTCTTTGAACTGGAGCATCATATTCATTCTCCACTGTTAGAAAATGTAGTAGTATGTCTATTTCATTACGAACATGACAAATATAAATTTAGTATATTTCGTTTTGTGTATGAACGTTAGTTCATACATTAGTTAACATGAATAAACCATGTACAGCACATCTTTTAAGCATTATTTAATCTTTGTTAATGTTAACTAAACATAACAATGCATTAGTTAAAGAATTATGGTGAACATCTTTGTTTAGCATAAACTTTGTTAACGTTAACTTACTCATGTTCTATTGTATCTCCTTACATTAACAGCTTGATGTAATTAGCCAATGTTTATGGACACATACAATAATGTATTTGTTCACTGATTAGATAACATGACCTAAACAAACAACATTTATTCAGTAATACTAAATCTTTGTTAGTAGTGGTGTAACAGATCACAAATTTGCAGTTCGGATCACACTACGGTTTTTTAGTCACAGATCGGACCATTTTTCGGATCAGCAAAAAAGTGAGGAGACAAATGTCATTTGATTTCCATTTATATGAAAATATTACTGCAAAAAAAACATTGCTTTTAACAAACAGAGCTTAGAACCTATAATGGTAATAAAAAAAAAATCAAGAAAGAACCAGCTGAAGAAAGAAAAGTGTTCAATATGAAACATGATTTTTACTGTTGCTGATAATGCTAAATATAGAAATCTAACATCTTGTACAACAGATCATATTTATCTTCAATTAATGATTCAACAATTCACACATAAAACGTCATGTTTTATTATACTGTAGGTGTATTGTTTTTGTTCCCAGAGATGGGTTGCGGCTGGAAGGGCATCCGCTGCGTAAAATCGTGCTGGATAAGTTGGCGGTTCATTCCGCTGTGGCGACCCCGCAAGGGACAAAGCCGACAAGAAAATGAATGAATGAATGTATTGTTTTTTAAAAACCTATTCAGTGACATAATTTTGATGGTTGTTTGCCACCATCTGTTGGTTACACAATGTAATTGCTTTTACCAGTGTCAAACATTCACCAGCGTCATTTCATAAAATGGTGATTTTAATCTTTACCATAAACATCAGTGTTTATATCTGAACTATACACTGTTCTCCCAGCACTTATGTGTTATTTAATTGTTTGTAACTCACTGAAAAAGTGTAAAAACTGAATCTCTCTCGATGCAGATTTGAATGCAGCGCTTTGAAGGATTAATAAACATATGGAAATCATTATCATTTATCGTTCATGTTGCGCAGGTTTGAACTGAGATCACGATCTTTTAATGTTTAATTGTGCAGCTTTACACTGAATGCATTAATGCAGGCTAAACAAACAGTGACAGAAAACACATTAAATTAATAGCCTAAGAAAATTTAGGTAGGTTCCACCACAACTTTTCCTGTCATCATTATATCTTACAGGAAGCCGAAATGCTTTCAATAAATGTTGGATTAACCGTCAAGTTAAAAAAAATATATTATTCTGCGGGTCATGTGCGTTCCGAACCGTGAGTTGTGATCCGTTTCACCCCTATTTGTTAGCATAAACTTTTACATATAGTAATGTTTTACTTAATGCAGTTAACATGAGCAAATACTGAACGACTCAGATTCAGCATTGCACAATCTTCAACAGGCATGTTATTCATGTTTGTGGACTTTTTAATAACATGATTTATCTCTAGCAAAGCATTAGTTAAGGGAATTAGGAATATTGTTGTGAAGTGTACATTACTTCAACATGTTACATTTGTAAACTGTTTACTGACTTACCACTAACCCAACATTAACTGATGTGTTACTAACATCTTTGGGTTTATTACAAAGCAGTGATTAATGATTTTACTGGACCTGAAAATCAAGGAAAAAAACATTTACAGATATCTTTCATACCTTGGAGAGGTGTACACTTCACAATAAGGTTTCTGATTCCCTTAAATAATGCTTAGTTACTAAGTGATAAACTATGTTAGTAAAGAGTTTACGTTACATGTTAGTAACACATTATACAATGCTAAAGTTGTTGTTTTGAAAAGTAACAGGACAGTTTGCAGGTGACCTACACTATATAATTTGATTAGGCTTTACTGCAAATATTTATATATATTGGTCTTTAATGGAACTGTCATGAATCAGACGTAAAGTAATTTGAATGTTGTTAACAAAAGACAACAATACATGGACACGAGAGTTATGTGGAACACAAATATTACATGAATCAAAACAATTTTTCATCTGTTTCTTCAATTTATCCTTACAGGTTGATCACTCAGTCTTAGCAGGTGTAAAACATCTGCATTGACTCCTCAGACGTCCACAACTGTGCTGACTCCACAGACGTTTACATCTGCATTGTCTCGAATCAACGTCTACACCTATACTGACTCCACAGGCGTCCACATCTGCATTATGTCCTTAGACATCAACATCTGCACTGACTGACCGCAGACATTTATTCACTAAACTCATCAATTACCACCTGATGTGTGTTGAATTATTTTCTGATGTTGTGTCAGATTTGGAAACATATTAGCATTTAATGTGACAGTAGATTTTGACTTTTTATAATTCATTCATTCATTCATTCATTTTCTTTTTGGCTTAGTTCCTTCATTAATCCGGGGTCGCCACAGCGGAATGAACCGCCAACTTATCCAGCACGATTTT
This sequence comes from Danio kyathit, assembly GCA_903798195.1. NCBI lineage: Eukaryota > Metazoa > Chordata > Actinopteri > Cypriniformes > Danionidae > Danio > Danio kyathit. The sequence goes on from CAIGQS010000269.1 coordinate 895,025, forward strand.
ATGCAGCGGATGCCCTTCCAGCCGCAACCCATCCTGGGAAGCATCCACACACACTCACACATTCACACTCATACACTACGGACAATTTAGCCAACCCAATTGACCTGTACCGCATGTCTTTGGACTGTGGGGGAAACCGGAGCACCCAGAGGAAACCCACACGAACGCATGGAGTACATGCAAACTCCACACAGAAACGCCAACTGACCTAGCCGAGGCTCGAACCAGCGACCTTCTTGCTGTGAGGCAACAGCACAGCCTACTGCGCCACAGCGTCACCCTTTTATAAATCATTATAAATATAATTCTTTATTTGAAAGTTTTATATACATTTATTGTTTCCCTTTCTGCAATAAAGTAATATAAACAGGTCTTTGGTAATCATTTAGTAAGTCATACAGTTTTATATGTCTATTATATGTCTTTTTTTTGCAGTGAAGAAATATAAATGTTTTTTTCAATTTTATTAATACAAGTAAAATGTTTTTACTGTAACATAAATGGTAAAATACGCTTTACTACAGTATAGTAAAGCACTATAGCATGTGTCTATATAAATTATATTTTTATGTGGAAGGAATGCATAGAAGATTTGTTTAGTAGTGCATTTGCCAAAATATACACATTTTACATAGGCATGTTAAGTAATAATACAGTATTAGTATAGATGTTCAAAAATGTCTGTCAGCTATAATCTCCACCCTTTTAAAATGAGTTTTCAGTCCATCTCATGATATATATTACGTTTTCGCACGATTGGACTGGACTCCCAGCAGTGACCAGAGCGAGCAACAAGTCATCTTCAAAGTAAGTTAACTGAAACTGTATAATAACTTGTATATTGCCATCCACATTTCCCATCTGAAAATGTAACGACTGCTAGTTTTAAACTCTGTCTAGTCAGTGATATTGATGAATACTCTCGATTGACTAACATTAGATGAAATACGTGAAATATATATATATATATATATATATATATATAATACATGATGTGTTCAAAAGTACTACACAGCCGAGATGAGACGTGCACAACTGTATTCTCCATCGCGTGTGCACCCAGACTCTGTTGGAGGACCGACAGCTAATGTTAGTCAATCAAGAGTATGCATCAATATCCCAGACTACAGAGTTTACAGAGTTTAATGCTAGCAGTCGTTACATTATCAGATGGGAAATGTGGATGGCAATATACAAGTTATTATACGGTTTCTATTAACTTACCTCGAAGGAAACCTGTTGCTCGCCATAGCTCGCTCGTCACTGAAGGGAGTCAGTACAGTCCAATTGCGCGAAACTGTAATGGGCGGGGCCAACCTGTGACCTCCATAAAGACTGACCAATAGAATAAGGTCTTTCATCCCGGAGGGAAGATACCGCCCACTGAGGTGCAGAGTTTTCAACTCGCAAAACTTTTCAACTCGAAAGCAGTGCAATTTATTTTTTATCAAGGACATTTTTTTTATTAAATGTTTTTTTATTATTTGAAATCTTTTATTCTTTATTTGCATTGTACCAAATTTTGGTCAAAACTTCATATGTTTGTTTGAATAATAAAGACACAAAATTAACCCCGGCATACATGGGTTTAAAACTTTCCAACCTGCAAGCAAAACATTTCAGCCTGCAAGCAAAGATTCTGGATGTGCAATAAATGACAGCAGAACAGAGAGCAAAATGAATGAGTGTGCAATAAAAATTGTGGGAACTGCATAATAGAACAATAGTTTATTTTTTACAATACAACATATTTTATTATCATTGACAAAAGTTTTTAATTAAACCTTTTTTTATTTGAAATCTTGTACTTTTTTTATTACTACATACTTAATTTTCCCTAAAACTAAATATTTTTGATTGAATAATAAAGAACCAAATCTAACTCCATAGAGCTAGAGCTCAAGCTCTTCCTTGCTGGAGCTCAGCTCTGCCCATGTGGCTCTGCAGTGAGTACCACTTGGGTAAAGATGATGGTAAACAACACACTAGATTATGTCATTTGCCAAATTCGTCATACTATAAAACTTTATAGTACTTTATAATACTACAATTCCGAACAAAAAACTGTATTATATCTAGCACGTTTTCAGTTGTGCAGCAAGCAAAGCTTGTCATAATGTGCAATATTTCATGCATGCAAGGATGGCTAAAGTGACTACTGTATTCTTAGTGATTGGCCGGCATCGTGCAGGAAATAAAACTTATTACTAAGTCATACTTACTGTTTCAGACGAATATTCAAAGTAGCATGGTAAACAATATAGGGAGCGCATCACAGGTTGTCATTGTTAGAAAATGAACTAATGTGAATATAAAACCAACTTTATCTTAGTAGAGCAGGCTAGGTATGGCAAGCCGTTTTAGCATTTAATACTCCTTGCTGCACTACTCATAATTCAGTTTTGACTAGTCATAATTCCAATTCCAGATATCTATATTGCAAATTTGACTAGTCACAATAAGGTATTGTAATGTGATGGGGACGTTGACAAGAGAGTGCGGATCCAAACGCAGGTTTATTTAGAATGGTCAGGCAAGCAACGGTCACAATCAGTTCTGAACAGCTTCAGCTGTGTGTTAGCAATCAGCCAGGATTAGGTACCGGTGTGTGTGTGCAGTGCATGACTGGATCTTGTAGTCCATATAATGTCGGATTTGTAGTTCTATGTGATCTGTGTGTTTACCAGCAATCTGCCAGGATTAGATCGCTGGTGATTGTGACAGATACCTGCAATGTGATTTCGAGTAGTTATAATATGCACTGAAGATATCTACAATGTTAATTTGACTAGTCGTAATATACATTCGAGATATCTACAACCCTACTATAACTTGTCATATTCTTCCATTGACTTCCATTGAAAATTATTTGCAGATATCTACAAATGAGTTATGACTAGTAGAATTGTAATTAAAGATATCTCTAATTACAATTTTAGTGACAATTAAATCAGAGACATCTCTAATTGAGTTGCCACTAGTGTAAATTATAATTCAATATATCTCTAACTGAGTTTTTACTAGTCACAATCCATTTAGAGATATCTTTAATTCGTCATATTTAAAGATATCTACAAATATTTTTGACGATATCTAAATAATTTACTACTAGTTGAATTACAGTTGTAGGCAAAACCTAATTAGAGATATCTTAAATTGGAATTATGACTAGTCAAAACTCATTTAAAGACATCTGCAATTTAATTAGAGAGAGTCAGATTTTTGACTAGGAGGATCTATCTTTGGTGTTATCTGCAATCAGCATTGTGCCTAGGAAGAATATAATTGCAGATATCCTGAATGAACATTCTGACTAATCAAAACTTTTTTGTAGATATCTGAGTTGTATATTCAAATCACCCGCATTGCTAAGCCCTGCCTTTGCTAAGCACGTCTTATTTGCTAATCGTGGGCTTGTTTTGCATTGTCAGTGAACATTTTTCTGTGGTGTTGTCAGGGGTAGCGCCAGAATCATATGCTGTCTCATTAGCCCAAAATACTTTACATTCGCTGCATTGAGCACAGCTAATGCTTCCATTCCTGATGTGATGAGAGGTTAAGGGCCCTATCATACACACGGCGCAATAAGGTGCAAGACGTGTATGCCACAATGTGTTGCTATTTTCAGACCAGTGGAACCCTAATTTTTCCATTTTGCGCCACGTTGTTTAAATAGCAAATCCATTTGCGCCACTTTGTGGACTCATGGGTGTTCCGGCTAGAAAAGAAGTGTGTTAAGGTGCATTGTTGGCGCATTGCTATTTTGAGAAACTAAAATAGACTGCGCTGGACTTTAGACCTGCTTTCAGCTGGTCTATTGCACAGAGCGTGTTAGTTGAGCGCCTCACTTACACATTGCTTAATACACACAGGATGTACAGCAATACGCAGATATCTTTACAAATGAAAAAGAATTAAAGGATTAAAATATTACAAAAATTATTATTTTCTACATAAATATAAAAACCACTGCCTCTATGCCTTCTTCACCTCAGGGGACTTTTTTCAGTTTATTCATGACAATTTGCTTTTGTATAAAGTTATATTATTATTATTATTAGTATTATTAATTTTATGCATATTTATATTTGTTTTATTAAAAACAAGCTTAGATCTGTCCACCTGTCATGTTTTGGACCATATGGGGCATAGCATGCGTGTTTGGATATAACTCTAAAGTTTTTTGACCACACTTCGTTATTACTGTTCATTTTATTCGTTTGCTGGAAATTAGAACTGAATTAAGAAATAGTTTTGAATCAAACTTTTGCGCTTAACAAATAAAATGAATTATGTTGGCTAATGGATGTCCTCAGTAGAGTGCATACAACACTGTTTCCTTATCCACGAAAGAGAGAAAGAGAAAGTGGCCGATTGTAGGAAGCTCATTCTTTATCCTTGCACTGCAGATGGTTTGTTTACCTGTTTTCTCACTAGTGAAGCGTTCAGTTTTTCCACTTACAAAGTCCGCCATGTAAATAGCAAATGCGCCATGGCGTGACGCACCTGACTCTTAAAGGAAATGGGAGATAAGACTCTAAATGGTTTATTCTCAAAACACACCAATAACTCATTAAGAAAATAAGCACAACCCTGTTAGACCATGTGCCAGGGTGCAGAGCGTGTTTATCCATCCTTAAAATAGCAAAAGTGGATTCGGACACACCCTTAATGCTTTTGCACCATGAGCTTTAGACTTTGCAACTAGATCGTTAAAATATAGCCCTAAGTCTCACTTTCACATCTTCGTCTGCTGCTTAGACATAACTGAAAGCTAGGTGCCCGGTAAGCCACTGGATGGTATGACAGTGCAACCTCCTGGCTTTAGTGATTTTAACATATTGCTGTTAAATGTATAACGCTAGCTTACCCTACTTCTTATATTTTAGCTTACATTTTATTATAAATTAAAATGGCTTTAATCGAAATATCATATATTAACGTTACTGGTTATTCACTCCTATTAATCTTATACATTTAACATCATAATTTATTTGTTTTGTAACCTTTTGTTAATAAACACTACATCATACTTAAATATAGTGATCTGATAAACTGTAATAAATACTGTAGTATACTTTTACTACAGTAAACTGTGGTATACTGTAGTATAATATACCCAATAGTTGTAGAAATGATGTGTTACCATAGCAACTATAGGCTTACCAAAACAGATTATTTAAATTACTTTACTGTAGCATGGCTAAAAAAATATTATAGTATTTGAAATAAATTACTATAGTATTGTTTCATGTGAGGCCAAAATGTTAGAGCACTATTTTCACCAGCTAAAATTATTTTGTCATTTATTTTAATATGCTATTAATTGTAATAATGCAGTGTGATTTTTGTTTGCAAACAGAGTGCAGCCGATGCTCCACACAGAGTTTAGATAATTCAGAGAAACTGAAGAATTTCTTCAAGACATTTCAAGAAACCTGCCTGCAAAGCTTTAGTACTGGAAACTGGAAAGGTATAGATTCATGTGCTGTAACAGTGTGAGGTTGCTTTCAAAAATATATAAATACATTTTCTTCATCAGTAAACTCGTATTAACTAAATTAAATCAACATCTTTAACGTTTTTTTCCCTGTCTTATTATTAGTTGTGTCTGTCTTCCACAAAATAAGGATGTACCACATTGCCAAACACTTTCCACAACAATGTGTTGTTTAAAAGGGTTTAGATTGAATACCCGATACACTGATTGATGTATTATATTACCATTTTGTTACATAACATATTATATAACCATTCTTCTTTATTAAATGGCTGCAAGTTTCAATTGGCATGGTTCAAGCGGTTTGCAAGATTTAAGACAAGGCTATAAAAAATATGCAGTTCTTAGACAACCCAAAATTTATAGCTAAAATTGAAACTAAATCAATAAATAAAATACATCTACGATACATAATAGACACACACACACACACACACACACACACACACACACACACAAAGACGAATGAAAGTTTGCTCAGTGTTAATTGGCTGATGGCCATGGTTTTTTTTTCCCATGTCATGCCACTTTAGACAGAGAAACTAATTTCAAATTTCAAATTGATTGTACAAACGGTAGCTTAGATATAGTGTTTTTTCACTCTATATACATTTATGTTAATTTTGGCTGACACAAAAACACATCCACCACAGACATATTATTGACACAGTGAAAAAAAATTTAACAGAAAACTATTATTTTAAATTAAGTCATTAATCATGCTCATTTTGCTACATGTAGATATTTGAACCAAATAATAGGTAACAAAATGTTAACAAGACTTTTTGTTGAAATTTATAAACAAAGTAATCAGCTTTCAGTGTAATTATTATAATGTCATAAGTGGAAAAAAATTATGTGTAAATTGAATGGTAACAGTGGACTAAGTTTGATTTTAAATGCAATAACAGTGGTTTACCCATAGACTCGTACCACAAACAATGTCAGTAAAACATAGTCTTTTGCTTCCATCTACTGGTACAATTACAAAACTTGAAGGACTCTTTTAAATTTTGTATATTTGTTTAGAATCATGTCACATGTGCTTAAATAACTGAGTTTTTAAGTTTTACACAATCTGCTACTTGCGTATTGTAGTTAGAGGCCAAGCACCGAAGATGCGTAGGCACCTATTGTATCCGCTCCGGTTCTTATTATTATTCTTCCGGCTTCCTCTTCTTCAAGCGCCACCACTTGTCCAAAGTTTCACTTATGTTTATCTTTATAACTTTTGAATTGAATATGCTACAACCAATTTTTTTTACTCTGATTCCTTGGCTCAAGTCGATTCAAACGCATTTTCCATCATAATTTTTTTTTCACTATTTCGAATTTTTTTATAAAACCTGTTTGAATGATCTCGTCCTAGGCCGTTTGTCTGATTTTCACCAAAATTGAATCACATGAACTACAGATTATGCTGACCAAAAGTTATGGAATTCAAGTTGATTAGATGATCTGTTTTCAATTGACTTGTGAACAAATTTAACACAGATGTTTGAAAATGGACTTGAGGCAATAACGCATTGACGTATTCACACCAAACTTGGTGTGTGTTATCACAATCATGGTCTGAAGTTAGCTGCAGCATTTCGGCGCACTGCCTCCTAGTGGTCTGGAGATACATTGCTTATAACTTCTCAACCCTTTGTCCAAAATTTTTAAAATTGGTCTCTTTACATCCGGCTGAGCATGTCGATTCGAGTGATGTCTGATTTTCCCAGGTCAGCCATTTTGGCCGTTGGTCATTTTTAATTATGCCAAGAATTGCTATATTATAAGGACACATTGGCAATTTGTTATGAAAGTCTGTATGTGTCTTCAAGACTGTGCCCTGAATGTGCTCAAAAAGTTGTCACAGCGCCACCTTTTGGTCAAACATTATAACGATGTTTCTAAAAATTCTAATAACTTTTGCCTCATTTTGCCTATTGTTATAAAACCTGTATTGATACATTCATTGGGTTGTCCTGAGAATATTGATACCAATTATGCCTTAATTAACTAAACTTCCTGTTCATCATCTAGATTTAAGTCAAAAACCTACTTTTTCAAACTCCTCCTAGATCGTTTGGCTGATTTGCACCAAATTTGACTCAGATCATCTTCAGACCATGCTAACAAAAAGTTAAATAGTTTTTGTTTACTGCATTGACAAATGTGATGGCATGATGCCAAACTACATCTGAGGCTGTATCTCTGCGATAGTCAAAGATAATGACACCAAATTTTAGGTCTGTCATTGTCACCTCACACTGACCACACCATAAAAAATTGGTGAAAGAATACTACTATTCTGCTTAAAACATAGTAATGCTTCATTAGTTTACAACACAGTGCAGTAGGCCTAGTTAGCTTTTATTCACAAACCTGTGTTGTTTTAACACAAGCTGGGATCCTTCACTCATAACGGAGTGTCCGTTAATGGAGACATACGGCTCTGTTGTAGTGAGTGACCATGCACCACCCTGTCCACCTCCTTTTGTGATTGTAACCCACTGCCAAACCAGATGAGTAGCTCAGCATTGCATCTATGACGACTAGAGGTTTCGATGTTGGGTGCAGAAGGAATTTGAACAGCATCTTGAAGCTGGATGCACAATGGATCAGAAGCATTGTGAGTCTAGTTATCCTCCTACACAAATGAAGTGAATTTGGCAGCATACTCAAGTGTGGCTATTAACGAATATATATATATATATATATATATTGTTCAGATCTCGTGCCTGCACAACTTTTGAGAATCGATTAAGAATTGTTAGAGAAATAATCACAATGCATCGATGCATGATTTTTTTCTCCCACCCCTACTGTTTACTCAGACACTGTGGGACTGAAAGCACACAGACACATCAATCAAAGACAAAACATAAACCAGTGTATAAAGCTCAGTACTGAAAGATATACACTGGTTGACCACTACTCTCTGTCTTGAATAATGAGAAAGAAATGCAGTAAACAGAATTAAGATTCAAAAACTGGCAACCCCTAAGATGCATTAGGCCCCATTTACACTGCCAAATCCAATTTGTTGCCTATATCCGATTTTTTTTTTGCCTGTCCGTTTACACGTTCTTTTAATTGTGACCCATATCCTAGTGATGTGTCGTTGGCGAACGAGCCGGCTCTAAGAGCCGATTCTTTGTAGTGAACGAGAAGAGCCAATTCCCGTCGGGGAGAGCCGAATCTTCTGCCGTAAGTAGGTGCGGGGCTTAATTTGGAAACAACTATGCGGCTAATCACATGGGAGGACCCACTAGAATCATACCATTATGTAAAAGAAGGAAAGGGGGCACATGCTTTAAAGATAGCAAGTGTAGTGGTACAGGCCAGGTACACATAGCGACAGAGTTAGGCCCGGGAGACGGCATAAAATGAGAGTCCATTGGGAGAAAGTGAAAAAATGAGTGAAAAACAAAAAAGCAGCATCTGGCTGCATTTCAATGATGTTGGAGACATCAAACATGCACAGACATCTAAAAACTGCCCACCCATCCGTGCAGCTGAAGGAGAGCGAGCAACTGAGCATGCCATCCACTGGCCCTGAGCCAAGTAAGTTTGCTACAGGGTCCACTGTCTTGCCAAAAACTGCAGGTCAAACCAAGATGAGCACATTTATTCTAAAACAAATGACCGCAGCCAAACAAATAAGTGTTGATGATGAGCTGGCTAAAATGATAGCCAGTGACTTTCAGCCATTTTCCATTGTCGAGGACAAAGGATTTAAAACATTTGTCCAGGCCTTAAACCCAATGTATGTTCTCCCCAGTAGAAAAACCTTGTCTCAAACAATTATCCCACAACTGTATAAAATAGAGTGTGCACTGTGGCAAGACAGGGTCAAAAACTTCAGCAGTTTGCCTGTGAAGGGACTCACTGATCAAACCAGTTCGAATCAGGCTTGGAGTCTTGGGGTAGCCACATGGTCTAATTCATTTAACTCAGCTCCAGGGCTTATGCTATCATATATAACAGTGAACGACTGTTATTCGACTGTTTCCCCCAATACCCTGGCCGCGGATGGACAGAGATGCTTTCAGCAATTTCGTAAATGATCAACCATCTAGACAATTGGGCTTTCAGGATCTCTCCATCACGAGACATGTGGTCATGTGTTCGCCCTCGGACATTCTAATTGCAGCCAGATGGACAAATTCCATAAGACATGAGACAAAGAGATATCTAGCAATTAATGCATACAAATGAAAGACAATCTGTTAAATGTTAGAACAAAGGCAAATATAATATTTTGAATAATAAGCCATAGGTTTCCTTATGTGGTGTGTTTATTCCAACCAACCAGGTTAATAATGTGTTGTATTACCCTTATAACAGGTTAAAATGATCTGTATGTGTCTGAAATGTTTGATGTTTGGTATTAAACCAAACCCCTTTTTATTTGCAATACATTAGTGTAAATGAAAACTTAGTGGCATGAAAAGTATTCATCTTGCAACATTTGATGTCAGATAGTTACAATCTTACCAGAGATTTTACCACGTGCAATCTCTTGCAGTCTGTGAATGTTTAACCCTGACTACACTGATACGGGGCATGGCCTCGCCCTTCATGGCAACTGCTCATTGGATGACAGTGTTAGAGGGGTGGATCAGATCAGGTCGTTTAAAAACTCCCTGCAGCCCTAAAACGTCGCTTTTTGCATCAAGCTGGCTTGCGCCTGCTGTTGCTTCTGCCCCCTCTCGCCTGCCCAGACACCGCGCCGCCACGCGATTGGGTCACCACGAACTCTCCATGCAAACCTCTTAGATTTGAGACCTCGAAACCACTCATACTTCCGCAAACTGACTCTCTGCAGTCGGCTACTCCGGCAAACCAGAACAGCCTCCGCTCACGAGCGGGAATCCCAAAGACGTCACCGAAGCCACCCTATCAGGAGTGCCAAGTGTTTCCTCAGGCCAGCCCGGCGAGGCAAACTCCAACAAGACTTCAGCAAATACGCAAGTAACACGAACAAATAGTCTCTTGCTGATTTGGTGCATATGATCTTAAGCAGTTAAAGATAAGTCAAATCTCTGCTTTTGTGGTTTCTCAGGTGATTCTAAGATCTAGTACGAAAGACTAGAATTAATTTGGGACAGTTGTCAACTCATTTTGCATTCTCTGAACTGCCTGTGTGTGTGTGTGTGTGTGTGTGTGTGTGTGTGTGTGTGTGTGTGTGTGTGTGTGTGTGTGTGTGTGTGTGTGTGTGTGTGCGTGCATGCGTGTGTGTGTGTGTGTGTACGTGTTTTTGTGACATATCAGGACACAAATCTGTATAATGACATAGGTATGACACAGGTATTACAAAAAGCAGGTGAAATATGAGGACATTGGTGACGTCCTCACTTCTCAAAAAGCTTATAAATCACACAGAATGAGTTTTTTCAGGGAGTAGAGCTGTACACTGTCTCCTGTGATGGTTGGGTTTAGGGATAGGGTGGGGTGAGGGCAATATATTATACGGTTTGATCTGTATAAAATGAATGGAAGCCTATGTAATGTACCCACTTTTCACAAAAACAAACATGTGTGTGTGTGTGAATGTGTGTGTGCATTTGTTTGTTGTTTGCTTATTACGTAGTTAGTTTCATGTATCGTAGTGTAGCTCAATAAATCTTTGTTCTCCTTTTGTAAGAACTGTGTTCTTGTTTATGTGCTTCTAAGTCATTGCCTCAAGTTGTAGATCGTGTTACCTTGCTAAAAGTTAGCCCGATTCTGTGTTATGTTATTATCGTTGGCCAAGAAAATAATATAAACAAGATTGGTAAAATGTGATGTCTCTATTTGCGGGACAAATTTCAGATAAAGTGTGAATCTTTTAATCTGATTCAATTCGACTCAATTGAGTCGAATCAATGATTCAAATCTTCAAGATCCGAGTCATTGATATGAGCTAATAAATCCCTGATGGATCTTATAACGTAGGTTGATCTCTTACATATGGTGGAGAATGCGGTCACACCAAGATCTGACTTTTAAGCACAAAAAACATTGTTTATCTTTTCTATTTTGTCCGGAAGAATAGATCAGAAATAGAGAAACAAAGGTGTTGTGTTACTGTATTTGTGTACTTTGTAATAGTAGATACTGTACCTGGTGAGATTTTCCTACTGAGTAACATGTTTTTTTTTTCTTACACTTTTTTTTTTAAATTGCAGTTTCTCTGGAATCTCCAGTTGAAGACATCAAGATCTGTTACCTGTGCCTGGACAGACGTCTATTCCAGTTCTGCCTACACCACACTAATCTCTCTGCCTATGTATGGATCACTGACTATTATGTTCTCTGAAGGTATTACTGGAGCGAAAGAACAGCACCCATGACTGAAGTTTCTGTTAGTGACCAGTATATTTGAAGTCTGAGAGTTTTCTTTTTTTTACGAGTTGCAAAAGGTTTTTTTCCTCTCTCACACAAACACACCAAACGACTGGTTGTGCCTATAGTAACAGGGTTCGTACGGGTGCTGGAAATCCTGGAAAATGCTTGATTTATAATATAGTGTTTTCAAGGTTAGAAAAGTGCTTGGATTTTGGACAAAGTGCTTGAACCTGCTTGAATTTAAAAATGCAGGACTCGAAATTACGACCGCTTTGGTCGCATATGCGGCCGAAATTTTACGCAAGCTTCACGCAGAATGCACTTAACGCCAAACGCAGCGCTCAGGTATAATTTAAAACAGTCGTCATGTCAACATGCTGCAGTAAACAATGCCTGTCCTGCCTTAAAACTATTCTGATTTGCCCACTGCTCTTGAACTGAACGCGAATGGATTGGTTAATATCAGCTGTCAATCACTCAGTTCAGATGACAGAGAGCTACAGCCGCGAACCGCGAATGTAAAGGTCTGGATACGAGAGAATGAAAATAACACTGTCAGATAACACTGTCAGATTTTGTTTTAGAGTTACAAATAACAGCGCTTCTGATTAGTGATCATGTGGTGAATGTTAATCCAGCATTTTCACTTTTCGAAGAGTGGATAAAAGACTTCCGGTGGGTTAAAGTCCGCCATGAAAGTGTCTAAAGCCATTCACTGTAATGCATGAGGGACGGAGTTTGCAGGTAACTTAACAGCATTTCCCACACATTTTAAGCACAAGATGTTTTGTTTAATCTTTCATTTATTCGTCACGATGTTGTCAGTCATGAAACTGCAGCGTGTACACCATCACAAAAGGACCTGCATTCACTAAGATTAAACTAATATTGCAACTCATGAAAAGACCGTTATTGCTGTTAAGATGACATATGCAAATAATAAGTTATATGCCAATATCTACCTACCTACCTACCCTGTTTGGCCTACTCCTGGATAACCTACACTGTAAAAAAAAAACCTAATTTTACAGAAAATATCTCTAAATTTTTTACAGTAATTTTTTGTCATTTCAAATTATATTCAAAACTTAGTAAAATGACAAACAATCTCTCTAAATTAACAGTTTGACTTTCATTTTAGGTACTTTATCATTAAAGACAAATTACTGACATTTTTGTTTTTTATACAGGGAAATTACACTATTATTTATACAGTATTTTTTCTGTTATTTTAAATTATATTCAAAAGTCCGTAAAAATTACAAACAATATCTGTAAATTAACAGCTTGACTGTTATTTTATGTACTATACAATTAATGACAAATTACAGCAATTTGTCTGTTTTATACAATTAAATTGCCGTATTATTTACACACTGTTTTTTCCTGTTTTTTTGAAGTACATTTAAAATTACGTAAAATTAAAGTAATAAATTGTAATTGTAAAAAAAAAAAAAATCGTAAAAAAAGGTAAATGACTGGCAGCTACGGCTGCCAAACAAAAACCATAAAATTACGGTAAAATTTCTTTTGTTGAAATAAAGTGCAAAAATAATAAATCTACAGATATTTTCATTAAAATGTTTACAGAAAAACACTGTTATTTTACAAACTTCTCCTAGATTATTATGATCAAATACGTTCAATAAAGTTACAAAATAAAAGTTTTACAGAGAAACACTGTTATTTTACAGACTTTTCCTAGATTATTACAATCAAATCCATTTAATAAAGTTACACAATAAGAGTTTTACAGAGAAACACTGTTATTTTACAGACTTTTCCTAGATTATTATGATCAAATCTATTTAATAAAGTTACACAATAAGAGTTTTACAGAGAAACACTGTTATTTTACAGACTTTTCCTAGATTATTATGATCAAATCCATTTAATAAAGTTACACAATAAGAGTTTTACAGAGAAACACTGTTATTTTACAAACTTTTCATAGATTATTATGATCGAACACCATCAATAAAGTGACTGCACTAAAAGTTTAAGAGAAAACAATGTTATATAAAAGAATTTTCCCTAAATCATTATGATTAAACACCTTTAATAAAATGCCAAGACATGCGCAAGGTCGTAAATTAGGTAGTTTTATTTTGGATCATAAAAGTCTGGAAAGAACAAGATACAAGATACAACTGGTTAAAATTCTCACAACTTTAAAATTTACAGTGGTTACATTTTATAGAATAGTATTTATGTAAAACATGTTGAGGTTTAAATTATATGGAATGACTCAGTTCCAAATCTTAAATGAAACTGTAATGTGAATGGGACACTGACAAAGGAGTACAGATCCAAATGCAAGTTTATTACACAGAGATGGTCAGGCAAGCAACAGTCAACAGAGGAGCAAACAGATGTATGCAGGGAATCCAGAGTCATGGTCAAATAACAGGCAAATGGTCAGTCCCAGCAGCAACAACATAAACAATTAACAAACAAAGCAAGATAAACACGTCATAATGTTCACAGTAACAGTATAACAAGCCTTAGCAATTAGTGCGTGTGTCTGTGCTGCTTTTAAAGTCCATGTAATCAGTTCATAACGATCCTCCAACTGTGTGTGTGTGTGCAAATAGTGGGTGTGAAACAGTGAAAATCAAGTAGCTGTATACGTTTTCAGTATATCTTAAGTTTATCATAATCCTATAGTCTGAGAATTTCATGAAACTGTTGTGCTGTTACTGTAGTAGTATAAATGTTCCTGTCACAATCATCAGCAATTTAATCCTTGTAGATCGCTGGTAAACACACAGATCGCCATAGAACTACAAATCCGCCATTATATGGACTACAGATCCAGTCATGCAATGCTCACATGCACCTGTTCAAGATTCCACTGATTGCGCGCACACACACACACAGTCGGAGGGTCGTTATGAACTGATTACATGGACTTTAAAAGCAGCACAGACGCACGCACTAATTGCTAAGGCTTGTTATACTGTTATTGTGAACATTATGACGCGTTTCTCTTGCTTTGCTTGTTAATTGTTTATGTTGTTGTTGCTGCTGGGACTGACCATTTGCCTGTTATTTGACCATGACTCTGGATTCCCTGCATACATCTGTTTGCTCCTCTGTTGACTGTTGCTTGCCTGACCATCTGTGTGTAATAAACTTGCATTTGGATCCGCACTCCTTTGTCAGTGTCCCATTCACATTACAGTTTCATTTAAGATTTGGAACTGAGTCATTCCATATAACTTAAACCTCAACATGTTTTACATAAATACAATTCAATAAAATGTAACCACTGTAATTTTAAAGTTGTGAGAATTTTAATCAGTTGTATCTTGTATCTTGTTCTTTCCAGACTTTTATGATCCAAAATAAAACCGTTAATTTACGACCTTGCGCATGTCTTGGCATTTTATTAAAGGTGTTTAATCATAATGATTTAGGGAAAATTCTTTTAAATAACATTGTTTTCTCTTAAACTTTTAGTGCAGTCACTTTATTGATGGTGTTCGATCATAATAATCTAGGAAAAGTTTGTAAAATAACAGTGTTTCTCTGTAAAACTCTTATTTTGTAACTTTATTAAATGGATTTGATCATAATAATCTAGGAAAAGTCTGTAAAATAATAGTGTTTCTCTGTAAAACTCTTATTGTGTAACTTTATTAAATGGATTTGATTGTAATAATCTAGGAAAAGTCTGTAAAATAACAGTGTTTCTCTGTAAAACTCTTATTTTGTAACTTTATTGAACGTATTTGATCATAATAATCTAGGAGAAGTCTGTAAAATAACAGTGTTTCTCTGTAAACATTTTAATGAAAATATCTGTAGATTTATTATTTTTGCACTTTATTTCAACAAAAGAAATTTTACCGTAATTTTATGGTTTTTGTTTGGCAGCCGTAGCTGCCAGTCATTTACCTTTTTTTTACGATTTTTTTTTTAACAGTGTAGTTATTATTTTTGCACTATATTGTGTTCAGTGCAGTTTCATTTTTGCACTATTTTCATTGCAGATTTTTTCCTAAACTCAACAGTCTAAAGGGCACTCCCTTGCCAATTTAAATTATTGATCGTGTTATTCACGCCATGCTATGTGGGGGTTGCTCAAGATAAGCAGAAGGCTAAAATATTCAAATTTTACACAATTAACATTAAAGTGTTTATTAAAATTGTATTTATCTCTCTGGTGATTATTTGTCAATTATATATATAGGTTATATAAAATTCCCAAACTACTTCAAGGGAGGTGGTACATTTTGAACCATTAAACATGTTTTCCTTTAACCCATTAACTGTCACCATTTGACAGGTGGGACATTTGCATACAGGTACAATAGTACCCTAGTCCTTACCTAAAGTAAAATTGACAATAATAAAAAGTAAAATTGATGAAAGCTCGGCTTCATGGTGGCGCAGCGGGTAGCACGATCGCCTCACATCAAAAAGGTTGCTGGTTCGAGTCTCGGCTGGGTTAATTGGCATTTCTGTGTGGAGTTTACATGTTCTCCCCATGTTTGCGTGGGTTTCCTCTGGGTGCTCTGGTTTCGCCCACAGTCCAAAGACATGCATTGAATAAGCTAAATTGGCCGTACTGTATGTGTAAATGTAGGAGTGTATGGGTGTTTCCCCAGTGTTGAGTTGCAGCTGGAAGGCCATCCGCTGCGTAAAACATATGCTGGATAAGTTGGCGGTTCATTTCGCTGTGGCTACTCCTGATTAACAAAGAGACTAAGCCGAAAAGAAAACGAATGAATGAATTAATTGATGAAAGCTTACAAACTATTGTTTCCATATTTGGTGACTGATTTATTTTCAAAACAATTGACATAGGAACAGTTCATTAATTTGCAGTAAGATTATTCTCAGACTCATAAGGATTTAATTTGTTGCATGAATATTAAATAGCAATGCACATGAAATATTATGAACGACTGGTCTTGAAAGTTTGCTACTACACCCAAACAACATCTGACTGTAAACTTATTTTTGAGATATCAACTTTAGAAAGAAAGAGATCAAACTTTAAAAAAAATGCTTCATCCAATAACTGAACTTATTTCTATCTATGCTCTATTCTCCAAAGTATTCAACAATTTAAGTTGAAATGCCATATTGTGTTTTATTAAAATAGCACAATGGATTTAATTGTGGAAAAAGTACATACAGCATATATAAATGCAATTTACCGCGGTTGTTAGGTGCTGGAAAAGCATAAAAATGCACCTTGAAAGTGCTTAAAAAGTGCTGGAATTTGAAGTTGGAAAAGGTGTAAGAACCCTGATAGTACAGTGTACTGACAATCTTTTAGCGTTTTTATCGTTGTATTGAATACATCTTTATTGTTACAAGAATCTTAAGTAATTGTCACAACACAATGCACATTCTTTTAATGAGAAGGAGAATTACTCAACAGGGCTCAACACTAAGGATTTTTTACTGGCCTGGTGTGGAATTTAAAATTGAAATTAAGATGGAGAGCAGGAAGTAAAAAAACTGAATAGGAGACGTAAAGGAAAGTCCGTATTTTTTAAATTCATACAATATTACTAAAAAGAAATAAATAGAAATATTATGAAGAGGACCGTTTTCTACTGAAATAAAACATATGCTCAGCTCTGACGAGATGCAGTTTAAAGTAGTTTTGTTTTTTTTACATATAGATTTTCATTGCTTTAAATTATTTTAATATTTTTATATTTACAGTTTATATATAAAACGAACGCTTAGCTTATTGTTCGCAGTGATCGTTATAATAGGATCGTGTGCATTGCATATGATTATTCAGTATACGTTACATTCTTTGGTCGCAGCGCTGTATTTTATTTATTGCATTTAGTCATTAAACAATGATATTTTGAAAATAAATAAATAATTGTAATTAATAAACAAGCTTGCAATTCTTCCCGGTTGTTGTAATATTTGAAGCTTGTTCTCAGACAAGTGTCTGGGTCACTAATACTTCGTATTTCTGGAAAATCTGGGATGGAATTCTAGTAAATGGTGGCACTGTAGACGAATGGCTTCCCGATAGTTTCACACCACCTAAAATAGTTTGTTTGTATTTATTTATTTATTGACCTTGCTAATCCAGCAAGAATATTTTTCTATGATTGCATCTGAATTTTAGTTTCTGTGATTGTATCTTTCTCAATTAATTAAATAAATGTTGTTCTTTAAACAGCTTAAACATTGTGATTTAAACCTGTGTTTTGACCCTAATAGTTAATTTTGTTATGCACATCTGAAATAAAATGCATTTTTTACTCTAATGAAAAATACATGTTGAAATAGAACACAAATAGACAAATGTATTTAATATTCTACAGTTTTACGTTTTGAGTAAATGGTTTTGACTATTTTAGTCAGTAATTTAAATGTTCTCTCTGTTTGTTTAAGTGTAGAAGGTTTGAATGAATTCATGCTCTTAACAGATATTCACAGCTGTGTGTTTTTATCAATAAAAAATGATGACAGATTGTGGTGTGTTTTGTCATATATACAGAATAAATTATATTATGTATTCTTGTAAAAAAAATGGTAATTAGGTCATATGGATTGGTTTAATGTTGAAAATGTTGTTAAAGTATTCATTTAAACGTTAAATCATTTAGATAGATTTTATGTTGAAAATGTGTGGTTTCTATGTTGTTCCAATCGATTATAAATCAACATCGTTTCAACATTAGATAGACAAACTAATTAGGTTGATTATATGTTGAAAATGTGTGGATTCTACGTTTTTCCAATCGACTATAAATCAACATCATTTCAACATTAGATAGACAAACCAATTAGGTCGATTATATGTTGAAAATGTGTGGATTGCACGTTGTTCCAATCAACTATAAATCAACATCATTTCAACGTCAGGTGGACAAACCAATTAGGTTGATTACATGTTGAAAATGTGTGGATTCTATAACGTTGTTTCGATCGACTGAATATCAACATCGATTCAACGTTGGGTAAGTAACCAATTGTGTCGATTTCAGGTTAGATTTGAATGGAGTGCCTGACGTCGTTTCAACATTACCCCGATGAGCAAAACGATGTTGAATCGATGTCAAAAGAAACGTTGATTTTAGGTTGAAATGATGTCATTTTGCTATCTGGGAAGTTAATTGTCCACGAGACAAGAGCTAAGTTGCTGTAAAGCGCATGGATTGAGAAACAATAAGCGTGTTCCTTATTCTTTCTCCTATAAGACCTTCACAGTAGATTTAAAGGTGCGTGTCCTAGCTTTAAAGACTAACTGTGCATTTCTCCCTGGTCAAATTAAGCACAGAGTAGCTAACTGTCTTTTTGCCATTTAAATTCACTAACGCCAGAGCTAGTGAAACTCACAGCGCTGCGCTCGAAGAATTTATCTTGATCAAGTAATGTGTGTGGTTTAATCCACGCGTGTCTTTGACTGTGAAAAGTCTTAAAACAGAGCGCTGAGATCCGCCGTGATCTTAAGAGTGCTCAATTCTGTTGAAATGTGTGAAGTGTGCAGCCATTTCACATGTGACATATTATATGTTAATGTGTGTTCATAAATGCATTTGGTTCTCTCTGTGTATGTTGTCATAGCAACAGCCTCTCACGGAAGTCCTGGGAGACTTTTCTGAAGTAACTTTCAGATGCGCAGGTGCAGTCCTCCGCACGTGAATCAGCTGTAGACATTAGCACAAGGCTAAGCTAACTGAAGCTCACGCTGTTGCATTGAAGTGTGGTGTTTGGCTATAGCATTAAGGCTAGTGTTTAGCATCAAGGCTAATGTTTAGCGCTTGTGTGGTCTTGAATGCAGTGTTTAGTTGAAGTGACAAACTGAATCACGTCAGCGAGAATTCTAATCTCGATTCTCCTACTTTATAGGCTATTTGCCTTGTTTCTCAGTTTCTCCCCTTTCTTGGAAAATGCTTTGACTACACAGCAAAATCCTCAGAGTAAAATTTACTCAGTTCAGAGAACATTTGGTCCCTCTCTAAATTGAGTAAAATTTACTCAGCAGCAGAGTTAAAGATAATGAGACACTGATGGGATTAATTAAGTGATGATTGAGCACTGATGATGAACACCTGCTGCTAATAAGCAGAAACAGAAGAGAAGCAGCAGCAGCTTTGCTCATTGATTACCTGATTGACTTTATTTCTGTCAGATGTTCACAAAAGTCCATATGAGATTTATTGAGAATTAACTGTTTTAGGTATTTACATTTTACAAAAAAACAACAACATGTTTTCCCCCCGATGTCACCATCATGGAGAAAAGTGGTAGATTTACTTGGGCTCTTTGACTCGATTTTTAATGTTGATTTTTCTTAGCTTGCTATGACAAGTATAAAGCGAGCAATTATGATCAGGTTGACTGATCTTGTATTGATTTTTACTCTTGATAAGAGTTACTGTATAAGAGATTATGTTTGACTTTGTAAATCATGTTTAAATGATGGTTTATCATGTAAGATACAAAATTGAGTGTTTTTCAAGTGACTGGACCTCAGCTGTGGTTTTATACGTTTTTAAAACACATTGAGCATCTGAATCACTTTAGAGACACAAACATCAATAATCAGCGTCTCTATCTCAACAGTGGTTAGAGATTTTGTATTTTTTTTTGGCTGCAGTGTCTGCTAACCTTCATCCATAGTTCCCAGCATGCACTGTAGGAGGAAAAAAACTCACCATAGTTGAGAAGCATACGCTGATTCATTATGTCTGTGTGTTTTGAGTGTTTCAGATGTTCAATGTGTTTTATGAGCTGATAAAAGTATTGCTGAGTTCCATTTTCTTAATACAGTGCTACTTTTGTGATAAAACACTATTCAGACTTAATAGGTAGGACTTAATACTGATTTGACCAGTGACTAAATCACCACAGAATCAATTATCCAGAGCACAATTGCTCTCTTTATTCAACATTTGCCACAATAAACTATCAGGCAAACAAAGAGAAACTAACATTAGTAATCGAGTCAGAGTCCAAATAAAGCAACTACTGTTCTCCTCAATGGTGACAGCTTAAAACACAAAAAGTGGTGTTTTTTATTGTTATTGTAAAAAATGACTTAGTTCTTAATAATATCACTATATGGAATTTTGTAGAGTGTGGCAGAAGTAAGGCCAAACAGGTTGTTAATAAGTAAAGCTGCTGTTTGTGGAGTTGCTTAATGATCCTCTGCTGAGATTTTGAGAGATTTGATGTGTTTTATTTCAGTTTATTTCATCTACAACTGTGACTGAAGTCAGTTTTAGTTTTATGTTTCTCTTCTCTGTTTCTGCTTGTTAACAGCAGGTGTTCATCATCAGTGCTCAATCATCACTTAATTAACCCCATCATTGTCTCATTATCTTTAACTCTGCTGCTGAGTAAATTTTACTCAATTTAGAGAGGGACCAAATGTTCTCTGAACTGAGTAAATTTTACTCTGAGGATTTTGCTGTGTAATGCAGATTTAATAAACCCTTTTTGTACGTGATCTCATCGCTGGTTTAATCACATTTGTCAAATGTTTTCCTGCTTAACCTGGCCTGTTTGATCAATACAAATGCTCATGAGTTGTTGGTTTATTAGCAATGAATTATAGTTAGTGGGGTTTGCCTTAAGGCAAATTCCACTATTGTTATTCTCCATACTTATTATTCTTCTTCTTCTTCTTCCGCTTCCGTACACTTTTTCGGCGCGTAACTCGCCCCGCAGTTTTCGTCCCAGACCCTTGAAAGTGGGGTCAAAACGTCCGGTTTTATCGGGAATGGTGTGCTATGACTTTTGTAAGGGGTGGGGGGTTTTTTGGCCCCGCAGGGGCCAAAAAACCCCCCCAAAAACGCATTGACTTAACATTACGTCCAACTTTGACGCATTATAGCGCCAAGTGTGAATTTAGTACAAATATGGGATTCGCAACATCTGTAGGGGGTTGCAGCCTAAGTGAGAACATACCCCGCAAGGGGGTATAAGTTGTACCCCTGGGGTGCTAGGACGTCCCAAAGTGGTCCCATTGACTTAACATGGGCCCCATTGACTCCCATTCATTTTCTAGCACCCCGCTCACCCCTCATAAACACCACGCATTGCGAAACCGACTGTGAATTTCGTAGAAGCATGGGATTTACCACATCTCGAAAGGGTTGCAACCTGAGTCAGAACATACCCCGAAAGGGAGTATAAGTTGTACCCGTGGGGTGCTAGGGGGTCCCAAAGTGGTCCCATTCACTTAACATTGCCCATTGACTCCCATTCATTTCCTAGACTCCCATTCTACCACACATAGCAGTGGCACACAAACTTAGAGGTGGGCTTATTTGACTCAGGCAACCAATCAGCGTCTCAATATGATAATGAAGCTTGCAAGCCACGCCCCCCAAACCATTTAAAGACCCCTAATAACTGCCTCATTGACTTAACATGGGGTGGGACGTCCCATTGCTGATCTCATTGACTTCCATTATAAATGTCCCACATCAATAACATTACATAGGAGTGTCATAGAGACATGGGGGTGGGCTCATTTGACTCAGGCAACCAATCAGCATCTCAATATGATAATGAAGCTCACAAGCCACGCCCCCAAACTGATCCCATAGACTGCCATTATAACTGGCCTTCATGCATATCTTTGCATAGCAGTGTCCTATTGACTTGGGGGTTGGCTCATTTGACTCGGGCAACCAATGAGCATCTCAATATGCTAATGAAGCTCATAAGCCACGCCCCCAAACTGATCCCATAGACTGCCATTATAACTGGCCTACATGCATATCTTTACATAGCAGTGTCCTATTGACTTGGGGGTTGGCTCATTTGACTCAGACAACCAATGAGCATCTCAATATGATAATGAAGCTCACAAGCCACGCCCCCAAACTGATCCCATAGACTGCCATTATAACTGGCCTACATGCATATCTTTGCATAGCAGTGTCCTATTGACTTGGGGGTTGGCTCATTTGACTTAGGCAACCAACCACACCCAACTTCACTCTGTAACCACGCCCATAGCAACAAAACAGAGTACCCTAGCAACCATTTATCAACAGCTATATCTCAGCATCAGAACATCGTAGAGACATGGGGATTGGCTCGTTTGGCTCATGCTAGCAAACGGAACTTCCTGTATGCTACACATGCTAGCAGTGACTAGCTACATGCTAATATTGACTAGCCAAGTGCTGTAACTTGCTAGAAATGCTTACTAAGTATAAACAAATGACCAAGCATGTATGTGAGGCTTGCCTAGTAACAACCTAGGGTACCCTAGCAACTGCCTAGCAACCACCCAAATTACCCTAGCAACCGCCTAGCAACCACCTAGCAACCGCCTAGCAACGGCCTAGTAATGCCTCAGTAAGTGCCTAGCGACCACTCAGGACACCCTAGCAACAGCCTAGCAACGCCTTAGCAACCACTCAGAATACCCTAGCAACCACCTAGCAACACCTTAGCAACCACCTAGCAACCACTTAGGACACCCTAGCAACACCTTAGCAACCACCTAGCAACCACTTAGGACACCCTAGCAACCGCCTAGCAACACCTTAGCAACCGCCTAGCAACCACTCAGGACACCTAGCAACCACCTAGCAACGCCTTAGCAACCACCTAGCAACCACTTAGGACACCCTAGCAACCGCCTAGCAACACCTTAGCAACCACCTAGCAACCACTCAGAACACCCTAGCAACCGCCTAGCAACACCTTAGCAACCACCTAGCAACCACCTAGCACACCTTAGCAACCACCTAGCAACCACTTAGGAACACCCTAGCAACCGCCTAGCAACACCTTAGCAACCACCTAGCAACCACTTAGGACACCCTAGCAACCGCCTAGCAACACCTTAGCAACCACCTAGCAACCACTTCAGAACACCATAGCAACCGCCTAGCAACACCTTAGCAACCACCTAGCAACCACTCAGGACACCCTAGCAACCGCCTAGCAACACCTTAGCAACCACCTAGCAACCACTTAGGACACCCTAGCAACCACCTAGCAACACCTTAGCACCACCTAGCAACCACTCAGAACACCATAGCAACCACCTAGCAACACCATAAATTTAACATTGGCACAAAATGGCTGACATTGGCACAAAATGGCTGACATCCAAAAATCCCCATAGGCTTAACATTGCCACAAAATGGCTGACATCGATATCTAGATTACAGAGTCGTAGAAGCTTGGGGGTGGGCTTGTTTTACTCGGCCTGTCAAGTCGGTATTAAGTAGTGATATACCAAATTTGTAGACACTCCCTAGCAACCACTTTTAGGCCCCTAACAACCACATAACAACATAAACAAGCCATATTTCAGCACAGGATTATCATAGAAAGACAGGGTTTGGCCTCTATTGATGCAGGCTGATAAAATGGTTTTTGTTTTTACTCATTAAAACGACGTTGCCACAGCCTAGCAACCATTTAGAATACCCTAGCAACTGCATAAACTCATGAATTTGTCCATTTCTTAGCACTCCATTGCTTTTGCCCAGTTCAGTGATTCATTTTACCCCATCGATTTGCCACGCAAACCCCACTCACATTTTCTTTAGGAAATGTACAATTCTAGTTAATGGGGTTTGCCATAGGCAAAGTCCATTCTTACTATGCTCAATGGAGTTTATTATTCTTCTTCCTTCTTCTTCTTCCTTCTTCCGTGCGCTTTTTCGGCGCGTAACTCGTCCCGCAGTTTTCGTCCCAGACCCTTCAAAGTGGGGTCAAATCGTCCGGTCTTATCGGGAATGGTGTGCTATGACTTTTATAAGGGGTGGGGGGTTTTTTGGCCCCGCAGGGGCCAAAAAACCCCCCCCAAAAATCCCATTGACTTAACATTGAGCCCAACTTTGACGAATCACAGCACTGACTGTGAATTTCATAGAAATATGAGATTCACAACATCTGTAGGGGGTTGCTGCCTGAGTGAGAACATACCCCGCACGGGGGTATATGTTGTAACCCTGGGGTGCTAGGACGTCCCAAAGTGGTCCCCCATTGACTTACATTGGCCCCATTGACTCCCATTCATTTTTCTAGAGCACGGTAAATACTATTCCCGGAAATCATCATAGCGCCAAGAGGGAATTTCGTAGAAATATGGGATTCGCCACATGTCGAAAGGGCCACAGCCCGCATAAGTACATACCTCGAAAGGGGGTAAATGTTGTACCCCTGGGGGGCTAGGGGGTCCCAAATCTCCCATTGACTTAACATGGAGCCGAATTTTGACGAATCACTGCGCAGAGTGTGAATTTCATAGAAATATGGGATTCACAACATCTGTAGAGGGTTGCAGCCTAAGTGGGAACATACCCCGAAAGGGGTATAAGTTGTACCCCTGGGGTGCTAGGACGTCCCAAAGTGGTCCCATTGACTTAACATGGCCCATTGACTCCCATTCATTACATTGACTCCCATTATAAATGTCACATGTCAATCACATTACATAGCAGTGTCATACAGACTTGGGGGTGGGCTTATTTGACTCAGGCAACCAACCAGCATCTCAATATGATAATGAAGCTCTCAAGCCACGCCCCCCAAACCTTTAAGGACCCTTAATAACTGCCTCATTGACTTAACATGGGCTGGGACGTCCCATTGCTGATCTCATTGACTTCCATTATAAATGTCCCACATCAATAACATTACATAGGAGTGTCATAGAGACATGGGGGTGGGCTCATTTGACTCAGGCAACCAATCAGCATCTCAATATGATAATGAAGCTCACAAGCCACGCCCCCAAACTGATCCCATAGACTGCCATTATAACTGGCCTTCATGCATATCTTTGCATAGCAGTGTCCTATTGACTTGGGGGTTGGCTCATTTGACTCGGGCAACCAATGAGCATCTCAATATGATAATGAAGCTCACAAGCCACGCCCCCAAACTGATCCCATAGACTGCCATTATAACTGGCCTACATGCATATCTTTACATAGCAGTGTCCTATTGACTTGGGGGTTGGCTCATTTGACTCAGACAACCAATGAGCATCTCAATATGATAATGAAGCTCACAAGCCACGCCCCCAAACTGATTCCATAGACTTCCATTATAATAGGCTTGATGCATATCTTTGCATAGCAGTGTCCTATTGACTTGGGGGTTGGCTCATTTGACTTAGGCAACCAACCACACCCAACTTCACTCTGTAACCACGCCCATGGCAACAAAACAGAGTACCCTAGCAACCATTTATCAACAGCTATATCTCAGCATCAGAACATCGTAGAGACATGGGGATTGGCTCGTTTGGCTCATGCTAGCAAACGGAACTTCCTAGTATGCTACACATGCTAGCAGTGACTAGCTACATGCTAATATTGACTAGCCAAGTGCTGTAACTTGCTAGAAATGCTTACTAAGTATAAACAAATGACCAAGCATGTATGTGAGGCTTGCCTAGTAACAACCTAGGGTACCCTAGCAACTGCCTAGCAACCACCCAAATTACCCTAGCAACCGCCTAGCAACCACCTAGCAACGGCCTAGTAATGCCTCAGTAAGTGCCTAGCGACCACTCAGGACACCCTAGCAACAGCCTAGCAACGCCTTAGCAACCACTCAGAATACCCTAGCAACCACCTAGCAACACCTTAGCAACCACCTAGCAACCACTTAGGACACCCTAGCAACACCTTAGCAACCACTTAGGACACCCTAGCAACCGCCTAGCAACACCTTAGCAACCGCCTAGCAACCACTCAGGACACCCTAGCAACCACCTAGCAACACCTTAGCAACCACCTAGCAACCACTTAGGACACCCTAGCAACCGCCTAGCAACACCTTAGCAACCACTCAGAACACCCTAGCAACCGCCTAGCAACACCTTAGCAACCACCTAGCAACCACTCAGAACATCCTAGCAACCACCTAGCAACACCTTAGCAACCACTTAGGACACCCTAGCAACCACCTAGCAACACCTTAGCAACCACCTAGCAACCACTTAGGACACCCTAGATACCGCCTAGCAACACCTTAGCAACCACTTAGGACACCCTAGCAACACCTTAGCAACCACCTAGCAACCACTTAGGACACCCTAGCAACCACCTAACAACACCTTAGCAACCACTTAGGACACCCTAGCAACCGCCTAGCAACACCTTAGCAACCACCTAGGAACCACTCAGAACACCCTAGCAACCGCCTAGCAACACCTTAGTAACCACCTAGCAACCACTCAGGACACCCTTGCAACCGCCTAACAACACCTTAGCAACCACCTAGCAACCACATAGGACACCCTAGCAACCACCTAGCAACACCTTAGCATCCACCTAGCAACCACTCAGAACACCATAGCAACCACCTAGCAACACCATAAATTTAACATTGGCACAAAATGGCTGACATTGGCACAAAATGGCTGACATCCAAAAATCCCCATAGGCTTAACATTGCCACAAAATGGCTGACATCGATATCTAGATTACAGAGTCGTAGAAGCTTGGGGGTGGGCTCGTTTTACTCGGCCTGTCAAGTCGGTATTAAGTAGTGATATACCAAATTTGTAGACACTCCCTAGCAACCACTTTTAGGCCCCTAACAACCACATAACAACATAAACAAGCCATATTTCAGCACAGGAATATCATAGAAAGACAGGGTTTGGCCTCTATTGATGCAGGCTGATAAAATTGCTTTTGTTTTCACTCATTAAAACGGCGTTGCCACAGCCTAGCAACCATTTAGAATACCCTAGCAACTGCATAAACACATGAATTTAGCCATTTCTTAGCACTCCATTGCTTTTGCCCAGTTCAGTGATTCATTTTACCCCCATCGATTTGCCACGCAAACCCCACTCACATTTTCTTAGGAAATGTACAATTCTAGTTAATGGGGTTTGCCATAGGCAAAGTCCATTCTTACTATTCTCAATGGGTGTATTATTATTATAATTATTATTATTTATTATTCTTACTTCCGCTAAGTTTTCGGCGCGTAACTCGTCCCCGCAGTTTTCGTCCCAGACCCTTGAAAGTGGGGTCAACATCGTCCGGTCTTATCGGGAATGGTGTGCTATGAC
This sequence comes from Danio kyathit, assembly GCA_903798195.1. Classification (NCBI taxonomy): domain Eukaryota; kingdom Metazoa; phylum Chordata; class Actinopteri; order Cypriniformes; family Danionidae; genus Danio; species Danio kyathit. The sequence continues at coordinate 922,849 of CAIGQS010000269.1, forward strand.
TTTTATAAGGGGTGGGGAGTTTTTTGGCCCCGCAGGGGCCAAAAACGACCCCAAAAATCCCATTGACTTACATTGAGCCGAACTTTGACGAATCACAGCACTGAGTGTGATCTCGTAGAAATATGAGGATTCACAACATCTGTAGGGGGTTGCAGCTTGAGTGAGAACATACCCCGAAAGGGGGTGCAAGTTGTACCCCTGGGCCAGTAGGACGTCCCAAAGTTTTACATTGACTTAACATTGTGCCATTGACTCCCATTCATTTCCTAGAAGCCGCCGGCATAGCACTAAGTACAAAAGACAACGCGTTACATTGACATTTGTGAATTTCGTAGAAATATGGGATTCACCACATCTCGAAAGGGTTACAGCCCGGACAAGTACATACCCCGAAAGGGTGTAAATGTTGTACCCCTGGGGGGCTAGGGGGTCCCAAATCGTCCAAATCTCCCATTGACTTAACATGGAGCTGAATTTTGACGAATCACTGCGCCGAGTGTGAATTTCTTAGACATATGGGATTCACAACATCTGTAGGGGGTTGCAGCCTAAGTGGGAACATACCCCGAAAGGGGGTATAAGTTGTACCCCTGGGGTGCTAGGACGTCCCAAAGTGGTCCCATTGACTTAACATGGCCCATTGACTCCCATTCATTACATTGACTCCCATTATAAATGTCACATGTCAATCACATTACATAGCAGTGTCATACAGACTTGGGGGTGGGCTTATTTGACTCAGGCAACCAACCAGCATCTCAATATGATAATGAAGCTCTCAAGCCACGCCCCCCAAACCTTTTAAGGACCCTTAATAACTGCCTCATTGACTTAACATGGGCTGGGACGTCCCATTGCTGATCTCATTGACTTCCATTATAAATGTCCCACATCAATAACATTACATAGGAGTGTCATAGAGACATGGGGGTGGGCTCATTTGACTCAGGCAACCAATCAGCATCTCAATATGATAATGAAGCTCACAAGCCACGCCCCCAAACTGATCCCATAGACTGCCATTATAACTGGCCTTCATGCATATCTTTGCATAGCAGTGTCCTATTGACTTGGGGGTTGGCTCATTTGACTCGGGCAACCAATGAGCATCTCAATATGATAATGAAGCTCACAAGCCACGCCCCCAAACTGATCCCATAGACTGCCATTATAACTGGCTTCATGCATATCTTTGCATAGCAGTGTCCTATTGACTTGGGGGCTTGGCTCATTTGACTCGGGCAACCAATGAGCATCTCAATATGATAATGACGCTCACAAGCCACGCCCCCAAACTGATCCCATAGACTGCCATTATAACTGGCCTACATGCATATCTTTACATAGCAGTGTCCTATTGACTTGGGGGTTGGCTCATTTGACTCAGGCAACCAATGAGCATCTCAATATGATAATGACGCTCACAAGCCACGCCCCCAAACTGATCCCATAGACTGCCATTATAACTGGCCTTCATGCATATCTTTGCATAGCAGTGTCCTATTGACTTGGGGCTTGGCTCATTTGACTCAGACAACCAATGAGCATCTCAATATGATAATGACGCTCACAAGCCACGCCCCCAAACTGATCCCATAGACTGCCATTATAACTGGCCTTCATGCATATCTTTGCACAGCAGTGTCCTATTGACTTGGGGGTTGGCTCATTTGACTCAGACAACCAATGAGCATCTCAATATGATAATGAAGCTCACAAGCCACGCCCCCAAACTGATTCCATAGACTTCCATTATAATAGGCTTTGATGCATATCTTTGCATAGCAGTGTCCTATTGACTTGGGGGTTGGCTCATTTGACTTAGGCAACCAACCACACCCAACTTCACTCTGTAACCACGCCCATGGCAACAAAACAGAGTACCCTAGCAACCATTTATCAACAGCTATATCTCAGCATCAGAACATCGTAGAGACATGGGGATTGGCTCGTTTGGCTCATGCTAGCAAACGGAACTTCCTATATGCTACACATGCTAGCAGTGACTAGCTACATGCTAATATTGACTAGCCAAGTGCTGTAACTTGCTAGAAATGCTTACTAGGTATAAACAAATGACCAAGCATGTATGTGAGGCTTGCCTAGTAACAACCTAGGGTACCCTAGCAACTGCCTAGCAACCACCCAAATTACCCTAGCAACCGCCTAGCAACCACCTAGCAACCGCATAGCACGGCCTAGTAATGCCTCAGTAAGTGCCTAGCGACCACTCAGGGACACCCTAGCAACACCTAGCAACGCCTTAGCAACCACTCAGAATACCCTAGCAACCACCTAGCAACACCTAGCAACCCACTAGCAACCACTAGGACACCCTAGCACACCTAGCAACCACCTAGCAACCACTTAGGGAACACCCTAGCAACCCGCCTAGCAACACCTTAGCAACCGCCTAGCAAACACTCAGGACACCCTAGCAACCACCTAGCAACGACCTTAGCAACCACTTAGGACACCCTAGGCAACCGCCTAGCAAACACCTTAGCAACCACCTAGCAACCACTCAGAACACCCTAGCAACGCCTAGCAACACCTTAGCAACCACCTAGCAACCACTTAGAACACCCTAGCAACACTAGCACACCTTAGCAACCACCTTAGCAACCACCTAGCAACCACCTAGACAACCGCTAAGCAACCACCTAGCAACCACTCAGGACTCCTTAGCAACCACCTAGCAACACCTTAGCAAGCACTTAGGACACCCTAGCAACCGCCTAGCAACGCCTTAGCAACCACTTAGCAACCACTTAGGACACCCTAGCAACCGCCTAGCAATGCCTTAGCAACCACTCAGAACATCCTAGCAACCACTTAGCAACACCTTAGCAACCACCTAGCAACCACTTAAGACACCCTAGCAACCGCCTAGCAACGCCTTAGCAACCACCTAGCAACCACTCAGGACACCCTATCACAGCCCTAAACTGCCTAGTAACCACTCAGAACACCCTAGCAACCGATTAAAATGCATTGTACCCCATCGATTTGCCACGCAAACCCCACTCACATTTTCTTTAGGAAATGTACAATTCTAGTTAATGGGGTTTGCCATAGGCAAAGTCCATTCTTACTGTTCACTTTTCTTATGATTATTGTTTTTTTTCTTCCACACAAAATTTCGGCGCGTAACTCGCCCCGCAGTTTTTGTCCCAGACCCTTGAAAGTGGGGTCAAAACGTCCGGTCTTATCGGGAATGGTGTGCTATGACTTTTATAAGGGGTGGGGGTTTTTTGGCCCCGCAGGGGCCAAAAAACCCCCCAAAAAAATCCCATTGACTTAACATTGAGCCCAACTTTGACGAATCACAGCACGACTGTGAATTTCGTAGAAAATATGAGATTCACAACATCTGTAGGGGGTTGCTGCCTGAGTGAGAACATACCCGCACGATGGTATAAGTTGTACCCCTGGGGTGCTAGGACGTGCCCAAAGTGGTCCCCCATTGACTTACATTGGCCCCATTGACTCCCATTCATTTTTCTAGACCACAGTAGCTAACGAAAGTGGAAAATCGTTATAGCGCCAAGAGTGAATTTCGTAGAAATATGGGATTCGCCACATCTCGAAAGGGCCACAGCCCGCATGAGTACATACCCCGAAAGGGGGTAAATGTTGTACCCCTGGGGGGCTAGGGGGTCCCAAAATCTCCCATTGACTTAACATGGAGCCGAATTTTGACGAATCACTGCGCCGAGTGTGAATTTCATAGAAATATGGGATTCACAACATCTGTAGGGGGTTGCAGCCTAAGTGGGAACATACCCCGAAAGGGGGTATAAGTTGTACCCCTGGGGTGCTAGGACGTCCCAAAGTGGTCCCATTGACTTAACATGGCCCATTGACTCCCATTCATTACATTGACTCCCATTATAAATGTCACATGTCAATCACATTACATAGCAGTGTCATACAGACTTGGGGGTGGGCTTATTTGACTCAGGCAACCAACCAGCATCTCAATATGATAATGAAGCTCTCAAGCCACGCCCCCCAAACCTTTTAAGGACCCTTAATAACTGCCTCATTGACTTAACATGGGCTGGGACGTCCCATTGCTGATCTCATTGACTTCCATTATAAATGTCCCACATCAATAACATTACATAGGAGTGTCATAGAGACATGGGGGTGGGCTCATTTGACTCAGGCAACCAATCAGCATCTCAATATGATAATGAAGCTCACAAGCCACGCCCCCAAACTGATCCCATAGACTGCCATTATAACTGGCCTACATGCATATCTTTGCATAGCAGTGTCCTATTGACTTGGGGGTTGGCTCATTTGACTCAGACAACCAATGAGCATCTCAATATGATAATGAAGCTCACAAGCCACGCCCCCAAACTGATCCCATAGACTGCCATTATAACTGGCCTACATGCATATCTTTGCATAGCAGTGTCCTATTGACTTGGGGGTTGGCTCATTTGACTCAGACAACCAATGAGCATCTCAATATGATAATGAAGCTCACAAGCCACGCCCCCAAACTGATCCCATAGACTGCCATTATAACTGGCCTTACATGCATATCTTTGCATAGCAGTGTCCTATTGACTTGGGGGTTGGCTCATTTGACTCAGGACAACCAATGAGCATCTCAATATGATAATGAAGCTCACAAGCCACGCCCCCAAACTGATTCCATAGACTGCCATTATAACTAGGCCTTACATGCATATCTTTGCATAGCAGTGTCCTATTGACTTGGGGGTTGGCTCATTTGACTTAGGCAACCAACCACACCCAACTTCACTCTGTAACCACGCCCATGGCAACAAAACAGAGTACCCTAGCAACCATTTATCAACAGCTATATCTCAGCATCAGAACATCGTAGAGACATGGGGATTGGCTCGTTTGGCTCATGCTAGCAAACGGAACTTCCTGTATGCTACACATGCTAGCAGTGACTAGCTACATGCTAATATTGACTAGCCAAGTGCTGTAACTTGCTAGAAATGCTTACTAAGTATAAACAAATGACCAAGCATGTATGTGAGGCTTGCCTAGTAACAACCTAGGGTACCCTAGCAACTGCCTAGCAACCACCCAAATTACCCTAGCAACCGCCTAGCAACCACCTAGCAACCGCCTAGCAACGGCCTAGTAATGCCTCAGTAAGTGCCTAGCGAGCCACGTCAGGGACACCCTAGCAACATCCTAGCAACGCCTTAGCAACCACTCAAATACCCTAGCAACCACCTAGCAAACCACCTTAGCAACCACCTAGCAACCCTTAGACACCCTAGCAACACCTTAGCAACCACCTAGCACCACTTAGGACACCCTAGCAACACGCGCCTAGCAAACACCTTAGGCAACCCCGCCTAGCAACCACTCGAGGACACCTTAGCAACCACCTAGCAACGCCTTAGCAACCACCTAGCAACCACTTAGACACCTTAGCAACCACCTAGCAACCACTTAGAACACCTAGCAACCACTCTGAACACCCTAGCAACCACCTAGCAACACCTTAGCAACCACCTAGCAACCACTGAGAACACCTAGCAACCGCCTAGCAACACCTTAGCAACCACTTAGGACACCCCTAGCAACCGCCTAGCACACCTTAGCAACCACCTAGCAACCACTTAGGACACCCTGCCACCGCCTAGCAACACCTTAGCAACCACCTAGCAACCACTTAGGACACCCTAGCAACCGCCTAGCAACACCTTAGCAACCACCTAGTAACCACTCAGAACACCCTAGCAACCGATTAAAATGCATTGTACCCCATCGATTTGCCACGCAAACCCCATTCACATTTTCTTTAGGAAATGTACAATTCTAGTGTTACTATTACTACCCACTTTTAAAAACTTCGGCGCTTAACTCCTCCCGCATTATTTGCCCTAGACTGATGAGTGAGGTGTCAAATCGTCCGGCCTGTTGAGGAGAGGTGTGCTATGATCTTTCAAAGAGGGTTGGGGGTACACTGCCCCCATGAGGGGCAAGAAAGTAACCCCCAAAATCCCCATAGACTTAACATGGGGACAAAATGGCTGACATCCATATCTAGATTAGAGAGTCGTAGAAGCTTGGGGGTGGGCTCATTCTACTCGGCCTGTCAAGTCGGTATTAAGTAGTGATATAACAAATTTGTAGACTCTCCCTAGCAACCACTTTTAGGTCCCCAACAACCATTTTACAGCATAAACAAGCCATATTTCAGCACGGGAACATCATAGAAAGACAGGGTTTGGCCTCTTTTGATGCAGGCTGATAAAATTGCTTTTGTTTTCACTCATTAAAACGGCGTTGCCACAGCCTAGCAACCATTTAGAATACCCTAGCAACTGCATAAACACATTAATTTAGCCATTTCTTAGCACTCCATTGCTTTTGCCCAGTTCAGTGATTCATTTTACCCCATCGATTTGCCACGCAAACCCCACTCACATTTTCTTTAGGAAATGTACAATTCTAGTTAATGGGGTTTGCCATTAGGCAAAGTCCACTATTGTACTATTCTCAATGTTATTATTATTATATATTATTATTCTTCTTCCGTACGTTTTTTCGGCGCGTAACTCGTCCCGCAGTTTTCGTCCCAGACCCTTGAAAGTGGGGTCAAATCGTCCGGTCTTATCGGGAATGGTGTGCTATGACTTTTATAAGGGGTGGGGGGTTTTTTGGCCCCGCAGGGGCCAAAAACCCCCCCAAAATCCCATTGACTTAACATTGAAGCCGAACTTTGACGACATCATAGCGCCGAGTGTGAATTTCAGTAGAAATATGGGATTCACAACATCTGTAGGGGGTTGCAGCCTCAGTGAGAACATACCCCGCACGGGGGTATAAGTTGTACCCCTGGGGTGCTAGGACGTCCCAAAGTGGTCCCATTGACTTACATTGCCCCCATTGACTCCCATTCATTTTTCTAGACCACAGTAGCTAACGAAAGTGGAAAATCGTCATAGCGCCAAGAGTGAATTTCGTAGAAATATGGGATTCGCCACATCTCGAAAGGGCCACAGCCCGCATAAGTACATACCCCGAAAGGGGGTAAATGTTGTACCCCTGGGGGGCTAGGGGGTCCCAAATCTCCCATTGACTTAACATGGAGCCGAATTTTAGACGAATCACTGCGCCGAGTGTGAATTTCATAGAAATATGGGATTCACAACATCTGTAGGGGGTTGCAGCCTAAGTGGGAACATACCCCGAAAGAGGGTATAAGTTGTACCCCTGGGGTGCTAGGACGTCCCAAAGTGGTCCCATTGACTTAACATGGCCCATTGACTCCCATTCATTACATTGACTCCCATTATAAATGTCACATGTCAATCACATTACATAGCAGTGTCATACAGACTTGGGGGTGGGCTTATTTGACTCAGGCAACCAACCAGCATCTCAATATGATAATGAAGCTCTCAAGCCACGCCCCCCAAACCATTTAAAGACCCTTAATAACTGCCTCATTGACTTAACATGGGCTGGGACGTCCCATTGCTGATCTCATTGACTTCCATTATAAATGTCCCACATCAATAACATTACATAGGAGTGTCATAGAGACATGGGGGTGGGCTCATTTGACTCAGGCAACCAATCAGCATCTCAATATGATAATGAAGCTCACAAGCCACGCCCCCAAACTGATCCCATAGACTGCCATTATAACTGGCCTTCATGCATATCTTTGCATAGCAGTGTCCTATTGACTTGGGGGTTGGCTCATTTGACTCGGGCAACCAATGAGCATCTCAATATGATAATGAAGCTCACAAGCCACGCCCCCAAACTGATCCCATAGACTGCCATTATAACTGGCCTACATGCATATCTTTGCATAGCAGTGTCCTATTGACTTGGGGGTTGGCTCATTTGACTCAGACAACCAATGAGCATCTCAATATGATAATGAAGCTCACAAGCCACGCCCCCAAACTGATCCCATAGACTGCCATTATAACTGGCCTACATGCATATCTTTGCATAGCAGTGTCCTATTGACTTGGGGGTTGGCTCATTTGACTCAGACAACCAATGAGCATCTCAATATGATAATGAAGCTCACAAGCCACGCCCCCAAACTGATCCCATAGACTGCCATTATAACTGGCCTACATGCATATCTTTGCATAGCAGTGTCCTATTGACTTGGGGGTTGGCTCATTTGACTCAGACAACCAATGAGCATCTCAATATGATAATGAAGCTCACAAGCCACGCCCCCAAGTCAATAGGACACTGCTATTATAACTGGCCTACATGCATATCTTTGCATAGCAGTGTCCTATTGACTTGGGGGTTGGCTCATTTGACTTAGGCAACCAACCACACCCAACTTCACTCTGTAACCACGCCCATGGCAACAAAACAGAGTACCCTAGCAACCATTTATCAACAGCTATATCTCAGCATCAGAACATCGTAGAGACATGGGGATTGGCTCGTTTGGCTCATGCTAGCAAACGGAACTTCCTGTATGCTACACATGCTAGCAGTGACTAGCTACATGCTAATATTGACTAGCCAAGTGCTGTAACTTGCTAGAAATGCTTACTAAGTATAAACAAATGACCAAGCATGTATGTGAGGCTTGCCTAGTAACAACCTAGGGTACCCTAGCAACTGCCTAGCAACCACCCAAATTACCCTAGCAACCGCCTAGCAACCACCTAGCAACCGCCTAGCAACGGCCTAGTAATGCCTCAGTAAGTGCCTAGCGACCACTCAGGACACCCTAGCAACAGCCTAGCAACGCCTTAGCAACCACTCAGAATACCCTAGCAACCACCTAGCAACACCTTAGCAACCACCTAGCAACCACTTAGGACACCCTAGCAACACCTTAGCAACCACCTAGCAACCACTTAGGACACCCTAGCAACCGCCTAGCAACACCTTAGCAACCGCCTAGCAACCACTCAGGACACCTTAGCAACCACCTAGCAACGCCTTAGCAACCACCTAGCAACCACTTAGGACACCCTAGCAACCGCCTAGCAACACCTTAGCAACCACCTAGCAACCACTCAGAACACCCTAGCAACCACCTAGCAACACCTTAGCAACCACCTAGCAACCACTTAGGACACCCTAGCAACCACCTAGCAACACTTTAGCAACCACCTAGCAACCACTTAGAACACCCTAGCAACCGCCTAGCAACACCTTAGCAACCACTTAGGACACCCTAGCAACCACCTAGCAACACCTTAGCAACCACCTAGCAACCACTTAGGACACCCTAGCAACCGCCTAGCAACACCTTAGCAACCACTTAGGACACCCTAGCAACCGCCTAGCAACACCTTAGCAACCACCTAGCAACCACTCAGAACACCCTAGCAACCGCCTAGCAACACCTTAGTAACCACCTAGCAACCACTCAGGACACCCTAGCAACCGCCTAACAACACCTTAGCAACCACCTAGCAACCACTTAGGACACCCTAGCAACCACCTAGCAACACCTTAGCATCCACCTAGCAACCACTCAGAACACCATAGCAACCACCTAGCAACACCATAAATTTAACATTGGCACAAAATGGCTGACATTGGCACAAAATGGCTGACATCCAAAAATCCCCATAGGCTTAACATTGCCACAAAATGGCTGACATCGATATCTAGATTACAGAGTCGTAGAAGCTTGGGGGTGGGCTCGTTTTACTCGGCCTGTCAAGTCGGTATTAAGTAGTGATATACCAAATTTGTAGACACTCCCTAGCAACCACTTTTAGGCCCCTAACAACCACATAACAACATAAACAAGCCATATTTCAGCACAGGAATATCATAGAAAGACAGGGTTTGGCCTCTATTGATGCAGGCTGATAAAATTGTTTTTGTTTTCACTCATTAAAACGGCGTTGCCACAGCCTAGCAACCATTTAGAATACCCTAGCAACTGCATAAACACATGAATTTAGCCATTTCTTAGCACTCCATTGCTTTTGCCCAGTTCAGTGATTCATTTTACCCCATCGATTTGCCACGCAAACCCCACTCACATTTTCTTTAGGAAATGTACAATTCTAGTGTTACTATTACTACCCACTTTTTAAAAACTTCGGCGCTTAACTCCTCCCGCATTATTTGCCCTAGACTGATGAGTGAGGTGTCAAATCGTCCGGCCTGTTGAGGAGAGGTGTGCTATGATCTTTCAAAGAGGTTGGGGGTACACTGCCCCCATGAGGGGCAAGAAAGTAACCCCCAAAATCCCCATAGACTTAACATGGGGACAAAATGGCTGACATCCATATCTAGATTAGAGAGTCGTAGAAGCTTGGGGGTGGGCTCATTCTACTCGGCCTGTCAAGTCGGTATTAAGTAGTGATATAACAAATTTGTAGACTCTCCCTAGCAACCACTTTTAGGTCCCCAACAACCATTTTACAGCATAAACAAGCCATATTTCAGCACGGGAACATCATAGAAAGACAGGGTTTGGCCTATTTTGATGCAGGCTGATAAAATTGCTTTTGTTTTCACTCATTAAAACGGCGTTGTCACCATCTAGCAACCATTTAGAATACCCTAGCAACTGCATAAACACATGAATTTAGCCATTTCTTAGCACTCCATTGCTTTTGCCCAGTTCAGTGATTCATTTTACCCCATCGATTTGCCACGCAAACCCCACTCACATTTTCTTTAGGAAATGTACAATTCTAGTTATAATTATTATTCTTCTTCCGTACGTTTTTTCGGCGCGTAACTCGTCCCGCAGTTTTCGTCCCACACCCTTGAAAGTGGGGTCAAATCGTCCGGTCTTATCGGGAATGGTGTGCTATGACTTTTATGAAGGGGTGGGGGGTTTTTTGGCCCCGCAGGGGCCAAAAAACCCCCCCAAAAATCCCATTGACTTAACATTGAGCCGAACTTTGACGAGTCACAGCACTGACTGTGGATTTCATACAAATATGGGATTCACAACATCTGTAGGGGGTTGCAGCCTGAGTGAGAACATACCCCGCACGGGGGTATAAGTTGTACCCCTGGGGTGCTAGGACGTCCCAAAGTGGTCCCATTGACTTACATTGGCCCCATTGACTCCCATTCATTTCCTAGTAGCCCGCCGGCATAGCACTAAGTACAAAAGACAACGCGTTACATTGACATTTGTGAATTTCGTAGAAATATGGGATTCACCACATCTCGAAAGGGTTACAGCCCGGACAAGTACATACCTCGAAAGGGTGTAAATGTTGTACCCCTGGGGGGCTAGGGGGTCCCAAATCGTCCAAATCTCCCATTGACTTAACATGGAGCTGAATTTTGACGAATCACTGCGCCGAGTGTGAATTTCATAGAAATATGGGATTCACAACATCTGTAGGGGGTTGCAGCCTAAGTGGGAACATACCCCGAAAGGGGCTATAAGTTGTACCCCTGGGGTGCTAGGACGTCCCAAAGTGGTCCCATTGACTTAACATTGCCATTGACTCCCATTCATTACATTGACTCCCATTATAAATGTCACATGTCAATCACATTACATAGCAGTGTCATACAGACTTGGGGGTGGGCTTATTTGACTCAGGCAACCAACCAGCATCTCAATATGATAATGAAGCTCTCAAGCCACGCCCCCCAAACCTTTTAAGGACCCTTAATAACTGCCTCATTGACTTAACATGGGCTGGGACGTCCCATTGCTGATCTCATTGACTTCCATTATAAATGTCCCACATCAATAACATTACATAGGAGTGTCATAGAGACATGGGGGTGGGCTCATTTGACTCAGGCAACCAATCAGCATCTCAATATGATAATGAAGCTCACAAGCCACGCCCCCAAACTGATCCCATAGACTGCCATTATAACTGGCCTACATGCATATCTTTGCATAGCAGTGTCCTATTGACTTGGGGGTTGGCTCATTTGACTCAGACAACCAATGAGCATCTCAATATGATAATGAAGCTCACAAGCCACGCCCCCAAACTGATTCCATAGACTGCCATTATAATAGGCTTTGATGCATATCTTTGCATTGCAGTGTCATACAGACATGGGGGTGGGCTCGTTTGACTCAGGCAACCAGCCATATCAATGTACACTTTGTAACCACACCCATAGCAACAAAGCAGAGTACCCTAGCAACCATTTATATTGCCTATATCATGCTAGCTACTTGCTATCCAAGCTAGCTTCATGCTAATCATGTTAGCATTGTGTTAGCTACATGCTAGTCATGCTAGCAACTCGATTAGCATAATGCTAACATGATTAGCATAATGCTAAAGAAATGCTAATTTTACTATCATCATGCTAACAAATTGATTAGCATGTCATTAGCATTATGCTAACACGATTAGCATCATGCTAGCTACATGCTAATAATGCTAGCATGCTAGCAACTCGATTAGCTAGTCATTAGCATTATGCTAACACGATTAGCATCATGCTAGCTACATGCTAATCATGCTAGCATCATGCTAACAAGTCCTTTAGCATGTTATTAGCATTATGCTAACACGATTAGCATCATGCTAGCTACATGCTAATCATGCTAGCATCATGCTAACGGCTCAATTAGCATGTTATTAGCATTATGCTAACACGATTAGCATCATGCTATCAACATGCTAATCATGTTAGCATTATGCTAGCAACTCGATTAGCATGTTATTACCATTATACTAACACGTTTATCATCATGCTAGCAACATGCTAATCGTGTTAGCACCATTGTACCCCATCGATTTGCCACGCAAACCCCATTCACATTTTCTTTAGGAAATGTACAATTCTAGTTTGTTCTACAACACTATAACCAAATTAATGCTTAATTTCTGATTTATTGCTTTTCTCTTCTGAAACTTATCAACATTATAGGAACAACCATTTCCTATGACTGTTGATATTTGAAGTTGATGTATAAGCACAGTGTTTAATGATTAATTTAATAACATTCATTGTTTCTGGGACTTTACCAACACAATCACTATTCTGGAATTTTAATTTCATTTAATAGTTTATTGATGATTGGTTGCCCTATTTTAATAAGTTATTGATTAATTTAAATAAACACTTTTGATCAAATTTAATAACATCAGGAATATTACGCATTCCCTATCATCACTGATTTAGAAATTGATTTAATCTCATAACTATGATTTGCAGGAATGCTTGCTGATTAATCAAATCATAATTGTGTTTATGACTTTAATGACAACATCACTGAGTGTTAGGCCCAATCCCAATTCTACCCCTTAGCCCTTCCCCTTACCCCTACCCCTCCTTTTGCGCGTGCCCGCCAAGTGGTAGGGGTGTCCCAATTCTCTTTAGCTTGAAGGCGTAGGGCTAAGGGCAAGGGGTATACACCCCTTCGAACGAAGATTTTTCAGGAGCACACTTGCATCGGAGGGGTAAGAATATTACCCAGAATACACCTGCCACAATGGCAGTATAGCTGAACCTGGAAGTAAGGAGATCCACAAATTAGTATTTTTTGTTATTATTACGAATTTTTACGACAAACAAACACGTTTTATTATATTCATAACCGTGTTCATGTTTTACGGTCATGCTTTTAAAAAAAAAAAACGAAAAAAAAAAACGCTAAATTTCGTGATCTATAATCCCTAATAATAACTCCTGTACAGCAGTCCTACAACATTCTGTCACTCGATAACACTCGAATACCCTGTCAGAGCAGTCTAGTGGCTGAAAATGAGCTTTTTACAGTGTCTGCTATAATGTTAATGTTGTTTTCGTGTGTTTACATAGATGAATATGGCCACTGTGTAGTACAGTTACGATCTTATTGCCACATTAGATCGTTATGATAACATAATATATGCCTTCAGTGATTTCCTGAAGATAAACACCACAAAATAACACAACTGGAATCACTACAGCAGTCGCGATCGTCTGATCTCATATGAAGCAAGAGATCGTGATGACATATGATGACGTGTGCAGGTGTTGAAGTGGTGTCCCAATTCTTAGGTGTAAGTTTTGAAGCCCTTCCCCTTAACCCTCGGTTGTAAGGGCCATGGGGAAGGGGAAGGGGAAGGGGTAGGGGTACAAAAATAGAATTGGGATTGGGCCTTAGTCTTAACCAACATTATTACTATTTGGAAATTTTAATTTCATTAATAGTTAATTGGTGTTTGGTTTCCCTTTTCTATAACCATTATTGATTAATTTAATTATAGCAGCTCCTAATCAAGTTTATGGATAAAATCAGATTTCTGAATCACTTGATGTCATTACTAATTTGAATTAGTTTTAAATTAATTTGCAATCAAGTTTTTTTTATTTTACTTTAAATTTTTTTTATTATCCTTCAGGTATTAAATTACCTCACAGGACAGTGCTCCCCCTGGTGGTTGGTTGATGCAAATGGACAGTGTAGCCTATGAGTGGCTATAACTGAACTCAAGTCATCATTAAACCTACTGTAACATACCAGCGCAGTAGCCTCCCATTAGCCAAAACCCCGAAGGAAAGATAGGATTATCCTCTACACTTAGGCTAATTAGTTATCGTGATAACACAATAAACCAACCCTTTTGATGTATTGACTCAACAGCGCCACCAATTTGTCAACTTTGTAATTTGAAAACGCACTCCACTGTCTACAATTTCTTTTAACGGTCTTTTCCTGAGTTGACTACCGCTGACGTTTTGGGATTGTACCTGTGGGAATCATGAAAGCAGAGAATGTTAGAAACATTTAACAGATGTTTGTACACTCAAAAAAATAATATGTTGGCTTTAACTAACTTTTTTATGTCAACAGGTTCCACGTAACCGAGTTAAGTTACATTAAAGAAAGAATATTTATTTGAGTGAACTTAGGTTAGTTACATAAAGGTAATGGAATGTTGTTTAGTTCAATCAACATAACATTAATTTAGCTTCAATTTATTTACACTGTTAAAAAAACCTGTTAAATGTACAGAAAAATACCGGCTGTGGTTGCCAGGATTTTTCTGAAAAAATATGGATGTTTTAAAGAACTGTTAAAATTTACAGAAAACAACTGTATTTCATTACTGATACAATGTTCAGTTCATTAAAAACATAGTTCAGCTTACAAAAATGTAAAGTCATTAAATGCATTAATGTGTGATTGCAATAAGCAAACCAATTTTCACTGCATTAGTAACTACACCGTTACATTTAAACAAAAAACAATGCAGCATAACATCAGCTATCCTTAGTTCATCTTGGACTTGAACACAGATGCTACTATTCTGCACAATGGTGATACAAAAAAACGTTTAACAGTATTTTGCTGTTTTTTTTTTTTATTTTATAGAAAAATACCGGCAGCTGTGGTTGCCAGTAATCTACTGCTTTTAACATTTTACATTCATAATTTCATATACATATACATCAAATGCATTCCACAGTGGTATTTTTTATCGAACACATTTAACCCCTTAAATTCCTCACTAGTGTCCTCACTACAAAGGGTTGAACACGCAGGAAGTGATGAAGTTAATGAGATAATTAAGTGTCTACTTAAAGGAGGATTGAGAATTATTGATGAACAACTGTTAACAAGCAGAATCACTGAAGAAAATAAAACACAAACCACACAGCCAAAACCAAAGATGAAATCAACTGAGAATTAAACTCTAAATAAAATAATAATTAATAAAAATAAAACAAATTATACAATAAAAATGTCATTTCTCAAAATCTCAGCAGAGATCATTAAACAACTCCACAAACATCAGGAGCTTCACTTATTACTGACCTTTGGCTTTATTTCTGTCACATGAACAAAAGCTCTTAATGAAATTGTTGTTCATTTGAAGTCACCATGATGGAGGACAGTGTCTGCTTTAGTTGGGCTCTTCAGCTGCTTATTTTAACACTAGCTTAATTTGGGTGCTATAATTGATTGTGTTTATCACATTATTTGTTTAGCATGAAAAGCCAAAAAAAAACAAGAATAAGTCTGGTAATATTAGCTATGATATCAAAACCATCCTCCCCTGCTTGTTTATTTGCTGAATATCTTGTTAGTTTTAACAAATGAACAATATATGTAAATGAAACCGCTGGAGATTCAGGCCTAAATACACCATTCGCAATGAAAATATTTAAACTATGACAAAACTTAAAAACACACGACTTAAACATTTTACGTTTAAATGATCTGACTCTCTCTCTCTACCCTTTCTCGCCATAGGACGCAACCGAATCAAGGACGAAACAGGTCAACCAGAAGGCAGGCGTTTTCAAATTTGATTTTAGATTTGCATCCAAAAGTGGTCTACCTGGTGTATGGTGTCAATCCTAAGGAGTAAGAAACCAATACTGTCATTGTTATTGCACTTTCTTTCACCTCAGAGGAAATTAAACACAATCACAGTCCTGGTGTTAGAGCTCCCCATTTCCAACTTCCAGCCTAGAAGCATCCTTTCACCTCACGCTTGACAAAGCTAAAGGAAACGTTCTCTCTAGGAACCTGGAAGCAGCCAATTATCATTCTAACCCTTATCAATCTTCTTCTCTTCCTCTGTTCTCTAGCTGTCCTAACTGTGTGTTACTGACTGTCCCCACAGAGACTACAAGTTAGACGCACTCCCCCCAGAGGATCACAGTCACAGAGAACAACACCCACCTGTTTATTCCACACTCAACAGTAGCTCACACTTGACATTACACCCTGACACTTTTGTTTGCCATTTGTTTTGTTTTTTTTCTCTCTCTCTCTCTCCCCTAGGTCTGTGTCAGTGTCGGTTTTAGGTCTTCCCCCTCACCGCCGCAAAGCATGGCTCTCCCCAAAGACCCTGTTGGCCACTGGAAAGACCTAGAAACATGGCTAAGTGTTGCAACGGACAGCCTCCTCCCTAAGGCCGCCGAAAAGCTACAGCACCTGACACAGGACCAGCTGGATGAGAACCTAAACAGCCTCATGAAGCAAGACCCAAGCAACAGCTAAATTCACAAAGACCTAGCCAAGATCACAGGTACTTTGAGTCACATTCTCATCGCCACCCTCAAGCTGAGTGACCTGCATTCCGCCCAGCTCAAGCACAAGCTGACATGTGTGCAAACCCGCATCAACCAGCTAGAACTGGAGGCTCAGGAACGACCAGAACAGCCAGATGAGACTGATCAAGCTGCCAAAGAGGAGATCGATAAACTTCAAGAGACTCTAGCCGCCACCACCCAAGAAATGGAACAAGCCAAAGCCGACCATGCTGATTTCGCTAACAAGCTTGAGTATGTTGAACAGCTACTAGAAGAGGCAAATGCTGACTCTAAAGACAAGAACAGCAGAAACAAGGCCCTCGAAGCTCACCTGCTTGAAGCAAGTTAATCAGTGAGATCAGACGACTCACTGATTAACTCAGACGACTCAAGTGAGATCAGACGACTCACACAGCAGCCGGACTACATCAAAGAAGAGTCCAACAGCATTAAATATGAACTCAAGCATGCATATGAACTGTCACACAATGAGAAAGATGAGGGGTCACTGCTAAAACCCTCACCAGCTCCCTCTGTTCCAGCCAGCCACACATCACTAGGTGGCCTGGACCTGAGACCTTGACAAGCTAGTCAAGAACCTGGGCAAGTTCACGCCGAATTTGCCAGGCAGCCAAGATGTTCATGCCTATCTGCAAGACATTAACTTTCACCTGGAAGTGAGACCCAATGTCACTGACAAAGATAGACTTTATTTGCTCCGAGCAACCTCCAGCCCTGAAGTACGCAGCTTCCTTGATCGTCAGCCTGCTCACACAAAGAATCATTTCTGCTCCGAGAAGCCCTCATCAGAGAGTTTGATGACCCAGAGTCTGAACAAGGACTTGCAGCTTCCCTGGAGATGGAACAAGGTCGCAATGAGTCTTCTCAAACCTACTAAAAAACTACTCAAAATTGTCTTCCTGAGAAACCTCCATCCTGGGGTAAGCCACCATCTTGGGGTTCTTGCATGAGATTTGGCACATAAAGCCTACGTCAGACAAAAGACGACTCCAGAAAAGAGTGCCAAAATTCCTGGTGCCCAAGGCCCAGACAATGCTAAACTACCTCCCAGTGAGTGGAATGTGTCGTCTTACAACAGACAACGAGACCATCATGCTGACACCAGACCTAAACAGTGGGACAGCCGCTGGGATGGACTGCCTGGACGACAACACTCACCTGAACGTCACCTGAACAAGTCCACCTCATTTGCAAACCAAAGGGGGACAAGCTCGTGGGAATCCAGTGATACCTCTAAGGTAAAACACCACCACCTTGACACAACCAGCCCAAGAGGTCAACGAAAGAACTCACAAAGATTCCACGCTGATCGAGCTCGAACTGAATCCCCAGAAGGGAAAACATCACCATGTTTTGACCCTCAAGAACTGATGAAAATGATCCTGAAAGAGTTCTTCTGACGGAGGGAAGAGGATCGGAAGTGGGAAAGGAAGGAAAAACCTGATTCTGCCTGACAAGCAACGACCTCACGAAGCAGCACTTCTGCACCTCACTTACAGAGAACTGTAAGCACCATGACTTCAAACATGCAATAGACTGTACCTGAACACCAGAGTTAGACGCTAACTCAACACCTGATGCTTAGATCATCACTGCATCACACGGACACTTGTGGACGAACTCCCTCCAATACCTAAGAGTGTTGTCTTGGTCGTTTGCCACCCCGCTGAACTCAGAATCAATCCCAATCCTACCTGTGCCATGCCAACTTCAGAGTCTCAACTCCAAGTGACCAGAAAGAGGGAGGAACCAACCTGCTGACACAGACCCACTATCCTAAACTCTTGATATAACGCTAACATGTTTTTGTCATTTGTGCTATTTTAAAAAGACGCCTAGCCTTAGCTATGTTTCCTAAACCCAATACCTACACTCTCTCCTCCACTGCACTGCTAGGCCAGTCTCTAGTAGAGAGGCGCTATTACACATAGGTGACACTTGTTTGTTGTTCCAACCTCACTCAATATCCTTATGTCTCAGTGTTCTTTTCTTTCTCTCTCTTTGTCTTTCAATCCTTTTATGTCTTTCAGTTCTTGCCTCACCATGGAACCCCCACAGATGATGTTAAGTCCAGAGCTCGGAATTAGGATTGACTCCTTTCACCAAGCCTCACGGATCTATGCCTTGAAGGTGTGATCACTGTATTGATAATTTAACGTTGTAGCACCTGTCTAACGACGCGTTTTAGGCGAAAACTCAAAAATTTTGTTAACCACATTTCTTCATCTTCAATCCAGAACAGAAAAGAGGATTGAGGGTAAAGAATGAAATTTATTGGTTCAACTCTCGTCAAAACAGCATCGTAGGGTATATGTTGACTTTGACACTTGCCTTCTTCCTCCACGAGCGAGTAAAGGCCATCCAAAAGTTGTTCAAAAGTACACACCCCACATCCCGTGCGTGCTTAGATGCGATTACGCTAACCAAAAAAATTGAATTCTTTACAGATTGAGATAATGCCTATACAACTTCGTTGAGCCTTTAATACCTTGGTTAGTCGTAAAAGCCTAAATTCTGACAAAAATATACTATGCTCTTCTAGACCATGAGTGTTGTTAACCCGAGCATTCCAACGCGCCTAAACCCTGCACCAAGATTCAGTTAGTGATGATGTTGTTTGTGTCTTGTGTTTGCCTGTTCTCTCTGCTTCTGCCTGTTTGTTCCAGTGCCTGCCGATGTTCACACCGGGAACATCACCTGGCAAAGGGGGAGGTGAAGGGACTCACTGATCAAACCAGTTCGAATCAGGCTTGGAGTCTTGGGTAGCCACATGGTCTAATTCATTTAACTCAGCTCCAGGGCTTATGCTATCATATATAACAGTGAACGACTGTTATTCGACTGTTTCCCCCAATACCCTGGATGGACAGAGGTGGTTTCAGCAATGTAAATGATCATCAGTAAATGATCAACCATCTAGACAATTGGGCTTTCAGGATCTCTCCATCACGAGACATGTGGTCATGTGTTCGCCCTCGGACATTCTAATTGCAGCCAGATGGACAAATTCCATAAGACATGAGACAAAGAGATATCTGGCAATTAATGCATACAAATGAAAGACAATCTGTTAAATGTTAGAACAAAGGCAAATATGATATTTTGAATAATAAGCCATAGGTTTCCTTATGTGGTGTGTTTATTCCAACCAACCAGGTTAATAATGTGTTGTATTACCCTTATAACAGGTTAAAATGATCTGTATGTGTCTGAAATGTTTGATGTTTGCTATTAAACCAAACCCCTTTTTATTTGCAATACATTGGTGTAAATGAAAACTTAGTGGCATGAAAAGTATTCGTCTTGCAACATTTGATGTCAGATAGTTACAATCTTACCAGAGATTTTACCATGTGCAATCTCTTGCAGTCTGTGAATGTTTAACCCTGACTACACTGATACGGGGCATGGCCCCACCCTTCATGGCAACTGCTCATTGGATGACAGTGTTAGAGGGGTGGATCAGATCAGGTCGTTTAAAAACTCCCTGCAGCCCTAAAACGTCGCTTTTTGCATCAAGCTGGCTTGCGCCTGCTGTTGCTTCTGCCCCCTCTCGCCTGCCCGGACACCGCGCCGCCACGCGATTGGGTCACCACGAACTCTTCATGCAAACCTCTTAGGTTTCGGACCTCGAAACCACTCGTACTTCCGCAAACTGACTCTCTGCAGTCGGCTACCCCGCCAAACCAGAACAGCCTCCGCTCACGAGCGGGAATCCCAAAGACGTTACCGAAGCCACCCTATCAGGAACGCTACGTGTTTCCTCAGGCCAGCCCAGTGAGGCAAACTCCAACAAGACTTCAGCAAATACGCAAGTAACACGAGCAAATTGTCTCTTGCTGACTAGGTGCATATGATCTTAAGCAGTTAAAGATAAGTCAAATCTCTGCTTTTGTGGTTTCTCAGGTGATTCTAAGATCTAGTACGAAAGACTAGAATTAATTTGGCACGGTTGTCAACTCATTTTGCATTCTCTGAACTGCCTGTGTGTGTGTGTGTGTGTGTGTGTGTGTGTGTGTGTGTGTGTGTGTGTGTGTGTGTGTGAATGTGTGCGTGCGTTTGTTTGTTGTTTGCTTATTACGTATTAGTTTCATGTATCGTAGTGTAGCTCAATAAATCTTGGTTCTCCTTTTGTAAGAATTGTTTTATGTGCTTTTAAGTCATTGTTGCCTCAAGTTGTAGATCTTGTTACCTTGCTAAAACTTAACCCGATTCTGGCCACGAAAATAATATAAACTAGATTGGTAAAATGCGATGTCTCTATTTGCGGGACAAATTTCAGATAAAGTGTGAATCTTTTAATCTGATTCAATCTGACTCAATTGAGTCGAATCAATGATTCAAATCTTCAAGATACGAGTCATTGATATGAGCTAATAAATCCCTGATCGATCTTATAACGTAGGTTGATCTCTTACACCTGACAACGGACTTCTGGACATCCAGAACAACATGCTCATACATGTCTGTCACTTGTCACTTTATTGAAAACTTTAAGATGACATCTTGCCTTCTTGACTGTTCTGAGTTTGCTGAGAGACACACTGCAGAAAACCTAGCAGAGGAGCTACTAAGAGTGAAAAAGGAGTGGCAGGTGGATGGCAAAGTGGCATGCTGTGTTACTGATAATGCAGCAAGTGTAAGATGGCTAAACCTCTCCAGAATGTCAGATCCTGAGAGCTGATCTGGAATTTCATGAGATGCAATCAAACAACAAACTTTCTGGTCTGAGAAGAAGATAAGGGAACCAGCTGTTCAACTGTTCTATTCAAATCACTGTTGACAAGGCAAACATACAGTAGGTTGGAAACAGAGCTACACCTCACCAGGGGGTGAAAATTCACCCTTCTCCTTTCATCTCAAGCCCCCCTTCTTGGCCTTTAAGTGACTTACTGTTGAGAGCACATTCCACATAAAATGCTCAAGGTTTTAATATGATGTATGTTATAGCACTGTATTCATGTTTGGTATCATTTTAAATGTCTCTGTGTGATTGGTAAAGTGGTCTTAATTTCACTACAATATTTCATTTGTATATGTTGATTTGGTTTTTAACTTTGATAAAATCTCTGCCAGATGCTCCCCCGTCTAGAGATGATTAACATCTCAAATTCACCAGGCAGGGGTCTTTGTGACGCTTCTATTGTCTTGAATTTATGGTTGTTTGTTCTGAGTTGAGTATATAAGGTAAAGATGTGATATGGCTCATTGAAATATTGTAGCCAAGAGACCCCGTTGCAGCAACTCTGAGACTTATGCTGCAATGTATTTCTCTGGTCAGGTATGCATCTCTAACTCTTTGATTTATCCTTGAGTAATGGATGTTATATTGTTACTTTATCATCTCTGAATTGGCTTTATGATTGTTTTATTATATAATTGGCATAATACAATTTTTTTTATTCAAAAAAGTTTTGAATCATTCTGAATTCTCCTGAAATCTTTTTATATCCAGTAGATTAAGTGGAGTCTTACTTTGCTCCGTGATGCAACGAGGCTTCCGGCGAGGCGATGTAACGGCCAGCACGAGAAGAGCAACGTCCAGGCAACGACGATGGTGACGAGCGACAAAGACACGGCAAAAGACGACAAAGAAAGTTTTCTTTGTTCAAAGTTTTATAGGCTTGAGTATAGGTGTGGCCTACACAGGGATTGTCCAATAAGAGAAGCGGCGGGGTGGGATCACACCCCCATTCCCTCCTCTAGGAGGTTGGGTTAGCACTTCAGGTGAGAATCATGCATTACCTGCCTTTAATCGGAAGCTATTAAAATACAGTTTTATAACATGGACATTTTTACTAGTATGGTTTCTTAATATGAACCAATGCATTTGAAACTTTCCAGGCTTTCAATCAATTCTAAATATGAAATGTTTCACAAACGTTCTGTAGATTTCATGCAACAGCACGGCTATAACTCATTACCTATCCATACACAGCAAAATCCTCAGAGTAAAATTTACTCAGTTCAGAGAACATTTGGTCCCTCTCTAAATTGAGTAAAATTTACTCAGCAGCAGAGTTAAAGTTAATGAGACAATGATGGGATTAATTAAGTGATGATTGAGCACTGATGATGAACACCTGCTGTTAATAAGCAGAAACAGAGAAGAGAAACAGAAAACTACAACTGACTTCAGTCACAGTCGTAGATGAAATAAACTGAAATAAAACACATCAAATCTCTCAAAATTTCAGCAGAGGATCAATAAGCAACTCCACAAACAGCAGCTTTACTTATTAACAACCTGTTTGGCCTTACTTCTGCCACACTCTACAAAATTCCATATAGTGATATTATTAAGAACTAAGTCATTTTTTACAATAACAATAAAAACACACCACTTTTTGTGTTTTAAGCTGTCACCATTGAGGAGAACAGTAGTTGCTTTGCTTGGACTCTGACTCGATTACTATTGTTGGTTTCTCTTTGTTTGCCTGATAGTGTATTGTGGCAAATATTGAATAAAGAGAGCAATTGTGCTCTGGATAATTGATTCTGTGCTGATTAAGTCACTGGTCAAATCAGCAAAATTAGTTTTCACCTATTAAGTCTGAATAGTGTTTTATCACAAAAGTAGCACTGTATCAAGAAAATAGAACTCAGCAATACTTTTATCAGCTCATAAAACACATTGAACATCTGAAACACTCAAAACACACAGACATAATGAATTAGCATATGCTTCTCAACTATGGTGAGTTTTTTTTTCTATGGATGAATGTTAGCAGACACTGCAGCCAAAATAATACAAAGTCTCTAACCACTGTTGAGATAGATACGCTGATTATTGATGTTTGTGTCTCTAAAGTGATTCAGATGCTCAATGTGTTTTAAAAATATATAAAACCACAGCTTGGGTCCATTCACTTGAAAAACACTCAATTTTGTATCTTATATGATAAACCATCATTTAAACATGATTTACAAAGTCAAGCATAATCTCTTATACAGTAACTCTCATCAAGAGTAAAAATCAATACAAGATCAGTCAACCTGATCTTAATTGCTTACTTTATACTTGCAAGCTAAGAAAAGTCATCATCAAAAATTGAGTCAAAGAGCCCAAGTAAATCTACCACTTTTCTCCATGATGGTGACATCGGGGAATAAAACATGTTGTTTTTTTGTAAAATGTAAATACCTAAAACAGTTAATTCTCAATAAATCTCATATGGACTTCTGTGAACATCTGACAGAAATAAAGTCAATCAGGTAATCAATGAGCAAAGCTGCTGCTGCTTCTCTTCTGTTTCTGCTTATTAACAGCAGGTGTTCATCATCAGTGCTCAATCATCACTTAATTAACCCCATCATCATCTCATTATCTTTAACTCTGCTGTTGAGTAAATTTTACTCAATTTAGAGAGGGACCAAATGTTCTCTGAACTGAGTAAATTTTACTCTGAGGATTTTGCTGTGTAACGGTTACGTTAAACACATGGAACATGTACACACAAAAACCTACAGAAATGTAAAATAAGCATACGTTACTCAAATAAACACAGTTTAATTTAAAGTCAGTTTAAACTCTGTAAGTTTCTAATTGCTTCTGTGGCTGCCTGAGATGTGTATTCCCTCGCAGACGCCATTTGCAGGCGTGAAACAACAGGGGTTTGTTGAGCGCTGTAAAAAAACGATTTGGAGGGGGTCTTTGAGTGTAGCCTCTTTATTATTTTAATACGTATAGTTAATTAGGACAGAGTTGTGAGATCGCAAATGGCAAGTGTTCCTGTGGATAGACTTTTGCTGCGTGCCTGTGGGTTGCTTTGAAATTGAAATCAAAACTCAGACATGTAGGAACCATTCAATCTTATGGTGTGTGATTTGTTCTGTTCTGGGAAGATCCGTTGACTCCCCACACAGTGGACCCACCATCCATGTCTTGCACACACAATAAACATAATAGTTAAAGATGCACTGAAGGTGGTGAAACCAACTGTGGATAAAGTGAAGGCTATTGTAGAGTTTTTCCACAAAAGCACGGTTGCCACCGAGAAGCTGAAATCCACACAACACCAGATGGGAATGCTAGAGCTAAGGCCAAAACAGGAGTGTGCTACAAGGTGGAACTCAACATTTTACATGTTGAAACGTATACTTCAGTCAAAAGATGCCATCATCTCCAACCTAGCTGTCTTCAACGCTCCTGTTGATACTCTGAGTCAAGAGGAATGGGAGACAATAAAAGAGGTTTGCACCATTCTGGAGCCCTTTGAGGAGGTCACCGTGGAGATAAGTGCAGAAAGGTACCTTGAACAAATTAGTTTTACTTTAAGTAACACTTTATTTTATGTTAGTAGTAATTAAGCACATATTAATGCCTTATTCTACATTCCTAATCCTACCTAATACCTAAACTTAACAACTACATTACTAACTATGCATAAGCAGTTAATAAGGAATTTATTAAGGGGAAAGTCATAATTAATAGTGAATAAATGTTCTCTAAAGTGTGACCTTACTGGATCCAGTAAGGTCACACTTTAGAGAACATTTATTCACTATTAAAACTGTAAAAATATTCACTATTCACTGTAAAAAATGTCCGTAATTTTAACAGTAAAAGTCTGTACAATCTACAGAAAAAACCTGTTAAATGATTAACGGCTCATTTCTGTACAAAATACTGAAAATAGCTGTAACAGATCAAACCTTTGTTTTCGAGAAACTAATCAGAGTGTCAGAAATCTCACCACACACCCTCATTCACTAGTCCCTAAATTAGTCAATTAGTTTAGTCCACTAGACAGAGTGAATGACCACTAATGAGTGAATTCAGAGACTGATGAACAGCTGCTGTTAACAAGCCCAATCACCGAAGGAAAGAACAAGAAATAAAACTATAAAGACACCCTTTCCAAACCAACTGAATTAAAACAGAGGATTAAACAACTCCATTAAGTAACAGCATTAGCAGCTTCACTGATTACAGTTTGACTTCATTTCTCTCTTATCTGCAAGAATATTTGATAATTAACAGAGGTTTATATTTTTATTGAAAATATTTCATTTGACCTCACCATCATGGAGATCAGAGGCTGCTTTAGTTGAGCTCTTGAACCTTTACACTGCTATCTTAATGTTTCTCTGGCTGTTATAACTGTGTTTCTGAAACTCATCAGTTATATCAAGAAAGACAATGAGAAACTATACTGTGTGTACTTGATCGTTACAGATGAAATTTCTAGTGTTTAATAAGTTCAGCCATAGATAATAGTCTTATTTGATATTGTTTGGGATATATTACAGTTTCCCATTGAGGTTCAACAAACAGTTGAAGAATTAATACAAAATTTAAATTTAATTAGTTTCATGCACAAAACCTTGAGATCTCCAGCAGCACATTATAACACACAGACATCAAGAATCAGGATATGAACCTCAACTATGGTTGCTAAAAAAAAAAAAAAAAGAAGCTGCTTAATTTATTCATGCTGGGTGCCAGCATAGTACAAAAATCCCGGCATGCATTGCTGCATGAATATGTTATGCAGCTTAAAGTTCTTACAATCTCTTTCTTTTCCTTTATTTTATCTTGTTCTTCGGGGGTAATATTTCAGTAGAGTGTTTTTATTGTTCTGGGTTGATTTTCATTTGATTTGTATTTTTTATTTGTCACCATTGTTGAGATTCAAAGACTAATTGTTGATGTCTGTGTGTTTTTAAGCTCTGCCATAAATCAAACATTCTCATTGTGAATGGTGTATTTAGATCTGGTAAACAGTCATCGGCTGCTGTAGGTCAAGTGGTTTCGTTCACATATAGGATTCATTTCTCACTTATAACTAACAAGATATTCAATGAATGCACAAGCAAGTGAGGGTGGTTTTGATACCATAGTTAACCTTATTAGACTTATTTTTCTTTTGGCTTTTCATGCTATACAAATAGTGTGATTAACACAATTAATTATAGCAGCCAAAATAAAAAAAGTAGTGTCAGAACAAATAGTTGAAGAGCTCAACTAAAGCAGACTCTGTCCTCCATCATGGTGACTTCAAATGAGCAACAGAAATTTCATTAAGAGCTTTTGTTCTCGTGACAGAAATAAAGTCAAAGGTCAGTAATAAGTGAAGCTCCTGATGTTTGTGGAGTTGTTTAATGATCTCTGCTGAGATCTTGAGAAATGACATTTTTATTGTGTAATTTGTTTTATTTTTATAAATTATTATTTTATTTAGAGTTTTATTTTCAGTTGATTTCATCTTTGGTTTTGGCTGTTTTTTGTGTTTTATTTTCTTCAGTGATTCTGCTTGTTAACAGTCGTTCATCAATAATTCTGAATCCTCCTTTAATCAGACACTTAATTATCTCATTAACTTCATCACTGTCTGAGTGTTCAACCCTCTGTAGTGAGGACACTAGTGAGGATTTTGCTCTGGGATTTAAGGGGTTAAATGTGTTCGATAAAAAATACAGACTGTGGAATCTATTTTTAACAGAAATATTCTGTAAAATGAATTTACGACCGTAAAATGTTAAAAACAGTAGATTACTGGCAACCACAGCTGCCAGTATTTTACTATAAAATCAAGAAAAAAACAGCAAAATACTGTAAAACGGTTTTTGTGTCACCATTGTAGAGGATAGTAGCATCTGGGTGCAAGTCCAAGATGAACTAAGAGTATCTGATGTTATGCTGCATCTTTTGTTTAAATTGTGTAGTTACTAATGCAGTGGAAATCTGTTTGTTAATTGTAAACACTCATGAACACATTAGTGCTTGAATGACTTTACATTTTTATGCACTAAGCTATGTTTTTGTGAACTGAGCATTGCATCAGTTCATGAAATACGGTTATTTTCTGTAAATTTTAATAGTTCTATAAACTTCCGTATTTTTTACGGAAAAATCCTGGCAACCACAGCTGCCGGTATTTTTCCGTAAATTTTACGGATTTTTTTAACAGTGTATACAGTTAAAGATTGCAGTAAATATACTATTTATAACAGACAAAATATTTAATTTTAAAAATAGCAATGTGGTAATATAAAAACAAAGGCCACTTTTCACATTTGCCATTTTCTCTTTTTCAGCCATGTCACAGCCTCCAAAATGCTTCCTCTCTGCACGGGTCTGCAGCGTGTAACAGCCCACCACCAACAGAGAGTAACAGTGGATAAAGTAAAGGAGCTGGCCTCCACTCTTTGTTCATCCATGGACAGAAAATTTCTGAGAAAGGAGTACAACACTGTGCTTTCTGAAACAACTGCACTGGACCCACGTTTTAAAAAGTAGCATTTAGTAAGAACAGAGCTGTGGATGAGGCCTCTCAAAGAATTACTGCAGCAGCAGCCAGATACAACCCCAGCAGCCTGTCAGCTCTTCCACCATCAGAGGGACAAGAGGGAGAAGTTAGAGCAGAGACCAGTTCACAGGAACCACAGCATCTGCTGTGTGGAGGCTCTTTGATGAAAGAGCAACGGGAGACACTGCAAGGAGAAATCCTATAGCTGATGCTGCAATGGAGGTGAGTTCCTATCTTGAGGAGCCCCATATCCAAAGAGCTGAAGACCCACTGATCTGGTGGTAGGCCAAGGATTCGGTCTACCCACGCCTGGTTAAGGTAATGGTAGGAAGACTCTGTATGGTTGCAACATCGGTGCCCTCAGAGAGAATCTTCTCAAAAACAGGACAAATAATTACAGAGAGGAGAAATCGCATCAGCCCATCCAAGCTGAGGCATCTAATATTTCTCAATGCCAACCTGCACTAAAGACAAAAGTGTTGTTATATATGTTTATTACATAAATATAGTAAGTCTTAATAAGTCTTAAGACTTTTCTCTTTATTTAGGTTATTTGATTTGTTTGCTGTGGTTGTGTTAAATTTTTCAATTAAAATTTTATTCAAATGTTAAATAATAGTAGTTAAGTATTTTTTAAAATTAAAAATAAGAAATTAAAAAGTTGCTTACCAATACACACAACATTCACAATTGATAAATTGGGCTAAAATAGAAGGCTCTGAGTGATAATAAAAAAAGAGCCATTTGGGAGCCGTAAGAGCCGGCTCTTTTAAGGGAGCGGAGCCAAAAGAGCCGAATCTTTGAAAAGAGCCGAACTTCCCATCACTACCAAATCCGATTCATGTGTTTACAGATGCCATACAACTTGCGACGTCGCGCATGCGTAAAGGCGGGTTCTATTATCTGCGCCACACTAGCCACAATGGAAGAAATTGTCTTGCTTTTATCTCTGTGAAATATGTGAAGTTCACCCAAATTTTAAATGATTTTGAGGCGGAGGAGGAGGGAAAGAGCCGTCATTGCAGCTTGCGCCTATGGTTTATATATGGCGTCCTCCACTGACTCATCTCCCCACAGGGCAAGAAGGCAGGTAAGTTCTGCCATCGACCACTGACCACTTTCCTCCTCCATGTTTCCTCTGTTGTAGTTTACTGCGTCGGCGACTCTACACACGCTCTTCCTTCTAGGTCATTAAACAGAGAAGTACCACATTGTCGCAAGTTTAATAATGTACAAAACGGAATGCCTCAATAAATACGATCTGCCTGTTAACATGATAGTCGCATTGTCACATCTGATTTATTTCCACATATGAAGGAGGCCTGAAACCGATCTCTGAATATCTGAATGCATGCGTTTTTTTTTTGTTTACACGGTCATACACTGTTAAAAATTGTCCCGTTAAAAAACGGTAAGTTACTGGCAGCTGCAGTTGCCAGCAATGTACTGTTATTTTACAGTATGTTGCTGTAAAAATACATGGACTACACTGATATACACAATACTCAAGTGAATTAATTTTGTTCATTGAAAGCGACTGCCTCAAATTGGCCAACTTCTGTATGAGTTAATGAAGTAATGTGCTATATATGCTTAGAAGCATACTTATAATGATAACTTATTTTAGTTAATTTGAAAAGTTACTTTTAACCCAAATGTCTTAAATTTCACAGCAGCACACATACATGTAAAGCTGGAATTAACACAGAGAGATTCTTACTGCATCAGCAACTAAACAGCCACTGTCTTTAAGTAACGAAACATGCAGAATAACATCAGCAGCTCATTGTTCATCTTTGACTGAAACACTGGCTCTACTCCTCCACAACGGTGACACACAGAAGTAATTTGCTTCAGGTTTTACAGTAAAATACTGTTTTTTCCTTGATTTAACGGTAAACTACTGGCAGCTGTGGTTGCCAGCAATCTACTGTTTTTTTACAGTCTACTTCCGTAGTTTAAAATAACAGTATATTACTGTTAAAATACATTTTTACGCTGTGTTTTTACCTCTCACACCTTTAACCCTTTAAACCCCAGAGCAAATACCTCAGTTTTAATTGAACACTTCCAAGTGTCCACACTACTCAGTGTTCAAGAAACATGGAGCAAAGCTGAAGTAAATGAACTAATTAAATGACTAATTAAATGATAATTGAGGATTAGCGATGAACAAATGAAGAAATACTGAAGGGAAAAAACAAGAACAGAACATAAAGTAACAAAAACTGAAACTTCAGTCACAGCTTTATAATGAAATAACCTGAAGGTCAACAAATGATTAAATCATTAAAATATCAGCAGATGATTAAACAACTCTACAAACATCATCAGCAGCTACACTTATTACTAAAACATTTATTTTTGTATAACATCTACTAAAGTTCTTCTTGAGATAAAGGTTAACATTTTACGTCACCATCATGGAGAACAGAGTTTGCTTTAGTTGGGCTTTTAGCCCTGACAATTTAAACATTAATTTATTTTGGCTGCTGCAATTGTTAAGAACTTTGTTTAAAAAGCTCTTTTGATATGGCAAGCAAGCCAAAAAACTAAATAAGATCTGCTGATGTTCAAATTGGTTTTAATGAGGCAGAACCTGGTCTAGTTTAATATAATATACTGCTCTTATCCAATGTTTAATTTATTGTTAAGTGTTATATATATGGCTGTATGTGACATTGAATTCTGGAAGTTTTTAAGAATATCTTGGACAAAAACACTTTGCTCTATGGTGTAAGTTGCACTCAAAGAGACATCAATAATCATAATAATGAACCTCAACAACAGTGACAACTAACAAAATTAACAGTTTAACTCACAAACATCACTAACTGGCTACTGAAAGTCTAAACATAAACAACAGCAGAATCAAATGCAAATAAAGTAAACTGTAAGACCATTATACTACATCATTTATTCATGCCCAAATGCATGCTGGGATATTTGATTCATGAGGTCTGAGTGTGACTTTGTCATCACTGAACTGTTTTTATCTGCACTAAGCATAAAAACTATTGCATGAGACCCGACATGTAGACCTTTATCAAAACTTTTAGCAGAACAAATTTCAGATATCTAGATTTATCTACCTATTGGCTTTTCAGCTTTTTTGCTATAATAAAAGTGTTTAATAAACTTTGTGTTACAGCAGCTGGAGAGGCTAACTTTGAAAACTCAAGGGTGAAGAGCCCATCTAAACCAGCTCCTCACTCCATTACGGTGACACAAAAAAACAAAACGCCTACATTTCTGTTGGTTCTCAATAAGAATGGTATGGAAGTCAAAGCGGTAATAAGTGTGTCTGCTGTTGTTTGTGTTGTTTAATGATCCTCTGCTGAGACTGAAGGTGTTTTATTTGACTTGATTTTATTTAATGTTGTAACTGACGTCACTCTTTGTGTTTCTTATTTCTCTTTCCTTCAGTGATTGTGATCATTACAGCAGGTGTTCATCAGTGTCTGAATTCACTCATTAGTGTTCATTAACTCTGTCAGGTGAACTATATTAGTGAACTAGTGTATGGAATAGTGAATGAGGGCACAAAGTGGGATTTCAAACACAGACTTGAAAATGTCGAATCTGAGCTCTGTTAACTCACAGTTTTCTGCTGTTGGTTACTTTCTCGAAAACAAAAATATTACCCAGAATGCACTGTTTTAACAGAATATTACTGTTTTACTGAAAAAAACATTATTTTACTGTTGAATCTGACCGTTTTTTAACAGCAATTTTTTACAGTGTAGAACAGATCCGATCTGCGTCACATATGAGCAAAAAAATCGGAATAGGGTCACATTTAACTGGCAGTGTAAACGGGGCCCGACGATCCGGTTATCGTGGTCCTAACCTTTGACCACCACCCATTCCACAATGCACCAGCCCTTATGACTCCCCCTGTAGGTGGTGGGCCAGCTCCTTCGGGCCAAGCATACGAGCCTGGCTCCAGGATGGGGCTCCAGCTGCGCCATACCGGGCAACGTCACAGTCCTTGATGTAATTAAGTTCATAAGGGGATTTTAAACCGCACTTAGTCTGACCTGTCACCTAAGACCTTTTTGCCTTTGGTAGACCCTACCAGGGGAATTAGCCCCCGACAACTCTTAGGATTACTCAGGTACTCAAACCCCTCCACCACGATAAGGTGGTGGTTCATGGAGGAGAGATCATTGATGGATCATCAAGAGAAGTCAGCTGAGGTGGCTCGGACACCTGTTTCGGATGCCTCCAGGACGCCTACCTAGGGAGGTGTTCCAGACATGTCCCGCTGGGAGGAGACCTAGGGGAAGACCCAGGCCACCCTGGAGGGACTATGTCTCTCGGTGGGCCTGGGAACACCTCAGGATCCCCCCAGAGGAGCTGGAGGAAGTGTCTGGGGTGAGGGAAGTCTGAAGATCTCTCCTTAGACTGGTACCCCCGCGACCCGGCCCCGGATAAGCGGATGATAATGATGATGATGTAAACAGGGCCTTAGTGACACACAGTATAGACTACCCTTGTTAATGCGCACATCTGATATGCCCAAAACACTGGTTTGAATGCCACCCAGACCAAGTTAGAACAGAGTTAAACCATACAATGTGACTTCAAATACAAAGACACTGACTTTAAATCTCTCTTTCTCTCTCTCTCTCTCGCTCTCATTTTGTACTTATGACTCTGATATTAAATAATGTCTCATTTTACTGCAGACTTTAAGAACCTCATGTTTTTACTCACACAGAGTCAGAAGCTTTATCAATGAGCTCAGGGTGTTGATGTGTAGATCCATCAGTCGTACGAGTCTTTTCAACATCACTGGATAAATGAGATTCACATTTTAAGAATTAAAAAAAAGATGATCTCTATCACTGATGCTGAAGGTATAACTCTGTCTCTAATCTCCAGTGCTGGTTATTCTCTCACCTGATTGTAAAGATCACTTGTCCAGCACTGAATTTAGTGGGTTCTGTCATAGATGCATTACTCTTCATAGACACACAGCTGGGATCTGGAGATGCTGGTCTTTTGTTCTCAGTGTCACTAGAAAAGAAACACATCAGTACGTTTTAGAGGTTATAACTCCATCTCTCATCTCCAGCAATGGTCATTCTTTTACCTGAATTTAGTGGGTTCTGTCATAGATGCATTACTCTTTATAGACACACAGCTGGGATCTGGAGATGCTGGTGTTTTATTCTGAGTGTCACTAGAATAAGAGTAACACTCTTCTTTACTCTTCTTGAGGTTGAAGGTCGCTGGTTCTGCACTGAATTTAGTGGGTTCTGTCATAGATACATTACTCTTCATAGACACAAAGCTGGGATTTGGAGATGCTGGTCTTTTGTTCTCAGTGTCACTAGAAAAGAAACACATCAGTGCTTTTAGAGGTTATAACTGCAACTCTCATCTCCAGCACTGGTCATTCTTTTACCTGAATTTAGTGGGTTCTGTCATAGATAAATCACTCCTCATAGACACACAGCTGGGCTCTGGAGATGCTGGTCTTTTGTTTTCACTGTCACTAGAATAAGAGTAACACTCTTCTTTAATCTTCTTGAGGTTGGGTTCTGAAGATGACAGTGGTAGTGAACTCTTGTTCTGATGGTGATCAGCATACTCCTCATAAAGACTCATGTTTGATCAAGCCTTCTGCCTCTACAAAGACCTTTGTCCTGCAGAAAGTGAAAATCAAATGTGTTAAGTGTCTCAGTTTCAAGTTTTGAAGTATTTCATTAAAAAAGGGCTCTTGATGAGGCATTTCATATATATTAGAATTTTCCCTGAGGTTGATGATGCTAATCATGGTAACATTTGTGCACCACAATCTATTAATTCATTAATTGACTTCAAAATACAATTGGCTACATTGTTTTTGGCCTTGTAATTTAAATAGTTGTATACTTCAGTGTACACAACCGCTGATGTGATTGGATGACAGATTTTCCTGTAAAATACAAATTTTACATGTAGAATTGATGAAACACAATTATGAAGTAGTTGCTGCTATTAACAGATGACAGAAAAATGTGAGACTCGAGACAGGGCTTATCACTCATGCCAACAATCTTGCTCTATTCCCATAACTCTTGACAAAAGCTGTGATATTGTGAAATACTTTCACTATTTACAATAACTATTTTCAGCAGCATGGTGGCTCAGTGGTTAACACTGTCATCTCACAGCAAGAAGGTTGTTGGTTGGAGTCCCAACTGAGCCAGTCGTGTCCCTCTGTTGGTGTGGGTTTCCTCAGGGTACTTCGGTTTCCCCCACAGTCCAAACACATACGCTATAGGGGAATTGATTAACTAAATTGACCATAGTGTATGATTGTGTGTGTGTGTGTGTGTGTGTGTGTGCGTGCATGCGTGTGTGTGAATGAGTGTGTATGGGTGTTTCCCAGTAGTGGGTTGTAGCTGGAAGGGCATCCACTGTGCAAAACATATGCCGGAGCAGTTGGCGGTTCATTCCACTATGTAAGGGACTAAGCTGAATGAAAATGACTGTTTTCTATTTAAATGTATCTAAAATGTTTGTATGATTTTTGAATAAATTATTCATTTACTGAGTTTGTGTTATTTTAATTACTACTTTAGCTGCACATAGTTGCAAATAAGAGGTGAAAGAGTCTGAATAGTAAGCAAAGTATTTGTAAATTGAAGAGAGTTAAGTGGCCTTAGTTTCAATTTCCTCCATCCAAGAGCTGTAGGCTTTGTAATAATAATAGCACGGGTTAAGATGTGCAACTTGGGCTTGGGGAATTGCATAATTGCATCACATAAAGACACAGACTAGGCACTGAGGTAGGCTAACATTTCTATTCTCACTCTTCTTTACACTCTCATTTACTTCCAACGCATCCCTGTTATCACTCGCCACCTTGCCACTGTCAAATGCAGGACGCTCCCCAATTTTAGCTTTTTGGGTCCTGTTAACAACTCCTCTATTACACCCCTTTTTATTGTGTTTGATCTCTGGAATTGCCAGTCCCCCAGCCTACACAGAGACCTGGATTTATCCTAAAGACTCTTAAAAAGACTGTCCAAAAGACTTTTGTCGAAAAGATTGTTATGAAACAATGACTTCTGGCATTTTTCCACTCTACACTCAATACTGCTAAATCGCCCTTCTACTAAAACATCAACAGCACTTCAGACATCCACAAACTCTTCAGGACATTTAATTCACTTCTTTGTCCTCCATCACCTCATTTTCAGTTGATGATTGGCAAATTTTTTTACTGTCAAGGCTGCAGCCATTAGTGTTAATTTCCCTGCTATATTTAACGACTAAGATCCACTCCTGCTGCAGAGAAATCACTCTCCTCCTCCTACACAAAGCCAGAAGAGTCCACACTTCTCTCAATGCAACTACATTCAGCTTCATGCACTCAGATTACTCCAGTTATTCAGCCAGCAGTTTCAAACATCAACACATCCCTCCACACTTTCAAGCAGGTTCTGTGTTTAAAGAACTGCCAAACACTTCACTAATCAAAAAACAGAGACTGCTCTCCCTCCTTCCATTTATAAACTAAAACACTGGAAAGGGTTGTTTAACCAGCCAGGCTTAAAATGTGGCCTCTCCACTAAGACTGCATAACTATCAGTCACTGCTTCCTAGAGTTGGCTCTAAATCATCCGTTCTGTTTTTACACACATATATACACACACACACAGTAGCCAACATTTGAAGTGGATCAAAAGTTTTTCAAAAATTGTTCCTCAATAGTTTTAGGACAACTTAGATCAAAGGGGATGATCGACTCAAAATGTTGAATACATACAAACTGTATGAACATGTCAAGCACTCAATAATGGTCTAGACTACTTTTTCTTATGAATTACTCCAACAGTGTGGTGTGGCATAAGGTGATTAGTCTGTGGCTCTGCCAGTCTGTGGCTCTGCTGAGGTGTTATGAAGCCCAGGTTGCTCTAAAAAACAGGTTTCAGTTTTTTGCTGTGTTGGGTCTGGTGTCTCTCATCTTGCTCCTCACAATACCCTACAGATGAAGAGTTTCATTGCAAAATGAGATATATCCATTTTGAAAAATGTTGGTTATTTGACATTATTATGCAAGACATCAACAGTCAAGTTCATTCACAATTTTTGTTCATTAAACTATTACTCGAGCTCAGTGAAGGCCAGGAACACAATATTCTTCAAATCCAGGATATTTTTTATTCAATTTTATGTCCATAAATAGTTCATAAATAAGTCAAAAACCATGCCAAAATGCAACATATTTATATATTAACGTTATCAAACATCTTAAATTGGTAAAAAAAAACAATACATCATAAATATATGGAATAATATATACAAAGATTGATTAATAATAATTAGATTCTGAGTTAGTTTTGGCCAGAACGTACACAACACAACATAACATAACTTTTTTTTTTTTTGCAAAACGCTATATATCCACCTTAGGCCATATTCTACTACTGTAATACCATTAAGGAAAGCTAGTGAATCAATGTTTTGTTTGATAAGTAAAATTAACCGATCACACCAGTTGCGTTTCCAGGCACAGCTTCGTGCAAGGAAACGGGAGCATGCACGCATCGCGCGCATCACATCAGCTTTTGGCGCGAGTGATCATCCTCTCGTTCGGTATTCACCTGCTCGTGCAAACACAGTTATCTTTGTCAGTCGTGCTGCCCGTATATCGCACTTTGTAAAGAAACTGGTCTGGTGGATATCGCGTTTTGTGAAAAAAATACATTTTGTAGTAGCCCTAAAATGTACATTCTTCAATGTTATTAAAGTAATGGCAGCAATTCACACCTAGATTAATCTGAACAGTGATTTCCAATAATAAAATCCAAATGTCAAAAAATGGCGTTTATCGCGTTTTGCAACCAAACTCTTCAGATCCTCTATGAGTTTTAGGTCAGATGCGTTTGCTGGGCAAACGGATTGCATGGGCAATATGGGCGGTCGCCCAGGATGGCATCTTGATAGGGATAGTGTTTCGGCGTTTCTTCTATGACACCACACAACACCATCAAGAATTTAATTTTTGATATTAAAAATGCATGTTCTGAGACTAAATAGAATTCAAAACAGCTGGATATTATTTTTTGACATCAACAGTTAAATTTTTGATATCAAAAATGCCTATTGTTGATATCAGGAATTGCATTTCCACTAGTACCAACCCGAATTCTTGATATTAATGACGTCATTACTTTGAGGAAAACATTCATGATATCAAAAATGAAATTTCAAGTAGTAATAAACATATTTCTTGATACAGTTGAAGTCAGAATTATTAGCCCCCCTTTAATTATTTTTTCTTTATTAAATATTTCCAAAATTATGTTTAACAGAGCAAGGAAATTTCCACAGTATGTCTGATAATGTTTTTTCCACTGAAGAAAGTCTTATTTGTTTTATTTCGGCTAGAATAAAAGCAGTTCTTAATTTTTTAAAAGCCATTTTACGGTCAAAATTATTAGCCCCTTTAAGCTATATATTTTTTTCGATAGTCTACAGAACAAACCATTGTTATACAATAACTTGCCTAATTACCCTATTTTGCCTAGTTAACCTAATTAACCTAGTTAAGCCTTTAAATGTCATTTTAAGCTGTATAGAAGTGTCTTGAAAAATATCTAGTCAAATATTATTTATTGCCATCATGGCAAAGATAAAATAAATCAGTTATTAGAAATGAGTTATTAAAACTATTATGTTTAGAAATGTGTTGAAAAAAATCTTCTCTCCGTTAAACAGAAATTGGGGGAAAAATAAAGAGGGGGCTAATTATTCAAGGGGGGGGCGAATAATTCTGACTTCAACTGTATCTGTAACTTAATTCTTACAAGTTAAAAATGCTTTTTCACTAGTAATAATTGTTATTTTAGATCTCACGAATTACTTTTTTGGATATGTGCATAGTAATGACGAAATTACATTTTTGAAATCAACAACTGCATTTCCACTAGTTAAATGTCACCATAGGATGCCATTCAGATTTAATTGTTGATTTCAACAATTGAATTGCCACCTTTTTGGATATGTGCATAATTTAATCCTGTCATCCCTTTTAAAGGCCGGTGTTCCGACTCCCCGTACAAACTACTCCCCTTCATGTGAACGCAAATCTCACAGTTGAACTTGTAGTTGCTTGTAGTTAAATCACAGTCTATCTGCCAACACTCCAGTTTTTCCAAGGAGTTTCCCATATTTCCACACCTTTCTCCCAGAAAACTCCCATAATTCCACCTCCCGGTCCTAATTTTTTTGGTACAGTCTCCTACACCCCGCCAAAAAAAAAAACTAATGTTACACACATACTGTTTGCTATGGAATGAGAAAACTTTGAAGCTCAATATCGCAAAATCATTCGGAATGCAGATAGAACCTTATAATTCCAAGGTGACGAAATGTTGGCAGGTACCAGCAGTTTATCATAGGCTAAACATTTTATTGATTATTTTTTTCCACAATTGGCACCAAGAACTAACATAGAACATAGTATTCTGGTAGACAAGCAGCACCCAAATGTGCCAGGAAGGGAATCTGCCAGCTGTAAGATGTTGTCGACAGATTTATATGTACACTGTTAAAAAAATCCATAAAATTTACGGAAAAATACCGGCAGCTGTGGTTGCCAGAATTTTTCCATAAAAAATACGGAAGTTTATAGAACTGTTAAAATTTACGGAAAAATAACGTATTTCATGAACTGATACAATGTTTAGTTCACAAAAACATAGCTTAGTGCATAAAAACGCAAAGTCATTCAAGCACTAATGTGTTCATGAGTGTTTACAATTTACAAGATGCAGCATAACATCAGATACTCTTAGTTCATCTTGGACTTGCACACAGCCGCTACTATCCTCCACAATGGTGAAACAAAAACTGTTTTACAGTATTTTGCTGTTTTTTTTTCTTGATTTTACAGTCAAATACTGGCAGCTGTGGTTGCCAGTAATCTACTGTTTTTAACATTTTACGGTCGTAAATTCATTTTACAGAATATTTCCGTTAAAAATACATTCCACAGTCTGTATTTTTTATCGAACACATTTAACCCCTTAAATCCCAGAGCAAAATCCTCACTAGTGTCCTCACTACAGAGCAGGGGTGCTCAATCCTGTTCCTGGAGATCTACCTTCCTGCATAGTTCCGCTCCAACCCTGATCAAACACACCTGAACCAATTAATTAGGACCTGACAGCACTTGATAATTATAGGCAGGTGTGTTTGATATGGGTTGCAACAGAAATCTGCAGGAAGGTAGATCTCCAGTAACAGGATTGAGCACCCCTGCTACAGAGGGTTGAACACTCAGACAGTGATGAAGTTAATGAGATAATGAAGTGTCTAATTAAAGGAGGATTGAGAATTATTGATGAACGACTGTTAACAAGCAGAATCACTGAAGAAAATAAAACACAAACCACACAGCCAAAACCAAAGATGAAATCAACTGAGAATAAAACTCTAAATAAAATAATAATTAATAAAAATAAAACAAATTACACAATAAAAATGTCATTTCTCAAGATCTCAGCAGAGATCATTAAACAACTCCACAAACATCAGGAGCTTCACTTATTACAGAACTTTGGCTTTATTTCTGTCACGTGAAAAAGCTCTTGAGGAAATTCCTGTTGCTCATTTGAATGTTGCTCAGAAATGAATACCATATGTAAATGATACCACTTGACCTACAGCAGCCGATGACTGTTTACCAGATCTAAATCCACAATTCACAATGAGAATATTTGCTCTATGGCAGAATTTAAAAACACACAGACATCAACAATAAGTCTTTGAATCTCAACAATGGTGACAAATAAAAAATACAAATCAAATAAAAATTAACCCAGAACAATAAAAACAATCTACTGAAATATTACCCCCGCAGAACAAGATAAAATAAAGGAAAAGAAAGAGATTGTAAGAACTTTAAGCTGCATAATAAATTCATGCAGCAATGTATGCTGGGTTTTTTGTACTATGCTGGCACCCAGCATGCATTGCAGCATGAATGAATTAAGCAGCTTTTTTTTTTTTTAGCAACCATGGTTGAGGTTCATATCCTGATTCTTGATGTCTGTGTGTCTTTATGTGCAGCTGTAGATCACTTTTGTACATGAAACTAATTAATTTTTTTTTTATTATTAATTCCTCAATTGTTTGTTGAACCTCCATGGGAAGCTTTAACATATCCCAAACAATTTCAAATAAAACTATTTTCTATGGCTGAACTTATAAAATACTAGAAATTGTGTCTGTAGTGATAAAGCTCACACAGTATAGTTTCTCATTGTCTTTCTTGCTTTAACTGATGAGTTTCAGAAACACAGTTATAACAGAGAACCATTAAGATAGAAGAGTGCCGGTTCAAGAGCCCAACTAAAGCAGCCTCTGATCTCCATGATGGTGAGGTCAAATGAAATATTTTCAATAAAAATATAAACCTCTGTTAATTATCAAATATTCTTGCAGATATGAGAGAAATGAAGTCAAACTGTAATCAGTGAAGCTGCTAATGCTGTTATTTAATGGAGTTGTTTAATCCTCTGTTTTAATTCAGTTGGTTTGGAAAGGGTGTCTTTATAGTTTTATTTCTTGTTCTTTCCTTCGGTGATTGTGCTTGTTAACAGCAGCTGTTCATCAGTGTCTGAATTCACTCATTTGTGGTCATTCACTCTGTCTAGTGGACTAAACTGACTAATTAAGGGACTAGTGAATGAGGGTGTGTGGTGAGATTTCAGACACGCTGATTAGTTTCTCGAAAACAAAGGTTAGATCAGTTACAGTTATTTTCCGTATTTTGTACAGAAATGAGCCGTTAATCATTTAACAGGTTTTCACTGTAGATTGTACGGACTTTTACCGTTAAAATTACGGACATTTTTTACAGTGTAGTTTTGCTTATTATTATGTGGAGTGATTAACTTAACGAACTACACCCCTTTGTTCTTCCCAATAAACTTCCCTTTTCATCACCGTTATTATATGTAATCTTTTGTGTAGGCTATTAAATAGCATGAGTGCTGGTAAAATAACACATAAGACATACAGTTGAAGTCAGAATTATTAGCCCCCCTGAATTATTAGCCCCCTGTTTGTTTTTTTCCCCAATTTCTGTTTAATGGAGAGATTTTTTCCCAACACATTTTTAAGCATAATAGTTTTAATAACTAATTTCTAATAATGACAGTAAATAATATTTGACTAGATATTTTTTAACACTTCTACACAGCTTAAAGTGACATTTAAAGGCTTAACTAGGTTAATTAGGTTAACTAGGCAGGTTAGGATAATTAGGCAAGTTATTGTATAACGATGGTTTTTATTTTTAAAAGACTTATTTTATATGTTTGGCTTGGTGCTGGCCAAGAGAGTGATTCTGATGGAGAGGAAATCCACGACACCTCCAAATTGTTTTTAATGGTTAGCTGAAATGGTTTCTGCCCTCAAGCTGGAAAGGTTACGTTTCTCTAGATTTGGCAAACAGAAGTTGTATGACAAAATATGGGCCCCTTTCCTTAGATGTATAGGTTAATAATGTTTCTGTAATAATTTTTTTTTGGTAATAATTTTTTTTCTTTCTCCTTCCTTTTTACATGTCATTCTATTTTGTTTCTTATTCCATCACTCTGGCTGAGATTTTTTTTAGTT
The DNA here is from genome assembly GCA_903798195.1 of Danio kyathit. Taxonomy (NCBI): domain Eukaryota; kingdom Metazoa; phylum Chordata; class Actinopteri; order Cypriniformes; family Danionidae; genus Danio; species Danio kyathit. The sequence continues at coordinate 964,692 of CAIGQS010000269.1, forward strand.
TTTTTTTTTTTTTTTTGATGGTGCTGTATAATTGCTGTATTTTTTGCTAGTGTTTTGGTGCATGTTCTAGTAAGTATTAGGTAATAACACCGAGATAATTTTGTTAACATATATACATGACGTACACTATTTGGTGTTATGTTTTAACAAAAACTTCTATAAATAAAGTAAAAAAAAAAAAGAAAAAAAAAACTTATTTTATAATTTAATGGTTTTTGGTCTTAAGGTTAAACACTTTTATTGTTACAATTATAGATTTTTTTTTATTTAATTAAAAACTGATCTTTGACTAAACAAAAGAGTCATTTTTGTGCATCTACTTCCGCCATATTTGTTCTTGGTCTGACCCAAAGACACTTGTGGGAAAACCAAATTACATTAATATTAATAAATTTATTACCATAGGTATTTATACATGTAAAATTATATTTCTATATATCTGCAAGAGTATTTTTACTAGTTAAAAAAAATCATTGAAGATATAAGTAATTATATTTTCACTAGTTGCAAAGGTAAATTCAGATATCAGCTGCCTTCGTTGATATCAATAATGAATTTGTTACTATTAAAAATGTGAATCACTGATATCAAGAATTATTCTGATACTAGTTGAAATGTAAATTCTTGATATCAGTTAAATGAAAATGAATTTCTGATATAAATATAAATTATGATATCTAAAATGTCTTTCTTACTAGTAACATTGCATTCTTGATATCAGAAATTAACATAGTCACTAGTGACAAACCTATTCTTGATATCAAATATTACAATTTTTACTCTGAACAATTCAATTGTTGATATCAAGAATAGTGTGGAAAACTTCCACTATGGGGATTTCGTCAGAATCCAATCATCTGAAAGAATAATAAAACGGGCCAATGAAATATCAATGAGTTGGTGGCGTCAGCATGCACAACTGCTGTCAATTACAATTAAAATTGTATAAAAACGTTGCTCGTGCCATGCTGAGGCATCCTTTTCACTTTCAAAGACTTTCACGAAGCTTCTGAGTCATATGAGGGTTTCTCCCACAGTGATTGACAGAGAGAGAGAGAACGAGAGAGCAGGCTGCTTCTCCCGGTCCAGAGTGTTGATACGTGGCGGCAGACGGTCGAGTTGGGTTTCTCCCTTGCCTGGCGTTCTTTGGGTCCGGATCTCCAGAGCGGTATGTATTGTTGCAAGTTTTCTAAAAGAGCAACGAGGTTGTGCAGCGCGTCTTTTTCAAGATGTCGATCGTGCGTTTCTGGATGTGGTGGTTTCCTGTCCCCGGATGATGGGGCACAAGCACTGCGTTTCATGTCTGGGGGTGCTCTGGGGGCATGTCGTCACTGTCAGTGGCGCCTGCAGCCGTACGGCTGTACGCACTGTGCATACCTACCATGAGAGCAGGTTCATTTAGGCTATTTATTCACTTATGTATTACTTTGCATTACTGCCTAAGTTACTGACTTAATGCAGTAATATACTTTTTTTATAGTAATAATAATATGCAGTTTGGCTATTACTGATTTTATCAATGATACCGTTTATTAATGCAGACGGATCATGGCTTCAGCTCCAAATGAGTGGATTAAATGATATTTTATTCTCCTTATTTATTTCCGTTTTATTTCAAATAATATAAATGTTTAAAGTTTTAGGTAAAGACGTCAAACTATGCCCACACATCAAAGCTAACGGCATGATGCTCTGCTTCATGTCACGCACTAGTCCAGTTTTCACAATTTTCATATTTTATCTGCTTTTTAATATTATAAAATCTAAATTCGTGTTCTGCAGGTTAGAATGACGGGAGTGTTAATAATTAATGACAGACAGAGTTTTCAGTTTTGCGTGAACTATAAACGTTTATGAAAACTGGGGGCACAAATTCTTTCTGATGGGGCAATGCTGTTGCGAATATTTTGTAAACACCCAACAGGACAAATAGTTATTATAGGGTTCTCTAAAACGGTGATTCTGTTAATATTTCACTTTAATTTTATTTAGGCTAGATTATTATTTTATTTTAAAATCCAGTTCATGTTCTGGCACTGAAGCATATAGCAGACTGGTTTTGAAGCACTTCACCTTAAATGTTATTTGTTCTTCTACTTTATCTAAGAGATAACTGACCAACAAAAATATTTAAACTAAGAGACAAACTATTCGAAATTCGTTTTAAAAATATATAATTTTCCAAGAAAAATATACAAATTATATTGGATGATTTTCGGTCAGTGGAAATTAAGGATTTAATCAGGTCATAATTTTAAAGATTGCGTCTTGAACGTCTGATTTTTCCTTGGTTCTGATGTGCTTTTATTACATTTAGGTTTCAAAGAAATATTAATATTAAAAAGAAAACAAATTATGTCATAACGAATGCCCTTAAATAATGTAGCCTTTGACAATAAACATCAGTGTTTCTTGAGATGGGGGGAAGGGGGCGGGGCAGTACTAGATTTGTGCGTACCTTGGAGTAAAATCCTGCAGGCGCCCCTGGTCACTGTGATGGTATGTCTGTTGGCAAGTTAAGATTGCGGCTCGCTCTTGTAAAAGGGCGACCCACCCCAGTTGTCCCCCACATTGCCGCTGACACTCGGGCAGATCTGAGGGTTCCGGTGGGAGCAAATCCGCCTCCCCCGGGCCCGTGAACTCTTCACTCCTCCAAGCGCTCCCGCCAAACTTTGAGCGAGAGAAGCGATCCGTCCTCTCGGATGGTCGTCCTCTTGCTTGATGACACCGATCATCCACCGCTGCATCGGATAGTGGGCTATCAATGAGGATCTGAACCCGCTCCCTTCCTCTGGGGTGGTGAGTGTGGCGGCGGATCCAAAAGCGGACATGCTGGCTGTGCTTTCTCGGGCTGCTTTGACCATGGGTCTGGAGATGGTTTATCCCCCAGCTCCGCGGATGGACCGACTAGATGGGTGTTACGTGGAGGATACTAAGAAGGCTAGACCTTCTAAGCCCCTTGTCCCCTTCTTCCCGGAGGTGTACAGTAGGCTCACGCAGTCTTGGAGGGGACTTTTCTTTGCCTGAACTGCATGCGCCTCCGCCCTCACCACCCTTGATTGCGGAGCAGCCAGGGGGTATGAGACGAACCCCCAGATTGAGCGTGCCATTTCGGTCATTTTATGCCCGCGTGGTGCCTCTTCCTGGCGGGGTCAACCTCGTCTCCCGTCCAAAGCGTGCAGGTTATCTGCCTCTCTCAGGCCCAGCACCTACTCAGCCGTGGGCCAGGCTGCTTCCACCTTACACGCTATGGCCACCTACCAGCGCTACCAAGCGCAGGCGCTGGCCCAGCTGCACAAGGGTTGTTCCAACCCAGGCTTGTTGCATGAGCTCCACACCCCAACCGACTATGCTCTGCGGACCACCAAGTGAGCTGCGTATGCCCTGGGAAGGGCGATGGCCACATTAGTGGTCCAGGAACACCACCTCTGGCTAAACGTGGCAGATATGTGTGAAGTTGATAAAATTCGCTTTCTTAACTCACCCATATCCCAGGCTGGCCTGTTCAGTTGTATGCGATGGGAAAGTCATCTATCAGTGGGATCATAAGACTGCTCCCTCCAGCAAACCATCCACATCCACTGCTCCTCTCCGAGGGCGCCCACCTGCAGCCTCAAGACCTGCTCTGCATCCCCCCCATCTGTGCCTCCGGCCAAGCGGCAGCGCCGAGCACCCCGCAGGCAGGCAGCCCCCCCACCCGGGCTCCACAGCGTTCATATTACAACACCGTTTTTCAACACCACCAAAATTTCAAAAAAAGAGCATTTTTGCCCTTCCTTTTATGTGATAGCACGAACACTGCCAGTCTGGGACGCTATCCCTTCCAGCTCGCAGAATCGGTGCACTTCGCAGTGGCTCGCGGGGTGTGGGAGGACGGTCTCACTTCTCTCACACATCCAGCCCCTCCTCTCGAGCCCAGAACCCAGTTGCATTGGCATATCAATCGCCTGGAGCTGTTGGCATTATTTGTCGCTCTGCACCGTTTTTTACCAAGGCTGGAGGGGGAACACGTGCTGGTCAGGACAAACCACAAGGTGATGGTAGCGTATATCAACCGCAAGGGGGGTATTCCCTCTCGCCGCATGTCTCAGCTCGCTCGCCATCTGCTCCTCTGGAGTTGTACGCAGCTGGAAACGCTGCGCTCTGTTCATATTCTGGGCGAGCTCAACCATGTGGCCGATGCGCTCTCATGGCAGACTCTATGTCCAGGAGAATGGAGACTCCACCCCGAGTCTGTCCAGCTGATATGGGCACGCTTCAGGGAAGCTCAGGTCGACCTGTTGGCTTCCCTCAAAAACGCCCATTGCAAGTGGTTCTTTTCCCTGACTGAGGGCTCCCTTGACACGGATGCACTGGCCCACAGCTGGCCTTGGGCCATGTGCAAATATGCGTTTCCCCCTGTGAGCCTGGTCATACAATAACTGTGCAAGGTCAGGGAGGACAAAGAGCAGGTCTTGTTAGTTGTGCCTCTCTGGCCCAACCGGACTTGAATATCAGAACTGTCGCTCCTCGCGACGACCCCTTCCTGGCAGATCCCTCTGAGAGAAAACCTTCTCTCTCTGGGACACTCACTCAGGCTAGAGCATCCTCTACAAGGCATGCCTACGCCCTGAAGTGAGTCTATTCACTGAGTGGTGTGCTTTCTTTCCTTCAGGATAGGTTGGAGCGGAGGCTGTCACCATCTCCGCTCACCATGGCGCGGTGGGTGGCAGCACCGTGGGAAGGCATAACCTCATCATCCAGTTCCCCAGAGGCCTGAGGCAATTAAATCACCCTGCCCCCCTCTTGGGATCTCGCTGTAGTGCTTATGAGCCTGCGCATTGATCTGTTCTAACCCCTGAACTCAGTATCCTTGAGATTTCTGTCTTTGAAAACAGCTCTGCTGGTCGTGTTGGCATCGATTAAGAGGGTCGGGGACCTGGAGGCATTTTCGGTCAGTGACCTCGTGCCTGGAATTCAGGCCTGCCTACTCTCACATTGTCTGAGACCCCGGCCTGGGTATGTGCCCAAGGTTCCTACCACATCGTTTAAGGACCACGTAGTGAGCCCGCAAGTGCTGCCCGCGGAGAAGGCCAGACCCAACTCTTTCATCACTGTGTCCTGTTACCGCTTTGTGAATTTATGTGGACTGTGCTCAGAGCTTTAGATCCTCTGAGCAGCTCTTTGTCTGTTACAGTGGTCGGCAGAAGGGAAGGCCGTATTTTAAACAGAGGTTGGCCCCACTGGATAAAGGATGCCATCTCCCTCGCTAATCAGAGCCAGGGCGAAGCGTGTCCCCTAGCGGTAAAAGCGCATTCTCTTGGGCGTTAGCACGCGGCACCTCTCTAACAGACATCTGTAGAGCTGCGGGCGGGGCGACACCTAATAACATGTGCAAGATTTTACAATCTGTGAGTTTAGCCGGTTCCTCACGGGTGCTAGGAAACCCTGGTGAATGAGGAAATTTAGTTGGGTGTATGTAACCCGCTTTCTATGCCTTTCTCTCTAAACACAGAGATACATGCACTTTCTCACTTTTGTCAGTTGAGTTCCCCACCTGGCGAACCCTGCAGAGTGCCTCCGAGGCCACCAGCATCTGACTCAGCAGAGGAGTCAGGTGTTGGCCCCTTACGTTGTTGGCATGCCTGCTGGTCAGCCCGCGTTCTGGGTATAGTGCCTGCTATGCGCAATCCCCACTGGCAATTCCATATGCTCACTCAGCCATGATGTAGTCTCTCCTCCTAGGTGGGCTTGTGTCTTTCCTCCCCACTAACCATTTTTCATATGAGTATTCCCCCTTCTCAGGGCTAGTCCATATGCCTTCTTGCCACCAGGTCTCCCCATTTGGGCAACAGGTGGCCTCCGCAGGTCCTCCCTGTCGGGACTGCACGCTTTCCCAACGTACTGTCTTATTTAAAATTCCTAGAGTTTAACTAGGTGCAATTTTATGACTCCCGAAAAATGTATCCAAATCAGTAAAAACTTCAAAGACTGCGCCTCTGGTGATGCAGATGAGCTCAATCATTGTGGCGTTTTCCATAGATTTCCCCATAGTGGAAGATTTCACATAGCATTGAAGTACCCCTCCTAATGGGGAATGCAACAGTTACGAAAGTAACCCTCGTTCCTTGAGGGGTGGAACGGAAATGCTATGTTCCTTCGTCACAACGACGCCCCTTAGCTGTTAGCTGTATAAGGCTCTTTCAGATAAAAAAAGGCTGCTCAGTATGGCACGAGCGTGTCACGGTTGTGGATCTGTCTGTTCCTCTTGCGTGTGTGTGTGTGTGTGTGCGTGTATATGTGTGTGGGTGTGTCTTCACCGCGTAGCTGTCTGTTGTGTTTGTCATCAGCTGGGCGCGTCACGTGCACTGCTGTTGCTTAGCACCGCTCAGCTGTTGATCAGCACACCACAGGTGCAGCGCATTGCTGCACCTATATCTGTTCAGTGTTCGTGTTTCATGTTGTCAGTTCATTGTTGGTTCATGTCTGTGTCTGTGTCCTGCCAGGCTCTCCTCGCTGATATCGCCGGGTGGTGCTGAACAGTGCTGAGGCAACAGCAGTGCACGTGATCCGCCCAGCTGATGACCTGTAAACCCAACAGACAGCCACGCGGTGAAGACACACACACACACACACCACATACACATATATACACACACACGCGCAAGAGGAACAGACAGATCCACAACTGTGACAAAGCGATTTGTTTTTATACAATGTGATTGCAACTGACGCCAGCGGTGCATTGCTGACGTTTGCCAACATCATTGGCATTTTCATTGGCCTGTGTTTATTACTCTTTCAGATGATTGGATTCTGACGAAATCCCTTATAGTGGAAGTTTTCCACATAGCATTTCCGTCCCCCCCCTCATGCCAACGAGGCTTACTTCAGTAACCGTTGCATTTGCACTAGTATCCATATGACAACTGATATAAAATAAATGTTTTTTACTAGTAAGTATTGTACTTTTACAGATTTACAATTACAGATATCAAGAACTATAATTCTTACTAGTTGAAATTCCTGATATCAAGAATGAACATTTTTAACTAGTGAAACTGGATTGTTGATATCAAGGATAAACATTGTTACTAGTGGAAATGCAATTTTCTGATATCAACAATCAGCATTCTGGATATTAACAATTGAAGATGTTGATATCAACAATTTAATTCCTTGATATCAATAATTCATATCCTGTTAAGCAATAAAAGTATAAAAGGCTGCCAGAATAGCCATTTTGTCTTTATTGCATAACAGGATATCAATTCTTGAAATAAATAAATTGTTGATATGAAAAAAACAATTCTTGATATCAATAATTGTGTTTCTGCGAATGATGACATCATTGCTGATATCAAGAACTAACCTTGTTACTAACGTTGTTGTACAGTTTAATGCTAAACAGATAATGAATTAATTATTTGCTAATGCTTAATAGATGCTATAGTGTCATAGTGTGTAGTCTATTATAGTGTTACTAGAGTTTCATGAGAGTTAAAAAAAGGTTTCTGTCTGTGAAGTAGACAAGCTGCTCATTTTACTGAATGAGCCTGTAATGAATCATGTAGACACAGTGTTACATCAAATTAAGCTGTCGAGTGAGTTTCTGTCTCTCAGAGTTCACAGCGATACAATAAAAAAAACAGTCTGAGAATCACAGATCACTCATAAACACAGAGATTTCTGTGAGAATTCTTTGTGATTCTCTTAAAGAAACACACTTGATCATCTGTTTGATCATGATATCAAGAGATGGAAATGAAATCATCAAAATCACTTGAGCTCAGCAGTTAAGTCTCAGAAACACAAAGAGATGATCGACGGATAATCAGGACAACACTCATAGATGATATAAAGTACAGGAAAAAAGCTAGCTCTCACCTCAAATAATGCCTGCAGATCTTTCTGTTCCTCTGCTGAACTGTTAAACAACAGATCAGAAAATATTTGCACTTATGAAAAACATGCCAAACCGGTTTGGGACATGAGGGGAATAACAGTCAGATGAAAACACAGACACACAAGTAGATAAGAATATAAGATAGCAATGGAGGCTTTTGCTCAGCTGTTAACCCTCAGGGGTCTGGGGTGATTTTGGGGCCCCTGAGATGTTTTGACATGCCCTGACATTTGTGCTGATTTCAGCTACTTATTAAATAGAATTGGCCAACATGTATTTTTTTGTATTCAGCACAACTTTGCTACAATAATATATGAGAAATCATTGATGTACATGATTGCGTTTTTTAGAAAATAAATATTATGTGTGGTTAGTAAGTGTTGGAGAAAAGAAGTAGCTGAATAATAGGTCCAAAAAACACACTGAATGTGCCTAAACAAGACTTTTGAGTAACCAGTCTTGTAGGCTAGAATATTTACTTCACAATTATGTGAAATGATTCTGTTCTCTCATTCAAAGAAAACATTACATTAATACCAATTTGTTTAAGTGTTGTTTGGGTGATCTCAGCTCTATGCATGAGTGACAGTGGTCATGAATAATTCACACTTGGAGAGGACAAAAGACACTCCCCACTCGCCCATCAAGGGTATTGTAAAGCAATGTCCATCTGCAAAAGCTAGTGTACCTCTTACGCCACCCAACCCGCTCTGAGCTGGTATCGAACCGGCAACCTTCCGCATGGGAGTCGGTTTGCTCTAACAAGGAGGCTAAAGACAATGGCCTCTAGCGTCTGTCGCTAGAGCACCTTTAGAGGTCAGAGAGTGAGGTTTACCTGCACAGCACTTACTAGCTGGCCTCCGTTACACTCACCCCCCTAAACCTCACTCCCATCGGGTCACGGCACCCAAGTAACCCCGCCGGTCCTACGCCACCCACCTTGCTCTGAGCTGGTATCGAACTGGCGACCTTCCGCATGGGAGTCGGTTTGCTCTAACAAGGAGGCTAAAGACCATGGCCTCTAGCGTCTGTCGCTATAGCGCACCTTTAGAGGCAGAGGAGTGAGGTTACATGCACAGCACTTAACTAGCTGGCCTTCGTTACACTAGCCCAAACTAAATGCTGTATGACCATGTAGATATAAGTACACGCCTCACAAATCTCTTTTAAATTCATATTTTTCATAGGAAGCTATACAATATTATATTTATGCTTATACATAGTCAGTAATGACGGCAAATCTGGAGCTCATCTAACAAAATAACTTAGACAACGGCCCAAAAGCCAGGTAAACGCAAAATTTATGTTACAGAAAAAATATTTAAATACAATTTTAAAAAAGAGGAAAATCAAGAGAAGCAAAAAATGATTTTATTTTTTTTTTTTTGAAATTTTTGAAGGTTCCATTTTTTTCGTGCAATATTTAGCTTGAATTTAATTGTATATTTTTCAATTTCTCAATATGTTTGGTGACTAAAATATTAATTTCATAAATATATCTTTTTAATGATCTGTTTTGTTCAGATGCCACCAAAATACATTGTCTATTACACTGAGAAATGGATCAAATATTCATTTTCAAAATGGGCTGTACTGAGTTATGCTGAGCACTGTATGAGTTGGAAAGTTCACCTTCCAAGCTATATGCAGGTATGTATCTCTCCCATGTATTAATGTATTCAAGGAGTGCGTAGACTCCTGGGCATGGTCGCATTAAACTATTTTTTTTTTCGAAAGCACACACTTTTGTTGTTATTGTGAGTGTACACAAAAGAAAGTAGACACCTAACAGATTGGATTGATGTATTGCCTTTATCTGTATGATCAAAACTGAAAGTGTAATTTAAGTTCTTTCGGCATTATCAGAAGACACCTCAAAATGCGTATACGCTGTCTTCGACCCCTGGGGGTTAAGTACCTAACAAACACACAACACTTGTAAAAAGGTTGAGGATCTATGTTGTTGCTGAAGGTTGTCACAACGGTGTCATATTGTTGCCATTTAAAACACCGCTGCTTAGGTTGTGCTTAGCATGAAGCATAGATATTAGCATGAACATTTACTCATCAATGAATTAAATTTCACCAGACCGTTCGGCGTCTCATTCAACAATGACCAAGGAGACGTGAGTATTGCTTTATTTCTTCTTGCTAAACAAGACATCAGTGGTCACTTGTGTAGTCCTGTGTGTCAAGCTCTGATCTGTCCTCTTGTTCACTGCCTATTTTGGACTGGTGGCTGCTGTGGATCCATCTTTGAAACTGGATGCTCTCTTGGATTTGTGTCTTTCTCTGACTGCTTTCTCTGTACCAGCCTGGTCTTCGGCTGCTCTTCACGGTCTGCTGTTTTCTCCAGTCCAGATGCCAGTGTCTGCATTTAATTTGCTTTCTTGTTTACTTTCTTGTTTGTTTACTTTACTTTCTCAATTGAAATTTTAATTTAGCCTTTCCTTTTAGTTTAATTATTTATAGTTAATTATTTAATATAATCTAAACATTATTTTATACTGTTTGCTTATAATTAGATGTGTACTGTATATTAAATGTTGTGAAATATATAATAAAAAAAAGTTTGATTATATACATTTGGGTGCCATTTTTACACTTAAAAGTTTACACATGCAGTTGATAAAAAATGAATGAACAATATTTAATATTAAGCAATACTGGAAAAGTATTACTGCTTATCCTGTATTCTAGGCAGTATTGATAACTGCCAGGAAAACAAAACAAAACATTAATACATGTAGTAATAACGGCATCTTATGGTTGCTAAATGTCTTCTCGCGTCTTACATTTCTACTTTGTAACAATGTAGCGAGCACGTAAGTGGCGAGGTTGCCTTTGAAACAATGCAATGGTATGAGCCACGGTTACGTTCAAAATGGCATGTTTTCAAAGTGCACTACGAAGGGAGCGCAATTGTCAATATGAAGATCGCTAAAACTGTTGGAACAATGGATTTGGGAAACACTAAATCAACGTCCTGTTTGTTTGTAAACGATGGAACTTGCCGACCTTAGTCAGCTGGCCGGAATCATTTACTTTTACATGTAGCCTAGCTGTTTATTCTGCATTTTTTAGTGCATATTATTCATAGACTATATCAGTCTGCTTTAACAATAGACTGTGCATAAAATGTGGAAAACATGAGCATTAATGGCATTATCATGATGGACTCATTCAGTAGCGAATTTGAGCGAACTTGAGTAGCTATAGGCCTGTGGAAACACTAGCCCGAAATGCAGCTACTGTTTCATTCACAATAAGGTTGTAAAGTACAAAACCGGTTTGAACCGGCTTTCTGATGACAGGCCTTTAGCCAGGGGGGTTCAGGTGGTTCGAAAGACCCATCCCCCACTGACAAAGGTTTTGTAATTCTTTCTGTTGTATTCATATTTTGTATTATATTCAAATAAAGAAAGAAACCAGCCGATCGAGGCATTGACAGCTGTGAAGCGAGCGCTCTTTCGGCCGGTTTCACACACACATTTGATTAATTAACTTGAAATGACTAATACTAATTAAAGCAACACAGCATCCAAATAATCATAAGAGCCCATTATGTTTCACAGTACAAGCAGTAGATACAATCATTGAATTTAGTTTGCGTGACAATATTAAAACACTCAATCAATTCTGCGCAAAGTTAGTAAATAAATGATTAAGGAATAGATGATGGCATCGTCTTCTCCACACATGCAGACTGCCTATTATAGCAGACCAGAGCAGTATTTAGCAATTTGTTTAGAGTATTTTTTACTGAGTCTGGCAATTGTATCCTCTCACACACAGTTTGTGAACGTGTGCTAGGCTACGGCAAATTAAAACAACTGGCTTTGTGTTGTAGCCACATAATTTCAGAGCATTACTAATGGTTGATATTTTAGCATTTTTTTCAGAACAGCACAAATCCATGTATGCGTCAAACAGCAGCCTACTTCCATAATCAAATGTTATTCAATACTTCATCCACAGCTACCATATCAGGAGTGTTTGGAAAATCTCAAATAACAGTACTCAGAACATGTGCATTACTGTTCAATGATGGAAACCAGTTCATTCGTACAGTCTTTTAATGTATAGCAGCGGCCCAGCAAGCATGCCAGTGTGGGCCCACTGTGGGTAAGTGTGGGTTTACTGTGGGTCAGGTTGGGCATGACAATCCCAATGGATTTGCCCTTACGGCCCCAATATTGGTTTTCTGTGGGTCAGCCTATGTGGATTTTTCCCTTTGTGGCCCCAACCTGTATTTTGTGGGTAAATTCAAGTTAAATTTACATTACTGAGCTTGTATATGAAAATGTGAATAAATCACTTGCATTTTGGTCTAAATGCCTTGCTGCTTAGAGAAAATCATCCAGAAATTATAGTTTTAGATAGAATCTTGATCACATATGATCACATACAGTACAGTTGTCAATATTTGAAGTGGATCAAAATGTTTTTCAAAATTGTCCTAAGACAAGAATGGGTGTTGTTGAATAGTTTTAGGATAACTCTGAAGAAAGATTTTGAACCACTTTAAATGTTAACTACTGTATTTCCAGTACAGGGGCATGAATATCTATTCATTCTCTGGTTGATTCAACTTCTGCAAATAAATTTGTATTTATAAATCTATGAACTATATACATTATGACATAGATCATAGAACATAGAAATCAATGTTCTTTACAAGGTTGTAGTTTTTCAAATATATTTGGCGCATATATTGTTAATGTTTGATACTGTGGCACCACTGTATCCAAGAAATTTGAAAGAAATGTGCCACATCACTTTATACTTCCTTCAACAGATTCATATTGTTGTTGGACATTATTTATTTTGGTAAACAAAAATTGAATTTATGACCATTAAAAAAAAAAATCCTATATTCTCTGTTGCAGTCTTATCTGTTTGTTTGTTTGTTTGAATTAGATCTCTCTTTTCTGTATGGATAATCTACAGTTGTAGCTGATTTCAACTGCTGCATTCTATACAAATGTTCTGTTGCAGACACAGCTGGGTTTGTGTTTTGTGAGCATTTGTGTGAAAATAAATTCCATATCGCATTTGTCCTCTAGTCTTCATTTCTGAAATATTCAGATTTATTTAGGATATAATGTTTTTTTTCATGTTTATTGTCCACTTTCATGTAGACAGCAAACATGCCAGTGTGGGCCCACTGTGGGTAAGTGTGGGTTTACTGTGGGACAGTGTGAGCAGGACAATCCAACAGAAAAACACATGTGGGTCCCATGTAGGGTAGCCAATTTTGGACTAATTTTGGACAATTTTGACACCGAAAGTCCTTAAGTGTAAAAAAAAAAAAAAAAATCATGACTGGAGCAATTTCTGTTGTTGGGGAGAGTGTGACACACTGAATGGTTAGTCACATGTTTATATGTATGTTTTTTTTCTTATAATTATATATTATAAATTCTCTTTGGTTCCCAGAAATGGGTTGCGGCTGGAAGGGCATCCGCTGCGTAAAATCGTGCTGGATAAGTTGGCGGTTCATTCCGCTGTGGCGACCCCGCAAGGGACAAAGCCGACAAGAAAATGAATGAATGAATGAATTCTCTTTGTTGATTTTCTTCATGATTGTTTTATCTAAAGCTGTATATATGAAATATTATGAGTGGAGTGTGGGGTGGGACCGGGATGGTTTGTTTCCAGGGTTGCTATGGTAACGGTGAAGCGCCTCGATTTTGAACAATGCAGCCGACTCATCATCATCATATCAATAAAATGTTATGATAACATGTTACTCAAGTGTATTAACAAGTTTAGTGAGGTAACGTGCAGTTAAAAAAGTTAATTAGTAGCGAACAGTGTTGTGTAAGTTACTTCCAGACTGTAATACATTACAGATTACTTGTTACTGTATTTAAATGTAATCCCTTACATTACAATATTACTGTCTCAGAATTGTAATATGTTACATTACTCTATTACTTTTTAGTTACTTTCACAAAAATAACTACAGAATTAGAACTTAACATTCTAAAACGACCAAATCTACTGCAGAGCATTTACATCCAGCAGAAAGTGATATGATGTAGCAGAATGACTGTGACCTATCCAGGCTACTAACAATATAGTATATAATTGGCAACGTGAAGGCTCAAGACAATACAAGAGAGGATGACAGTCAGAATCACAAATGATCTGTTAAAAGTATGGTAGAGGTAAAATGGTTGCCTGGCAATATTTGTGAAGAGCTTGACTATATTCATATTAGACACAACAGGCCTATATGTAAACTCCAATGCCATGACAAAATGCAGATTTCTTTTCTCTTCTTATTGTTGTCATTATTGTATTCACTTTAAACTCAAGTGGCTCACAACACAAAACTGTAATGCACAAAGTGAGCATGATGAACATAGCTTTCTCAATATAATGCTCGTGCACCGATTTCCTGTTTGTGGACAAAACTGCTTGTGAGCTCTCAGATATAGGCAACATCTAAACATCATTTAAACGACGTTTAAACTTCGCTAAATAAAATTGAAATGTATCCTAAAATGTTGTTAAATTATATATTGTTGTTGTTTTTTTTATCCTTATGTTTTGCTGTTTGTTTCTGTTTTGCATTCTCTCTCTCTCTCTCTCCCGCTGTGTATCTTGTCCTGTTCTAGGTGTGCGACCATTGGTTCGAAAAAGCTGTTAATCACCATCATGACGCAATCGGCGCACCAATCAGGAGCTGGTCCGCCAAGTATAAAGGGCGTGTGCTTGCGCTGTTCCCCAGTAGCGCTTGGCTCACAGCCAAACTCCTCACTTGTGTCGGCCGGCCTGTTCATTTGTGTTTATAAAGTGTTACTGAAAAACGTATTTCTAGAAGATTCCAGTAAATGGTTAGAGGTCAGAGTGATTTACAGCAGGTAACAAGGCTACTATAGCTCTAATCATACGGTATATAAAGCAGAAATAGGCAATAGCTCTTGTCATAAGCATACAAGGGGGCACAGCTGCACATTTACAGAGGGGTGTGCAGGGTTCAGGTTTTGGGTTAAAGTATTGTTTTCCTCATCAACATGTTGCAGCTCTGAACAACTGAAACAGTATGAAGAAGGAAAATAGAATGACCCCCTGAAATAGCAATGGCCACCCTATGTAAAAAAAAAATTCTAGCTCCGCCACTGCACACAGGACAACAAGATACAAGGAATTATGGAAAAGAGTCAGTGGGACTTGAAGAAATACATTTCAAAGGAATACGACTGACCAGACTTGATGACTTTGTAATGACCTAAAAAAACACACACTGCACTTCTGAGGGAATTTAGTGACGCTCAAAGCATCACAAAAAGAAAGGTAAAACAGTCTACATTATATTTTATTTAAACATGCAAACTTGTGTTATGCTTCAAAATATGTTCATGTGTAACTTTTTTGGTGAAACCACACTATAATATATATTTAGTGTAAATAATGGAAATATTGTCTTAAAATTTTCTGGAATTCTATAACAATTATACAAACATTAGAAAATAGGCATTTTACACAAATTACTATTTAATATTATAGGAAGACCGTATCCTGAAGGAGAAGTGGAGGCAGAGTAAGCAAAATAGGAGAGGAGTCTATGTGACCTCCATCATCAAGCCATTTAATTTAAAAAACACAGTGGTAACATGAAGCACATTAAAATGCAAAGCAGTTCAGCATTCTTCAAAGATATTTGTAATTTCAATTTCATTACATTTGTAATGTAATTTTGTAATTTATTATTATTTTTGTTTTTTGTAAAATGCAGACATCTACAGCCTCAAAGACAAACAACAGTCCCATTCAGAAACAAACACAATCAGACAAAAAAGCTGGGAGCCAAGACATGATGCTTTTGATGTAAAACAATTTTCAGTGTGCAAAAGCACCAAAATGGTTCACCTTATTGATACTTTTTAAAGCAAAGTAGACAATCTATTCATTAGTCAAAGCAGCTTCACAATAATAATGTCAATTTCAGAAGATTGTGGGATATTATGGACAGAGACTTGATGGAACAAGTAGATTGAACCAATTTATTGGATGCATTATGTAACCAGTTCAGCATTCCTCAAATATAAAAAAAAGTTAATTCTATTATCTTCTTCATAAAATGTAGATGTCTACTGCCCCAAAGACAATCAGCACTCCTACACATAAGCAGACAACATCAGTGGCAGCACAGGACCCGGACACAGAAAGCCAAGATAAAGATGCTTTGAAGCTAAAACTATCAACTAATTTTATGTGTGCTAACAATTAACTTATTAAGAACATATTAATAAGCATGTCAAATTAAATATTAATAAGCATGTCAAATCTAACTTGATGGTTCTCATTTACCACTGTAAAACAGTAACACATTTCCAAAATAAAAAGGGAAGACTTCATTTTCAGAGGTGAATAGGAGTTGGAGATGACAACTGAGGTGCAATAATTCTTAATAAAATGTATGCCTATTTGTGATGTTTAACTCATAGAATGGGCAAAAATGAAAAAGAGCACAAAGGCAAAAGTCCCATGGACCAATTAGGGGACATTATTCACCAAGGGAAGTAATTAAACAAAACAAATTGGTGAAAGAGGTACAGCTAAAACAAGAACAATATTTAGCATTCTTCACCTGAATGATTCGGATTTATACCCTCCTGTTCGTCTCAGCATGGATCAACGTTTATCCTTTCCTCATCATCCTGTTTCTCATTATGTTTATTAAATATGATTATTTGATTATTTAACTTTGCATTGATTTCAACTAATGAATGAGTTAAATACACTGCTTTATGTAAGAATGTTCAGTGCATTGCCTGTCTCTTTGTAACTATTTTCAGGAGCCACGAAACTAGGTCAGAGGTCACGGAGACCTCAAGTGGAACTGAAGGGCTGAAGACTGGAAACAACTTCTATTGTTTCTAGTGTTATTTCTATGAGTTAACTATCTAAAATGTCTTAAGTGATTTTGCTATTTTTACGGTTAATTCTTTTAAAGTGATTTTACTTTTTTTCAAGATAGACTTGATGTAGTGAGAATTTAACTGTCTGAATGTAGATTGTACCGGTTTTTAACCAGTTTTGATAAAGACGGCTGAGAAGTACACTCAGCCTTGGATAAGAAACAGATTGTACTTTAGGTGTGTGTTTTACTTGATTGTAGATCCTTTTCACTTGTCTGGAGTCAGTTCTAAACAGTCTAGTGGATGTCTGACGTTTATGCTTAAGAAAATGTTCAGAATTGTACGCACGCACCCATGAGGACATTTTCCTAGTCTATCTGTGTTTTAACCAATCAGGTTAGAACACCTCTATGTAAGACACAAGTAATGACGTTATGTGAGAGTATAATTGTTATTGATTTGTGATTGTAAGCAGAGCGGCCTAGGAACTCATTGCGAGTGTTGAAGCTGGCTTCTGCTGATGAAACTGCAAACTATCTTCAGTAAACTTTATTTATTTATTTGAACCTCTGACTCCGGCTCTTCTTCATCTGACAGACTGGTCATTCTT
>CAIGQS010000269.1:1248061-1427913 GCA_903798195.1 Danio kyathit
TGTTAACCTTTTTGATTAATTCTGGAGTATTCTGAATTCATTGTATCCAGTAGATTAAGTGGAGCCTTTTCGCTACCTTTACGGCGGCATAATTATGGAAATTATTAGACCCATAGACTATATGTAGTATTGCACCCGTAGTTTGGAGATCTTTTTAATTCTATAACCACTGAGACTAGCAAGTTACGGATCTTGATTAAGTGAGATGTTTTCTTTTGGCATGAGTTAGTATTGTACAACCAGCCTAATTAAATATTAATTCATCCCGTATCCTCTGACTAATTTCAGAGTGTCTTCCATTCTGTCCGTGAGAAGAGACGCAACCCGGGGCGTGGAACTCTGAGCGGCGATTGGCCCTAATGAACGTACAATTAGAATATCAGACCCAAGAAAATATCAAATTCTAAATTAGATCACAACTGCAGATATGATCAGCTAAACGTGAATGGTGAATTGATAATAAAATAGAATTGGAGTCAGATTAAATTATGCGTAAAGTCAGAGGTTAAATTGGTCAATAAATTTTAATGAAATAACAACTTTTCCAGAAGCGTCCGAAAAGACATACACGCAGATACCTTCGACCACAACACTGGATTCCGTCATTGGGCCGGTGGGTGGATTCTTACAGTGGTGACGTGCCCTCCGTGATTGTCCCAGGCGAGTGACGTCTTTTCGGCGCGACTATTCAGATCCAAACTGAGTATGAGGTTTGAGCTTCTCCTTCTGTCTCTCCAGCTATTGTGGTAAGTCCATTTTTGTTCTTATTCTAGGAAGTCTTTAGGGAAAGTTAAAGCACACCCCATATAGACACATTTTTAGAACGGGTCGACATACCCACGACAGACCGGAGACCGTAGAAATCCGGTATAACCTGAGTTTAATAACAGACAAAATGGAATATCAGGGAAATGGTAGCACGAGTATAGACAAGGAGGTGATGGAGTCTATGGCCTCAAAATTGAAAGATCTCCTTTTCCGCTTGCGTGAAAACAATGGATTAAATTTTGACTGGAATAATGATCAAATTCTAGCCTGGTATCTTACCGATGGCCGAAAGCTAGAAACTAAATCATCCTATCGAAAGCTAATCTTTGTAATAATCTACTTGCTACGTCGTAATGATATAGCAACTATTGCTGAAAACGAGCGCATAATCGCGTGCATAAAAGATTTAGAGATTGCGCGATCGGAAGAGCTGAGAAAACTCCGAGCACAAGTCGAAGCATCGGTGTACGACAAACAAACTTGGGCAAGACAGGGCGAGGCAATGGAAAGCCAAATAAAAAAGCTTGAAAAAAAGTTAAAATTGGGGAAAAATTACACCGCTGCGATCGAAGAATGCTGCAATTCTGCAGGATTCCCCGTAGCCGAGGTGAAATTGGCGGCTATAAATGCTAAATGTGGAGGCAAAATAGACAGCGATAGCGATGAAGATGATGGCTCCATTTTCGCGAGTAGCAATAAAGATCATCTTCCCATAAGCGAGGCTCGCAGTCGAGCTTCTAAGCCGAAGGGTAGTATGATGGTACGCGATTCCTCTCCGGAGCCTACAAGCGATATTTATTATCGCCCAAATAGGCCCGAAGGAAAAGGCCGTAGCCCCATACTAACTAGAGCTAAAACTGGCGTCGTTCGCAGAGAGACTCAAAAAGTTGCTGTACTCAAAACAATGACCAATGCGGATGATGAAATAACTACGATCAGTCGCCCATTAACATGTGAGGAATGCACAAAACACAAAGAAGTTGTGGGAATGATGCCGAGAAGAGGCCCTTTCCAACCCTACTGGGACAACTTGATGCTGCAGACCTCAGTGTATAATCTAGAGATTAGAGACGCGTGGCAAATAGCCCTCCTTACTATCCCCGAGGAGTTAAAACCAAAAATGTCACAAGAATTGAAAACCGGAGAAATACTGGTTAAACGGGAAGATGAGGATGAAAAAGATATATATGAAAGATTAAGAGAAGCTCTGCTCGAGCTAAGGGGACCGACACACGCCGAATGGAATAGGATATTAGAAATAAAGCAAGCGAATAAAGAACCATTCGAAATATATGCGGAGCGTTTGTGGGTTACGTACAAAGAGCATTCGGGCTTGGAAGATGCACAGCGCGATCAGGAAGTTTTACTACAACTCCTGAAAAACAATGCAGGGCATCATATCCAACAAGCGCTGATACATGGAGCCGATCCATCAGAAAACACCTATCGGTCACTGGTAGATTGGGCTTCCAAAATAGAGACTCGACTTAAACAAGTAAAATCTCGTTCAGTTTCAACAACCCAATGGCTCGCCGAAGGAAAAGGCGCGACTACCTTCAAGCTAAATCCGCGGCCTCCCTGCCAGTATTGCAACAAAAACAATCACGCGACCCAAAACTGCTTCAAGTTACGCAGGGAAGGAGGCAATCAGAAAGTGCATTCTAAATCTGACAGTGAAATCCTGAAAGAATTGGAGGAGCTGCTTATCAAATGCAAAGCCCCCGAGGGCGATGAAAACCAAACAGGCGAACCCTCTAGAAATCAAAACGACCGATGCAAGCGCTTGCAAGCAGATATGATGGAAGTGCTCAGAAAATACAATCTCCAATAGGGGTGCGTGGCCTCCATTGCATTAGGGAGCATTATCCAGAGCGGCAACCGAATTAAAATAAGAGTTAACCTTGGAGGCCGGTTAGTTAATATTCTTCTTGACACCGGAGCCGCCTGTTCTTGCACTAATATTTTAATGCCCCTAAGCAAACGAACGATTCAAATTCAAGGGATAACAACTCTTCAGTGACAGCGATTCAAACACTCCCGATCCGACTTGATTTAGGCGTTGTAGTGCTAAATGAGCCGTTCTGGTATTTACCAGATAACAGCGAAGGGACTGTGTTGGGAATGGACATTATGAGAAAGCATGGCTTTGTTATCCACTGTTTTGAGAAATTGATCGAGGTGCAAACTAACAAAACAACCAAGACATGTCAGAACCAGAAGCAGGCCACCATTATGTCCATATCCAAACCAGACCCAGTCCAACTCCTCATCAACAAACACACTGATGTGTGGGCGAATCACGAGCATGACTGCGGCCTCATTGACTTTGAAGTGTGCATCGAGGGAGAGCCCCCTCCCCCGCAAAAACAATATCGCATCAAACCAGAGGCAGAGGCCGCTGTTCATGAAATAGTGAAGCAGCTTGAAGTGAGAGGGGTGGTTCGGCGATGTTGTTCAACAACAAACTCTCCGTGTTTACCCGTACCAAAACCGGTAAATGGCGGTAAATGGCGTCTTTGTATCGACTACCAGCGCCTTAACAGAGTTCTGCCCAAGGCAACTCCGATAGTGGCAAATCCTTCAACAATCTTATCACAAGTTTCAACCAATGCTTCGTGGTTCACAGTGCTTGACATTAAAAATGGCTTTTGGTCTATTAAAGTCAAACGCGAAGACCAGTGGAAACTGGCGTTTACTGTGAATCAAATGCAATATACGTGGGAACGAATGCCACAAGGCCTTCATAACAGCCCAGCCATTTTCCATCGAGCGGTGGCGGATGTACTCGGTCCCTTGCTAGGGACTGGTGAAGTAGTTCACTATGTAGATGACATCTTGATAGCCACAGAGGAACCATTCGAGAACCACTTGCAATTGGCTGACAACGTGTTGCAGATGTTAGGTGATGCAGGATTCAAAATGAACAAAGACAAAGCTCAAATCGCACAAAGGGAAGTACACTATTTAGGGTATTCCCTGACTCAAAATCATAAAGCCTTAACGGATGACAGAAAAAAATGTATCGCCGAACTGCCCCGACCCCACACTTTAAACTCACTGCAAAAGGTATTGGGTACAGCAAACTATTTACGAGACTTTATTCCCGACTTTGCAAAAACCGCAGCTCCCTTATACTCTCTCTTGAAAGGGAAAACTAAACCGAACGATGTCCTGGAATGGACGGATTTACACGAACAGGCGTTTACCAATTTAAAACAACGATTGTGCGCCGCGCCAGCCCTGGGTTTGCCCAACCCGTCAAAAACATTTCACATCCAAGTAGATGCGCATGAAATCACAATAAGCGGAGTTCTAGCTCAGGAATGTGGCGGAAAACTACGCCCAATCGCTTATTATAGCCGGAAAAAATCACTGGTGGAGCAGGGATTCGATCCCTGCACTCAGCATGTTCTCGCGGTGCATTGGATGTTAAAAACAACGGAGCCCATGGTGGGGTTTCAACCTATTGTTTTGCACACCATGCACACGCCTGTACGCATGCTGATACAGGGCCGAATTAAAGGAGTTTCCTCTCAAAGATTAGCGAGGTGGCTAGCCGACATTCAATCACGCGAAATCATAATAAAGAATACGCGAATTCTGCCACATCTGCTTGGTGACGTTGAGGGACACCCCCACACGTGTCAGCCTGAACAAGAGACACAAAGTCTCGTATATGACCGGTTGTTGCCAGGCCAAGTGCAGGTATATATAGACGGATCACGATTTTGTCAAGATGGTCATTTCTATGCAGGCTGTGCAGTGTGGTCCCCCCAACTTGCAGAGGCAGATGCGAAACGGCAGCTATTATTCAAACTGCCGCCTAACATATCCGCACAAGAAGCTGAGCTCATTGCATTGCTTGAGGCGATTAAAGCACACCCCGAACCGCTTTGCGTGTATACAGATAGCCGCTATGCGTTTGGGGTGGTAACTGATTTTATGGCTCAATGGCAATTGAGGAATTTCCTCACTTCTGCCGGGACACCTATCAAGCATTTCAACACCATAACTGCAATTTGGAGTGCGATACAGATGCACGAGAACCCCGTCTCTGTTGTGAAAGTGCGCGCGCACATAACCAAAGACCCGGATGTACACGAGAAAAACAATAACATTGTTGATCAAATGGCTAAGCTAGCAGCCGTGAAAGGCGAGCAATGGCAAAACGACACATCTGTATCTGTGGCCAGTGCGGTTCAAGTCACTCCAATCGACTTAATACAGTATCAAAAAGATCTGTGGGCTTCTGATGGAGAACTTGTGCCGTACTTAAAACATGATCGGATGATAAGTGTGGCCGAAGGCATTATTCTCCACGATGGAAAATTTGTCGTTCCGGAAGCCCTCCAAAAACCGGTAATCAAATTATATCATGATTATGCGCATGTGTCAGCAGCAAAAACAACCCAGCTGATACAAAACCAATTTTGGTGGCAAGGAATGGCAGCTGACATTGAGAGATGGTGTAACTCTTGTTTGGTGTGTGCCACAGTTAATCAAGGAAAACAAGGCCGAACGAATCTATGTAGGCCTGAACCACCTAAAGGGCCCTGGGAGTCCTTGCAATTAGACTTTATTGGTCCGTTACCCAGTGCAAAAGGGGGATATCGCTACTGCCTTGTGATAATTGACAAATTTTCAAAATGGGTTGAAGCAATTCCTACTCGTAATAACACCGCAAACACAGTGGCGCGTGTAATGGCGAATCAGATCATCCCTCTCTGGGGAGCACCAATTCAAATCGAATCTGATCAAGGGACTCACTTTACCGGACAGATCATGAAAGACATGTGTAAAATCCTAAACATCAAGCAGAAATTTCATATTCCATACAGACCACAAAGTTCTGGAATGGTTGAACGAGCAAATCGCACCATTAAAGAAAATATCTCTAAACAGATAGCTCAACACCAGAATCAATGGATTAATGCACTACCAACTGTTTTGACTGTACTGCGAGCAACCCCTTCAAAAGCCACGGGCATCAGTCCATACGAGCTTATGACGGGAAGGGTAATGAAGTTACCCATTGACCCAGAAATTTCCCCAGCAGATCTAGGGCCTCTCATACTCGCGACACAGCAGACAGTGTTAAGGCAACTGCAAGAAAGATTAAAAGGGTTGTACAGCCAGGCCGACTTAAAACGACAACAGTCAGATATGGCCAACGACGCACATTTTAATCCCATCTCAGAGACAAAATTTTCAGAAGAAGACATGGTGATGATACGGGTGTTTATAAAACAGAATGCATTTTCCCCTCGTTGGCACGGACCATATGAAATTAAAGCTGTCTGTAACAGCTGTGTTGCAGTGACCATAAAAGGAAAATTAAAATGGCACCACATGTCTCAATGCAAATTGTTCAAGGGTTCTCTGAACTAATGTTGAATTTTCTTTTTCATAGGATGGCTACTGCAATCCCATGGAGACCAGATGCCAGAACAGTATCTGGACCCACCTGCATTGAATTAGGACAACGAATCACCCTCACACATATCCTAGGATGCGGGAGATGGGTATGGAAATATTTCAAGGGGCCATCCACATCATACATTCCAATCACATATAAGGATATAGTCATATGGCCTCCCGGTTTATCGCCGGATCAAAATTGTGCAACACGAATTTGCTGTAAAATAGGGTCCAACCTTCTCCCAGACAGAAACATAACCGGATACACAAAAGCACCGTCACCCCACCATAACATTACAGCCTGGTATAAACTTAAAGAACACCCAGGATCTAATATTGGCAGTATGTACACTATGTACGAAAACAATAATTATGGCATTGATCCAAGATCATGTTATTCTATCAAGGATCTTGAACCAGCGACATATAGATGCACACACACAATAACGCATAACAAAACCCACTTAACATTCACTGAAATGTTATTCAATTTGACATCTGTAGAATGGTATTTTGACCACAGCGGTTCGAACTGTAGTCTGCCGAGTGACTAAAAAGTTATCAGCATGATGGTAAAAAACTGTACATTTCTAGTCAAACCATTCTTCTGCAATCTTATACCAAAAACGGAAATAAGGGCAGTATTAATAGCTATAAATGTGGGAGAGCGTTGATATTATGTGATTGTATTATATTGCAATATGGAGTGATTAAGTGTTGATGTTAAATCAAAAGTAATTCACAAATACTTGAAAATGAAATGATTTAATGACAATAATTCTCTATGGTTACAACTGAATTAGTTACAAATAACTGTATAAAATGATAAACCATGAAATGATAAAAACATATGATATAAATTGTACCCAGCTTACTGTAAATTTAAAGTTACCAGAGGGAGAGACAGGGGGAGGGAGAGAGAGAGGGAGAGAGCCAGAGAAGATAACCTCCAGAGAAGGAGAGGAGCAGAACAGGAGAGAAGCAGATCAGGAAAAGACAGGCCAGGAAAAGAGGCAGAGCCAAGTTTACCAGCTATTTTGTACCTTTCTTGACCATGTGACCAAAGCCCAAACGCTGAGACATTCAAACTGACCAATCAACATGTGACCACATCGTAAAACCCCCAAAGTCAACATACCAGACCCTGATCTTATCAGTATCTGCCTTTGGAGTCAGCATGGACCTTTCTTTGGTGAAAAAGACATGTTTTGCCATATAAACAAATGCATATAATAATTTAGACTCTTACAGTCCTCCCCTGGCACCGTTGTGACACATAAAGAGGCAAAAAGGTGACATTAATGATGAAAATATGCTTTGTGTTGTGTGCTGCTGTCATCTTCGGACTTCCTGTCCAGGCTTGTTGCGGGAGTAAGGTTAATCAGTCTTTCAGTCCTTCAGCCCTGTGTGAGAGGTTTAGTCGAATGGTGTTGCACTGCTTATATGCAAATTGTTCATACCCCCACAAGAATAGGTGCTGAGGAATGCAGGGAACCCCTGCTTTTCTCTTGAAGTTGATCACAAGGCGTGAACCTTTTCTCCATGGATCCTGTATCTGAAAACAGCAAATGGCACAACAAACAGCAAAAGCAAACACATGGCATTTGTCATTGATCAATGGATTGATGTGGTCAGTTTGAGTTCTTCTCAAGCAAAATGCCCTTAAATTAATGTAATTAAAAATATGGTCAAGATCAAGACAAAATAACATGAAACAAGCTCTTCACACAATATCTGGAAACATCAAAATTAAATTGCTTTACCACAAAATCAACAATAGCTGGTTAAGAGTATCAGCAAAATATTCAGTGTAACCAAACACAGTAAATTAAATTAATCAATGTTCAAAGACAATATCAATTGCATTCAAATAGATTAAATACAAAGTAAACACAACTAACATTTGTTGTAGAGAAATCAATAATGTTACAAAAGCAACAATATTTCAGCATTTTGGATTTAGAATCCCAATTTACACTTTGAGATAACTTGTTGGAACAAATAATAAGTAACTGGTTAAATAATCAAAAGAAACCAAAATAACCAAAACAAGATGAAAAATCTATAGTTATGATAAAGTCTGATTAAAAAGACTTAAATAACATGTAAACTCTAATTGAAGCGGTGTCAAACAAATGTGAATTTGACTATGTGTGAAGATTTGAAATGTTGTTCTCTGTGTGGCAGTGTTCCAGCTGAGGCTGTGTTTGTGTAAACATGCTCCTAACAAAGGGTGGAAGTTTTACGACAGTGTGTTAAATTTGGTCCTGTTGTAACAGGGAGCCAGCATGGAATTTGAGTATGAGATGTGAATGTGATCTGGCTCAAAATACTTCCAAATCAATGTTTTTTAAGGAGCATGATAAAGTGCAATGTTCAAGGCTGAATCCTGTAAGAAAGCATTTTCATTGTTATTGCAATTATTACACTGGAGCCACAAGGCAATTCTATACTCCTGTTTGTAGTTTAAACTGCAGCTATATTGAGGATAGCACAGTTTTCCACTTTTAGGAGATGAGAC
Source organism: Danio kyathit (assembly GCA_903798195.1). NCBI lineage: Eukaryota > Metazoa > Chordata > Actinopteri > Cypriniformes > Danionidae > Danio > Danio kyathit. The sequence goes on from CAIGQS010000269.1 coordinate 1,256,769, forward strand.
TCATCCTACATATAAACACAAGTACCTTAAAATAATTAATCTTAGCATACAGTTAATTCCTTTTTTATACATAACATGCGGTCTAGAATGCATCTGTGGCTTCTAAAACCTCAGACCTGAGTGTTTTTACACCTACAATAAGAAAATCATGTTTTAAGGAATTACTCAGTCTATGTGTACGTGTAGTATCACAAAATACTAAATTGTGTTCTATGGCAATGAAAATGTGTATAACACAAATATAACAAATTTGGAAACGCAAACAGGATCAGCAATTATTAACTTGTATTGCTATTAGGCTGCTAAGCCACCAGCAAAGGAAGTTAACAGTTGCAGGCCTTGTATTAACAATGCAGTTAGTTCACTAAGAGTGTTATTAGCAGATGAGTTTTTGTTACGTGAAGACCACTGATTTTTGCTCTTAAGTAATTTCTGTTTTCTCAGAAAATATGGTGGAGGTCTTCCCTGTCCTGATGTCCAACATTTATCCTCTCTGTGACCAAACTTTCTACAGGTCATGCAAAGCCTGTTTTGTTTGTCTGAGGGTTGATTGCTGTGATCATCTGAGGTTTGAGGGTTTGTAAGACTCTCTAATGCTTCTACACCATGCGTCTTTGCTGCGCTATGGTGTGGCATCACCTTAAGTACTGAAACAGGCAAACTTTTTTGAGCTACAGCTTCTGAACAAATAATTTCAGATTTATTACAAGTAACTTCGTCTGAAAAGTGAACATGCTTTTCGATCCCACCGCTGTTAAGCATTTTGGGAGACACAAACTTCTGTGCTTTCAGCATAGCTTTTAAATCTGCAATAGTGTCTTTTTGACTTCTGCATTTTTCAGCCAGGGCTAACTGTTCAGCTAGTAAATTATCAAGCTGTAACTGGAGATCTAGAATTTTCGCCTCTGACTTTTCTGCCTCTGATTTGTGAACAGCAAATTCTTCACATTTAGCCTTTACAAATGAAGGTATTTTCAACATAATGTTACGCAGACCTGAATAACACATGTAATTTAGTGCTTCAATTACATCGCCACGTTTTGATTTCTTTCCATTTTAGCCAATTACATCCCACCATGCAAACAATGTAGAGTCTGAGTCTGTTAACTCAAGTCCTTCTTTGTTAAGTTTACACAATGTAGGTTCAACTTTTTTGGTCCATAAAGCAAACAATACATCACTTTCTTTAGAAATTAACCCTTCCATCCTTGAGGAGGCAATCTGAAATTTACCAAATTGAACTATTGAAACGAATTACAGTCTTGTAATTTCTGTTTCATGCAATTTAAGCAAATGGAGGAACAATAAAAGCAGACTTACCCACTCTTGTGGTTAGAAGGCCAGTTTTAATCCATTCACCAGGTCAGCTGTGAAAAATCCAGCTAAGACCGGCTAAAGTAAATTTCAGAAAACTCACTGCAAAGGATCCCGGGTTTCGGCACCATCTGTAGAATGGTATTTTGACCACAGCGGTTCGAACTGTAGTCTGCTGAGTGACTAAAAAGTTATCAGCATGATGGTAAAAAACTGTACATTTCTAGTCAAACCATTCTTCTGCAATCTTATACCAAAAACGGAAATAAGGGCAGTATTAATAGCTATAAATGTGGGAGAGCGTTGATATTATGTGATTGTATTATATTGCAATATGGAGTGATTAAGTGTTGATGTTAAATCAAAAGTAATTCACAAATACTTGAAAATGAAATGATTTAATGACAATAATTCTCTATGGTTACAACTGAATTAGTTACAAATAACTGTATAAAATGATAAACCATGAAATGATAAAAACATATGATATAAATTGTACCCAGCTTACTGTAAATTTAAAGTTACCAGAGGGAGAGGGAGAGACAGGGGGAGGGAGAGAGAGAGGGAGAGAGCCAGAGAAGATAACCTCCAGAGAAGGAGAGGAGCAGAACAGGAGAGAAGCAGATCAGGAAAAGACAGGCCAGGAAAAGAGGCAGAGCCAAGTTTACCAGCTATTTTGTACCTTTCTTGACCATGTGACCAAAGCCCAAACGCTGAGACATTCAAACTGACCAATCAACATGTGACCACATCGTAAAACCCCCAAAGTCAACATACCAGACCCTGATCTTATCAGTATCTGCCTTTGGAGTCAGCATGGACCTTTCTTTGGTGAAAAAGACATGTTTTGCCATATAAACAAATGCATATAATAATTTAGACTCTTACAGATCAAAACAATTGCAGTTGCAGGTTCACCAGCTCAGTCAGCTCATCCAAACTGGTCCACCAGCTAAACCAGGTCTCCACCACCTCATCCAAGCTGCTCCATCAGCTCAGTCAGCTCATCCAAGCTGGTCCACCAGCTAAACCAGGTCTCCACCAGCTCATCCAAGCTGCTCCATCAGCTCAGTCAGCTCATCCAAGCTGGTCCACCAGCTCAGCTAGCTAATCCAAGCTGGTGCACCAGCTCAACCAGGTCTCCACCAGCTCATCCAAGCTGCTCCATCAGCCCATCCAAGCTGGTCTACCAGCTAAGCCAGGTCTCCACCACCTCATCCAAGCTGCTCCATCAGCTCAGTCAGCTCATCCAAGCTGGTCCACTAGCTAAGCCTGGTCTCCACCAGCTCATCCTAGCTGGTCCACCAGCTCAGCCAGGTCTCCAGCAGCTTATCCAAGCTGGTCCACCAGCTCAGTCAGGTCTCCACCAGCTCATCCAAGCTGGTCCACCAGCTCAGCCAGCAAATCCAAGCTGGTTCACCAGCTCAGGCAAGCTGGTCCACCAGCTAAAACCAGCTTGAACCAGCTAATAACCAGCTACCAGCTTAAACTGGTATTAGCTGGATTTTCCAGTAGGGAAACTAAAACATTTAGTAGTAATGGGTACTTTTTACTTAAAGGGGACCTATCCCAGCAAACAATGAGTTGGCGGACCGCCAGCGTTTTTTGGGCGGCACAAATTCACAAATTCATTCTAAAAATTCTGTCGGCCCACCGGCGTTTTTTGGGTGGCATGCCACCAGTGGGTTGCCGTGGGTGTACCGCCATCGGGACACCAGTGGCAAACCGATGGCCCACCCAGTGGTGTTTTTAATGTTGTAGGCTACTGTGCCTGATATAAGTACTTTGTTAAACACTTTTTACATTTAAAATGAATGTGGCACTGAATAAAAATATAATTATTAATAAAAGCAGTTTAGTATATAAAAAAACTGCAGACGTTTTAAATATAACAGGTTGTTATTAAAACAAAAAAAAAAAAATAAGTTTAAAAATCAAGATTTAATATTAAATGTCATTATTTAAATTGTTTATGAATTGTTTAAATGTTTTACCCCCTTTTCAAGACTTAAGATAAGTCTTTTGTGTCTCCAGAATGTGTCTGTAGATCAAAACACCCATCAGATTATTTGTTATACCTTGTAGAATGTTGGGATTTTCTGCTTTAAACACTTAGTGGATTAAAACGTTTTTCAAAATGGTCTTAAAAATGAAGTAAAGGGTTTGATCAACTCATACTGACTATATGTGTGTCTGTGTATGTGAGAAAGTGGAAAACGAGGGAGAAATATATCAATAAGTCATGACTGCAAAAATAAGTGGCAAAAAAAGCTAAACAAAAAAGACTTTTATTTTGGCGTGGCGTGTGACGTCATAAGGCTGTGCCGCTTTCGCGCTGTGATTCGACTGGAGAAAGGTTTGTTTTAAAGCTTTTACATGAATATAAACCGATTGATTAAAGTTTCAGGTTTTTCACGCGATGCTAAATGATGTACCTGCTGTTGACAATATTATTTTAACTCTTTATCAACGTAGTATTATTTTACTCACAGTAATGAGGGCTATTGTTTGAACAAAGTAACAGAAATGTGTGTACTAAGTGTTTTAATGAAGGTTTAAATTATTAAATAGCATAATGTCAGTCCATTCTAAGTATTTATCATTTTATATATATATATATATATATATATATATATATATATATATATATATATATATATATATATATAAAAATATAAGAAATGGAGTAACGTTACTAGTTTAATCAGCTCATTTGTGGCTATTGTTTCTTGCTCAGACTTACTCTTTTACCTGATTTCTTTGTGTTAATGACTCTCATATAAAGAAACTGTTGAAGCAAGTGTTAAAGAGAAGTTATTTTGTTTCTGTTCATTGTTTTATTTATTTTAAACTGAACATTTTATTGTTTTGTTCATTTTAAACAGGATAAAGTGTCCAAACACAGAGAAAAACTCCTGCTGAAGCGACTGATCACCACACTGTTATAAAGATGGCGTTTATTAAAGAGGAGAGTGAAGATGTGAAGATTGAAGAAACATTCAGAGTCAAACAGGAAGATCTGCAGGAACAAACAGGTTAATTTTCATTCTCAAAGACCAACTCAGTCATTTGATCCTCATTCAGATATATTTTAATAAGAAGATTACTAAATTAAATCCATCTTGCAGCCCTGAGTGTGCTGCCTAGTTCTCCTAATTGCACATAAACACTCATTGAAAGACAGGAATGAGTTTCTTTCGTCACTTGTTCTCATGTCTTTTGTCATTGTTTTATGTATTATTAGTCTCCCATTTTCTCTACCTTCTTAAGGTAAATTAAATTTACTGAAATATTGTGTTGTAGGTCTTAAATCTTTTTTAAACAAGTCTTAGGGCGTACTCACACTATGATATCCGAACTGTGCCCAGGCCCGTTTCCCGGATCGTTTGAGAAGTGTGAGTGCTCTGAATCAGGCTCAGGCACGGTACACTTGGCCGGCCCTGGCCCGGTTGGAAGAGGTGTGCCAGAGCGCGGTTCACTTGGGCTCAGGCGCGGTACGCTTGCAGTGTGAGTGCAAAACGCGCCCGAGCCTGAAACTGAAAGCGAGGCGTGACTTTTAAGGGTTTCATATGGACTAATTAATCATTCGTACTGTTCAATGAACACAAACTGTCGTAGATTATTAAAGACGCAAACCCCTCACTGCACGACAGCTGCGCCTTCAGCAAACCTCCTAATTCCTGCAGCACGAGGACTTTATGGTTGTTTATGAGCGTCAAAAGTGGCTGATCTGTTCTGCGAAATATTTGACTGCGTGTCACCGCATATCAAACGACTTAAACGACATAATTAAAGAAATCTCCACTGAGCTAAGCGAGATCGCTTCTGATCAGCGCGTCATCGATGACGAAAGCGTGCCGAGGCCCGAATGTAATGTGAGTGCGGGCCGTCGGGGGAGACGGGAGGGGGGACAAGCGTGCTTTGGCCCGATTCAAGGTAACTGTACATAGTGTGAGTACGACCTTAATTTTTCTTTGTTCATGTTTTGCTACCCAATCTGGCCAAAACCCATACAATCACCAACAATCTCAATAAAACTTTAAACTTTTTATTCAAAAAGGTTATTTTAACTCTATTTATCATAATAGTTTAATTATTTTCCTTATAATAACATTTGTTTAAACGTGCTCCATGTATTTACTGCTGAGGACATCGACCTGGACAGATTGTTGTGCAGAGATTTAGTTTATTATAGTTTTTAAAACGTTTAAACATTTGTTCATTTTTTTATTTTAAAGAAAGTTTATGTTGGGAAAAAAGTGTGTGGATACAAGTAAAGCTTGCTTGTGTTTACACAATATAATTTTTTTGTGCTAAGAAATATCTAAAATATTTTAATTTGTTATTATTCATTTATTATTGTATTATTAAATGTATTAAATTAAAATATTTTTTGATAGGACAAATAAAAATCTTTTTCATCTGGGCCATTTGAAAATTTTAGCCCTTTATGAGTCTAAAATTTCATTCATAATGGTTTAAAAAATTCTTACATTTAACTTGGTGAAACCTGCAGAAACCCTGGTTTAAAGTATGTCAAAATCCGTGGATGCCCCCAATTTTAAACATGCTGAATGAATATCACTTCTTTCACAATTTGTATATATTTTTTATATAATACTATTATACTTTAAATTATTCTTTAAAATATTTATAAATGTTTAAAATTAGGGTTCAAGTGTATTTCTAGTTGTAACTAAATATATATTTTAAAAATACAGATATAGTATGTTAAAACACATTTTAGTTCAATTTCATGGTGTCTCAAAATAGCACAGTTGAGTGCACTTAGATGGTATTAAGTTCATCTTAACATATACTTATTACTATTTTTTAGTACATTAAGTGCAAAATTAGTGTGTTGAAAATAGAGCACTTTTAGTACATTAATGAAAAGTGTACTAAGTATACTTAAATAAAGTGTATTTTAGTGCACTTTTTTTTTTACCTGGGAAACATAGCTTTAGTGAGACAATGGTCTAAATTAACAATACTACCATACTCCACTTCTGACATTACGGGAAGTAACTGCTTGTCCAGAAGAAAATGGTCAATCCTGGAATAGGTTTGATGCACAGGTGAATAGAAGGAAAATTGTTTGGAAGATGGATATTTAAATCTCCAGGGGTCACTTGTCTGAAGGAAGGAGTTGATACATTGTGTTGACTGACTTAATGTATTACTCGAAGGGCTAGAGCGGTCCAAAATTGGGTGCAAAACAATATAAGTTCCCTCCTAAAATTAAATAGTGTGTGTCGAGACTAGGCAAAATTGAAAATAAATCACTGAAAAATTGTTCATTGTCCCAATTAGGAGCATACACATTGGCCAGGACCACAGACAAGTTAAGAAGTTTCCCTTGGATTATTGCGTATCTGCCATTTTTATCCAACACATTTGACTCCATAACAAACTGTACATTCTTATGTATGAGTACAGCAACGACCCTGATATATTTGTGTATAGCCTCCTCTATTAAGTTTAGAATAAGCTTTTTTTCAACAGATGAGTCTCCAGTAATTATACAAAATCAGATTTTAACTTAAGATATGCGAACACCTTGTTTCATTTCACTGGGTGATTTAGCCCCCACACATTCCAACTGGTAAAGTTTGTCTTTACTCCACCCATTTTATAGAGGGCTTTTGAAAACATTTATCAGAAGCATCCGAAAGTTGTTTGTGGGTTTTGTATGTAGGGAAGTGTGGGGGAGAGAGAGGAAACAAAAAAAAAAAAAGCGGTGATCGCACATACGCTTATAAACACGAAACACAATATTGAAACCTTGCGTGTAAACTTGCACACAACTTCCAGCTTCTCCCACTTTTAACTAGCTTACCATGTGGGACCTCACGTATAAAACAAAACAATTTGAACAGCTCTGGATGTTTTACTACAAAAGCTACCCCATTATTGACAAAATATACTTGAGAACTAGAAATAACAACAACGAACATGTGCTATAGTGGTAATTTAAAGTTAACCAGAGAGTGACATTAACATTTGTATTGTCTTTGACAGCCCAGTGTACTGTCGTGATCGCCTTCATTTCAATGGCTTTCTTCAAAATATCCTCTTTTTCGGAAAAGTAGTGCCATTTAATCACGAAGGCGCGTGGCGGTTCTTTGTCGTCCACTGGTTTGCTGCGTAGAGTGCGGTGTGCTCGGTCCAGAAGTGGAGTCTTCTTGAGTTGCAGAATATCTTTCAGGAGGCTGAGGTCATGCGTCTGCCGTGCTCCCGTCCTTCTTTAACTCCCGTAATGCGGAGATTTGAGTGGCGAGACCTCTCCTCAAGATCCTCGATTCGCTCTCACAGCAGAGCCAGCTCCTTTTTCATGATACTAAACTCTTTTTCCAGGGTAGTAAGAGAGTCGGAGTATCCACCCAACACAGACTACAGACCAGTCACTCGCTCTTCCGCTGCTTCCACTCTGGCATTAATGTGCTCCACAACATTGCATAACTCTGTCTGAAGCTGGTCAATTTGATGGCAAAGTGCAATTGACTGTGCAACGGCCTTTTCTTCAATTTTAGCAATCAAATCACCCTTTAGTGCATCGATAGCTTGAAGGACCGCACTGTTATCACTCGCCGTAGCTGTCTCTTTTTTACGGCGTACTCACACTATGTAGAGTTGCCTTAAACCGGGCCAAAGCATGCTTGTCCCCCCTCCCGTCTCCCCCGACGGCCCACACTCACATTACATTCGGGCCTGGGCACGCTTACGTTATCGATGATACACTGTTCAGTAAGTGCTCTCGCTCAGCACAGTAGAGATTTCTTTAGTTATATCAATTAAGTCGTTATGCAGTGACATGCAGTCAAATATTTCGCCGAACGAATCAGTCACTGTTGATGCTTATAAACAATTATAAAGTCCTCGTGCTGCAGGAATTAGGTTTACTGAAGGCTCAGCTGATGTGCAGTGAGGGGGTTGCGTCTTTAATAAACTACGACAATTTTGCATTCATTGAACAGTAAGAATGATTAATTAATCCATATGAAGCAGTCCCTTAAAAGTCAAGTCTCGCTTTCAGTTTCGGGCTCAGGCACGTTTTGCGCACACACACAAGCGTACCGCGCCTGAGCCTAAGTGAACCGCGCTCAGGCCCACCTCTTCCAACCACGCCAGGGCCGGCTAAGTTAACTTTGCCTGACCCTGATTCAGAGCACTCACACTTCTCAAATGACCTGAGAAACGGGCCTGGGCACGGTTCGGATAGCATAGTGTGAGTGCGCCCATAGTGTGAGTGCCCACCTCCCTATGGTTGCTTCGTCCTTAATTCATCCAGATTCAAGTTGAATTATGCTCAGAACAGCTAGACTCCGACATTTAAATGCTTATTTTCCAGTATAGGTAGGTTTAAGGTAATAGTATTTAGGATAAGAGCAATACTAAACTAAATTTTAAGTTTCACGTGAGGACCTCAACAGTTGCGTCTTTACATGGCGCCGCTCCAACCGGAAGTCCAAAACAAACAATGTAACAATAATCACAATGAAACACAAAAGCCTCAGCACTTATAACTCAAATGCAAATGATTTCAGGCCAGCAGATTTGTCAGATTTGAAAATAGGGAAAAATAATACTGATAATAATAGTACGGAGAGAAAACAAAACAAGAGAAATAAAATGAGAATTTGGCCAAAGAAAACAAAAACTTTTGCTTCTTACCCACGGAGCGGAGGGGTCAAGGGCAATGAGAGGGGAATGGCGAATGTGGAGGTGTGGATGTGAAGGTTGAGGGCGTCGACGAACCCAGCCGGTGAATAGCAGCCACGGGTGCCTAAACAGGAAACTCCGACACTGTCGACTGCTAGATGAAGGCTTTCAGCAGCTGACTCCATGCCAGCGAGATAAATCGGTAAGTTGATTTTGTTAAGTCTTTGGTGACGCACTCATTCACAGACGTCACAAGCACTACACTAACAAGACAGCGCTCTTTGCTCTGTTGCTTCGATACGTACTTTCTCTTTTTGTTTCTCGCAGCCAGTCGTTAAGTTTACACTGCTTGTCTCGACTTAGTTTCTCTACTCGTTTTCCTGCGCTGCAACAGTTCAGTTAACCTCTCATTCTTCCGCACACCACATAATGCTGCCCTCTGTAACTCTCCTCCTCTTCCTTTATACTCTCACCCATTTCCTTTTTGCCGTCCTATGGGTGGAGAGCAATTAAACAATGTTGACTGTCGTCACAGAAAACACCAACAATCATAAATGCATGATTATATGCTGTCATGGCTTTGCAATAAAAAATGTTGTTATAGTAGAGGCCAATGGAGAAAAAACAGCCATGAATATAATGAATTTGCCCAGAGTGTATTGAGGTTTTTTTTTTTTTTCAAAGCATTTTCCCAGAATATGTCAAAATAAGATGTCCCCAAATATCAGTCCGTTTGCTGAAACACAGAGAAATTTTTGGCCAAATTAAGCCTCAAAATCACCCCAGAAAGGATGAAAATGACCCAACAGCACACAAGGGGAAAGGTGCACATTCCAGCCTTTATGCAGATGCTGTACAGGTATGTCTCATGTCTGCGAGGCAAGTGTTCAGCTGTTTGTTCAGCTGTTACCCCAGAACTTTTTTTCTGATGCGTTTACCAGTCAGGCACAGAATGAACAAGTATTCCCTGTCTGCTTTACAAATTTTAGAAAAACATTTAGTTGTAATTAAGAATATATACGAATAAAAATAGGCCATTTACAGCTTTCAAATCTGTGTCTTATCAATATGACCAAAATGACTTTCATGAGAAACTCTGAAAACTGGACTGAAACAGTTTTAATTTACAATTTAACTTCTGTTAAGTGGCTTTGACACAATTTACTTTGTAAAAGGACTAGATAAATAAAGATGAATTGAATGTGTACACGTTAATGGACCAAACAAAGTATGATCTGATATTTTTACATTTAATGTGCATCAAAATGACAGTGTGTGTAGCCAATGTCTCCAGTTTATTTTCACTTTTCAGCTTTTCAACGAGTTTTTTAAGACTTAATGAAAACTTATGGTTTTTTATTTATTTCAGACCTACTTGAAGAGAATGAGGGGAGTAAAGAGGAGGAACATCATGTCAAAATTGAGGAAAAAACTTATTTACGCACTGATGGTATTTTGAAAAGGAGAGACAAGAATCGTTGCATCTGCACTCAGTGTGGAAAGAGTTTTAGCAAATCATCACACCTTAATGAACACATGAAGATCCACACTGGGGAGAAACCATTCACTTGCACTCAGTGTGGGAAGAGTTTCAACCAATCATCAAACCTTAATAATCACATGAGGATCCACACTGGAGAGAAACCATTCACATGCACTCAGTGTGGGAAGAGTTTCAGCATATCATCAAACCTTAATAATCACATGAGGATCCACACTGGAGAAAAACCATTCACATGCACTCAGTGTGGGAAGAGTTTCAGGAAATCATCACACCTTAATGAACACATGAAGATCCACACTGGAGAGAAAGCATTCACATGCACTCAGTGTGGGAGGAGTTTCAGCCAATCATCAAACCTTAATAATCACATGAGGATCCACACTGAAGAGAAACCATTCACATGCACTCAGTGTGGCAAGAGTTTTAGCTGCTCATCACACCTTAATCAACACATGAGGATCCACACTGGAGAGAAACCATACACTTGCACTTAAGCTGCGGTCACATTGGACTTTTCTCCCCATAGACTTCCATTCATACGCACGCAAATGCGTCAGACCAGAATCACAAGTTTGTGCATCAAGTTTTGCAGTTCGCTGCGTGGCAAAGTTCAAGCTTAGTGAACTCTGACCTGCAAAATCGCATCACTTGACTGTGTGAGACCAATCAAAGATCAAAACATGACCTCTCTGGACAGAAATGTAAAATATGGACCAATCACACACTTATTTTAATGTCTGATCATCTTGTTTAATCCTGCCCCTTTTCGCAGCGCCGTACAGCAGAATTACGCATGCACAAACTCTAGTGTGACTCCAGCTTTGGTGTGGGATGAGTTTCAGCAACTCATCACACCTTAATAAACAAATGAAGACCCACACTGGAGAGAAACCATTCACATGCACTCAGTGTGGGAAGAGTTTCACCAACCAATCAGCAAACCTTAATGAACACGTGAAGATCCACACTGGTGTGAAAGAGTATATGTGCTTTGAGTGTGAGAGAACTTTTATTACAGCTCCAACATTGAAACTTGACCAGACGATTCACACTGGAGAGACCGTACAAGTGTTCACACTGTGACAAGGTTTAATCAGTTAACACATCTAAAAACACAAAAGAGGATTCCCACTGGAGAGAAACCGTACAGATCTGATCAGTGTCTACGGAGTTTCGCTTTGGCACAGCTTAAGAAACACATGGACAAAAAGTTGCACACATGACATGAATGCAGCAAAACATTTCTCATGCGCACAGGATGTTTCATGTCTGAATAATGTTTGAAATGGCTGAGTGACGGTATACTGTTTTCCAACACTCCTACACTGCAGTAGGTGGGGTTGTAAATGTGTTGCACTCCTCGCCTTTACCGTAAACACAATGATGGCGGCTGAGAGAAGATCAGTTTCATAAACATCTGGCAAACAGCACCTCTGCAGCTTAAAATCTCTTTTCAAGTGATTGTACAGGTGCGGGCAACGCAGTGGCGCAGTAGGTAGTGCTGTTGCCTCACAGCAAGAACGTTGCTGGATCGCAGGTTTGAACCTCGGCTGGGCTGGGTCAGTTGGCGTTTCTGTGTGGAGTTTGCATGTTCTCCCTGCGTTCGCGTGGGTTTCCTCCGGGTGCTCCGGTTTCCCCCACAGTCCAAAGACATGCAGTACAGGTGAATTGGGTAAGCTAAAATTGTCCGTAGTGTATGAGTGTGAATGTGTGTGTGTGGAAATTCCCAGAGATGGGTTGCGGCTGGAAGGGCATCCGCTGCGTAAAATCGTGCTGGATAAGTTGGTGGTTCATTCCACTGTGGCGACCCCGCAAGGGACAAAGCCGACAAGAAAATGAATGAATGAATGAATGAATGTACAGGTGCGGATACATCTGTACTCCACTCTCCAGTGTATTCATGTATTTAGTGTTGTTTTGAATGATGTTCTCCGTCTGCATCCCTGAATGAGGAACAAATCACTGGGAAGACACCGCACACCAAAGAAGGTGGAGTTCCAGGACGGTTAGTTTGCAGTATACCAGTCCCTCAAGTTTAGAAAGCCCATTCAATTGTCCTGTGTTGCATCTTTTATTAGTAAAGTTTCTCTTCTTTTTAGGTTCAAGATTCTTTCTAGTTTACTACATTTACTTTTTTGAGTAGAATTCAAACTTGATGAATATTTTATGATTTAGGCAGAGCGACAGGTATTATGTTTTACAATATTAATACACTGTGATGATCCCAAGACTCCAGATTGGATTATGTGGTAATTTCTGATTGGATGCCTGCAATACTCATCAATGGGTATATAAAAGTTGTGCTAGCTACCCCAGGACGCTGTGGCTACTCTGGACTCCTCATGTCAAGACCTGCCATCTCGTTGACTCTTTAACCTTATCGTTTTGTTTTGCATTACTTATATCATGTAGTTAAAGTGTTGTTGTGATTATATTCTAAGTTCTTTATATTCATTATTATCCCTAGACATTTGTTGGTTGCTTTGATTGATTCTTCTATGAGTTACATTTTATAATAAATAATTTGCATTCAGGCTATTTTGTTGGCTCATCTCTCTTTTATGTTGCGACTCAAACAAGCGGGTCATAACACTTTGTAAAATGTGTCCGGTTGTATCCGAGACCTTGTTCTTTCAGTCATGACCATAGGTGTGAGTAGGAACCAGATTGAGCGTTAAATTGAGAACATTGTCTTTTGTCTAAGCTCCTTCACCACAACGGACAATCACATCAGCTGCATTACTGCTGCCGCTGCACTGATCCATCTTTTAATCTCACATTCCATTCCTCATGAAAAAAAACTGTAGATACTTGAACTCCATTTGGGGTAAGGACTCTCCATCAAACTGGAGATGACCTAGATCAGCCTCAAAAATAACACATTTACAGAATAAAATGAATAAATGGATGGATAGACATTGTAGTGGTGGAAGGGGAAGTAGGATGGCTTGTTCAACCATAAACCAAGATGAAGCTCTCTCAGGAGGGATGGACCAGTGTGCGAGATGTCTCAGACTGAAGGCGTAATAATGAAATAAATGCTCAGGAAACCCCAACCCTTTTTTTGTCAACTGGCTGTTGCAATGTACTCCTATGCAACCTATGGTGCTTATTGTTCCAGATAAATTAATTGACTAAATTATCAAACTGTTTTAAATATTGTAAAGAAATATTTACAGGGATATACTGAAGTAGAGAAGTAACTTTAGGAAGGCAAGTCATTTTGAGTATGATACTTTGTTATTTTGAGTACCTCAGAGCAGTGGTTCTCAATTCTGGTGCTTGTGCAAAATGAGTTGACAACCGTCCCAAATTATTTTTAGCTCTTATTACTAGATCTTAGAATCACACCTGAGAAACCACAAAAGCAGAGATTTGGCTTATCTTTACCTGCTTAAGATCAATTTGCTCCAGATCAGCAAGAGACAACATTTGTTTGAGTTTCCTTTGCCGACTGGCCTCAACGAAACACAGTGTTCCTGATTGGTTGGTGACTCAGCTTCAGTGACATCCTTGGGATTCACTCGCTTGTGAGTGGAAGTTGTCCTGGGTGACAGACTTTGCTGAAAGTTGGTTTGCAGAAGTTTTTTGCGGTTCAGCAATGCAATACTCCTGAACTGGCTAATAGCTGTTGAATTCTGCTCCTTCGGAATAAAGATTCCCACTGCCTCTTGCCACTCGACTGGAATGGAGTTGTTCCTCCACACAACCTGCATAAGCTTCTACAAGATCTTTGACACTCTTGTGCTCTTCTTGTATACCTTGTAGGGAAGCCTGTTTGGGCCTGGTGCTGATGCTGATCTAGTCTTTTTGAGGACCTCTCTAATCTCACACAGCCTAGGTGGAGATGAATCGAACGAAGACTTTGGGGGATCCGGGCGTGGCACATAACCTGGTGGTCCAAGTGGTGTATCCTTTGCAGCATCTGTATACTGACTCTTGACATGGTTTTCCAGCTCCTCTTTTGTGATGGCTAGCCTACCACTTCGCTTCTCATCTAGCAGCTGATGAGAAAACTTGAAGGGGTCTTTATAAAAGTCCTTTATTTCCTTCTCCTTCCATTTCCTTCGTTTCCTAATCCGTTCTGCCCTGCGTAACTTGGACAGCCTTTGCTTTATGTCCTTCCATAGCAGATTAAGCCCTTCCTTTTCTTCTGCTCCTGCTTTCCTCCATCTCTTCCTCAAATGACGCCTGTCTGATATGAGCAGCTCGTTATGTCTCTCCCTTCGTTCTTTCTGTCTCGGGACTGAATTTTTTTACACCATATATTCTCCAAATCTCTCTCTGCACTCCTCGAAAATGATGTTTCCCATATTGGCTAGCTTGCGCTCTGCTGTTCCTCGCAAAGTATGCTGCAATACTCCACTGAGGTGTTCATTGTGCCTGGACCAGTCTTCTTGCATATTTGCCTTTGGCCACTTGATCTTGCAGTGCCTTTCGGGGTATTTGAATTTAGATTCTGGTTCTGTGTCTTGTGAGAAGGCAAAGACTGTCTCACTCTCATGGGTTGACTCTTCTTCTCCTCCTGCCTCTACTACGGTTGCCCTCTTAGCACTGTCGGGTCCTGCAGTACTATGGTTTGCTACGCGGCTTTGGGTCCCTTACGTCTGACCTGCCGAAGCAGTGCGGTTGTGCTGTCTGGGCGTCCTCCCACACTTCATCCTACCTTGGTGTATCCGCAACCCTCTTAATGATGTCACTATCTGCCATCCACATGCACACTTCCAGAGGGACTTCTCATTGCCGTTATCCATTCCATTTGTTACCATGTGATCCATCCAATTTGGCCCATATTCCACCCCGCCTCTCGGAGGGCCTTCGGGTTGTCTTCTTGTAATCTTTCTTGTAGTCAACTGATGTGCTCCTTTGTGGGGAGCTTGTGGGTATGGTGACCAACCGCCCATTCCTGATGCAGTCTATCCTGCTGTCTATCGGTCTTTCCCGATTGTCCTCCAGCCTTTCCTGGTTGCCATCTGCACTTTCACAGTACGTCACCTTGGAATTATAAGGTTCTATCTGCGCTCTGAATGATTTTGAGATATTGAGCTTCAAAGTTTTTGCATTCCATAGCAAAAAGTATGTGTGTGACATTTGTTTTTTAAATAAAAAGTCTTAAAATGTAAACAACTTATAAAAAAAAAAACATCCCAGAATGTAAATAATTTATTTAATAAGAATATGTCAATAACTCAATTTTGTCAAAAATGTTAGATAGAACCTTATAATTCCAAGGTGACAAGTAGTCACTGGTTCCCCAGAATTACGAATTTTCCGATACAAGTAGTAATTACCTGCTAGACATTACTGCCTGACGCACCTCCTCCAGTGCACTTTTGGGTCAGCTGCAGGGTCGTCAGCTGGTACCACCGCTCACTTATGTTTCGCCCCCTATCCAGTACACCTCCCGGTGGAGTGGCAGTGGCTTGAGGGGACGTCTCCCCGCCACCCCCTGCAGCTGCCCTTAATGGGGTACCGCACCCCATTTCTTGTCCCTCCTCCGTAGCCACATCCAGTAACTTGCCTTCTCTCCTCCTCTACCAGCTCCTTAATAGCTCTCCTCAGACTCATCCCAGATGCCCCAATAGCGTGGAGAAGATGACTTCCCAATGAATTCTCTGCACCCAACTTCTACGGGATGTACTGTAGCCGTCCAACCCTCAACTCTACATTCCGCTGCTAAGTCTGAGTACTTGTGCCGCTTGAACTCATGCGCCGCTGCCATTCCCTCCTCCCATGGCACAGTCAGCTCAATCACCAGAACCTTCTTAGCCGCTGCTGACCAAATCACTACATCTGGTCTTAGTGTTGTTTATGTTATCTGAATTGAAAAGATGAGTTGAGAGTCCAAGTCAATGCGCATCTCCCACCCCTTTCCAAGTTCGAGCAGGCACCTTGTTCTCTCTGTACCTGTAATCTGCCCCCTTCTCCTGGTCTGAGGAACCTGATATTTGGCAGAGGAGATGCTGCTGTTCTGTTTGCTTGTACTCTGCATTTTTCCAGATGCTCTGCCAGCTTTCTTAGCACCTGGTTGTGCCGCCATCTCAAGCGGCCCTGCGCCAGTGCAACATTGCATCCCGACAGGATATGCTGCAGGCCTGCATTGGCTTTATCGCACAGGGGGCGTTTGTCCTCAGTTCCAAACCATTGCGAAAGGTTCCGGGGGCAGGGGAGGGTATCATATGCTGCTCTTACGAGGAAACTCAGCCGTGACTGCGGAGTTCGCCAAATATCTGCCCAGGATATGGCCCTGTTAATGACATCCTCCCAGCGGGTTCATGCTCCTTGCTTGCCCTGTGCAACAGCCTTTATAAAGTAGCGGTCCTGCTCCACTCGGGAGACCTCTTCCACCACCATAACCTCCCTCTGCTCCGTTGTGGCTTTGGACCAAAACTGTGATGGCTCTCCCCATCCCAGCCCTGCTCTGGTGGTTTGAACTCTTCCCATTATCTCCTTGTGCTGAAGCCTGTCAATGGCTTGGTTGACCTCCTGCTGGGCCCTCCACTTGCGCCCAGTGCGAATGGTCACCCCTGTGCTTCTGACTGCTTTGTCTCTTGACTCTTGTAGTTCCAACACAAGGCGGGCATTTTTCTGCTTGTATCCATGGCTGATGGACTTGAGAGGAAGCTGCAGTACATTATTTCCATATAGGCCCGTATCCGAAAAACAACATGGGAGGCCCAGCCACTTCCTAATATAGGTGTTGGAGATTGTGTCCATTATTCTAACCTGGGACGATGGTATTTCTGATACTTTTAATGGCCACATCACCCGCTGGAAAAGTGTAAATTGATAGCTGACTGCTGTTTTAAATAGTTAAAATAAAATAATAGTTAAAATAATACTAAAATATATTACCATAAGGTGATTTCATACATTGTATTTGGAACTGTATATATATCAAAGGCTATTGGGTACAGATTTGTAGGAGATTAAGTCTGATATTTAATACAAGATGTGACTTCAATTCTCTTAATTTTTTGTTAGGTCTTACTGATAATAATTTGAAGAGTGCAAGAAACAGGAAGTTGTTTAACTTTCTTACCTATGCTGCCCGTAAGTGTATTTTTTCTCAAATGGATATCTGATAAGCCACCAACAGTATCAGAATGGCATAAGGTACTATTTGATTTTATGTCATTGGAATATTTTACCCACCGGTCCAGGGGAAAATGTGATACTTTTTATCAGATCTGGACTCCTTTCCTTGAATATGTAGGTCCCAGGATTTCAGGTACATTTTTGCAAAACCTTAGATCATCATAAAGCTTGGTTAATTTATGTATTCCTCTATTATTATTATTATTATTATTATAATGTCTTCTTCTTGATCTTTATTATTTGCTGTGATGCAAATAATAAGACATTTATTGGTTGTAATCTGTGGTCAATGTTCTGTTGTTTTGTTTTGTTAAAATAAAGGCAAAAAAAAAAAAAAATATATATATATATATATATATTACCATCAAATGCTAAATAAATATACTTATAAAAAAATAAACTAAGCATTTAATTAAAGTGGATTTTTCTGAAATATATTTTTAGAAAATATACTAAATTACAATTATTTTTAAGTGTGTTAAAAGTTATATATAAAATTAAGATAATAATACATTTTTAATATATTTAAAATGAAGTAAACTTTTTGGTTAGTATACTTTCAATGTACTATTGGAATTAAAAATATATTTGCAATACAATTTAGTATACTTTTTTTTCACCAGGGTATGTTAAGATGAACTTAATACCATCTAAGAGCACTCAACTGTGCTATTTTGAGACACCATGAAATAGAACTAAAATGTACTTTTAACATACTATATCTGTATTTAAAAAAAAAAAAAAAAAAACTACAAATACACTTGAACCCCAATTTTAAACATTTATAAATATATTTAATAATAGTTTAAAGTATAATAGTAATATATTTTTAAAAATGTTGAAAATGTGGGAAAAGTGTGCTGAAATTCACTTTAAGTACTCTGTTTTTGCACACTAATTTTGTACTTATGGTACTAAAAAAATAGTATTAAGTATATGTTAAGATGAATGTAATACCATCTAAGTGCACTCAACTGTGCTATTTTGAGACACCCTGTAATTGAACTAAAATGTGCTTTTAACATACTATATCTGTACAAATACACAAATTTTAAACATTGATAAATATATTTATGATTAATCTAAGGTATAATAGTAATATATTAAAAGAATATACAAATTGTGAGAAATGTGCTAAATTCTGTATTAAAAGTGCTCTATTTTCACTTCTTTCACAATTTGTATATTTTTTTATATAATACTATTATACTTTAAACTGTTTTAAATATATTTATAAATGTTTAACATTAGGTTTCAAGTGTATTTGTAGTTGTAACTAAATATATTTTGTAAAAATACAGATATAGTATGTTAAAAACACATTTTAGTTCAATTTCAGGGTGTCTCAAAATAGCACAGTTGATAGTTGAATAGCATACAATTAAAACCATCTTTCATGCACTTTTAAATGTATTAAAAGGGAAAAAAACACTCAATTTATTTACAATATAACAATAACATACAAACAAAAATATGCAATAACTTATTTTTTACCTCACTTTATTATGAACACACACAGTCCAAAGCAAACAAAAAAACTGTGATGAAACAAAACTTAATATATATAATTTCACACATTAATTTTTACTTATGGATTATGACACCAATGGTTCCACATGCAAGAGTAAAATCTGACAGAATTTAAGACTGTTAGTGTTGTGATTATAATGTGTTGTCTGTTCACAGTCAGACAATGTACATACACCTGTACACAAGTCACAAGCTGCTCCTCTGTCCTGAGCTCCACACAGAAGTCATGATCAGTTTCTGGCATCTCTGTGACATGAGGAGATTGAGAAACAGGTCAGATCAATTGAATTTACACGACAAAACCTGCAAAATAAAAAATAAAAAAAGCAAATAAGTAAATAAATAACTTTATGTATTTATCTAATGCTATGCATTTTCTATTATATAACATTTCCTATCAAGTTTATTTAAAAAAATCGAAATAAATTTTCCAGTTCGCACACACCTATTTTTAGTCGAATAGGTGCGAAATGGTCGCACTGTTGAGCCCTGCCAGTCGAATTTAGGAAAACACAGATGAAACGACACCTTGTAGCCTTTGATAAGTCAATATTCTGGGAAAACAACACAGAGAGCAAGATTTCAGCACACGTTTATGTTATTGTAATCTATAAAACCGAAGACCTTTTCACTTGTTGTTGTAAATGATTTTCTAGCTCGTTTAAAAGATGACAAACATGCTGACATTCAAAATAAACGATTAACAGTTAGCCAACTGGCTAATATCAACAATAATGGTTTTACATAATAAATGCAATTTTATTACCTGAGAGGTCGGTCCTGTGTCCTTTCTGATTTTAAAATCCTCGTTTTCTGACGTTCTCTCTTCCAATGAAAATTTGTTAAAGGATGTACTCTCTTTATTTTGATGATTAGACGCTGAGAGCAGACTCACTCAGCCGCGATTTGACTCAAAATTGACCCGGTGCATCACGGGAATGGGCGGGGCTACTTCTGCTACTTTGCTTCGGTTTGTTGAGAAATGCCATTCAAATGCACACACAAATCTAGGTTATTAAAAGTATAATTAAATGCATAAGCTTTTAACAGTTTTATGAGGCAATAATTACATTTTTATCAGATCAAAATTAGCCAACATTGCATAAAGAATTAACAACAACATCAACAATAGTATAGCGAAACAATAACATTATTAATACACTATAAAGTAATTTATTGTAATAAATCAGTTTCATAATTTATGTTTGAATTTTAGTGCACATATTTCATCTGGGATAGCACAGTTTGAGTACACTTGGACAATCCTAAATTTTTCTTAACCTAAAGACTAACTTTTAGCATATTAACTACTAAATCAGTGTGCGAAAAGAGAGCACTTCAAGAACATGATGTAATTGTATTATATAACATGTACTTTAATGCACTTTTTGGGTAGTAATAATTAATGTAATATTTTAAGTGAACTTAAGTGTCACATTGGGAAAATGCAATACATTTTTGATATATTTTAAATAATTTATAAGTGTATTTTATTTGTAAATCTAGTAAATTTAAAAGTGCAATAGAAGATGGTTAGTATTCTATTATATATATATATATATATACACAGGGCTTAACATTAACTTTTTTGATCACCAGCCACTGTGGCTAGTAGATTTCCAACATTACTAGCCACTCAGCATTTTCACTAGCCACAATTTTCTTGTTGGGAAAATATATTTTTTATGCATAAATTTGACTTTGACATGCTAAAATGACTTGATTTAGATTCTGTGTTATGTCCACATGCCTTCTCATTCATTTATCTTCTTTTGTGTATTGTGTATTAGCTTGCTCAGTGTGCATGAGCAAATGGGTTGTGTCGCAATGCAATCAGTTTTTATTTCACATGACTTTTCAGGGCTCAAAATTAAGGATTTACCAAATTTATCTCTGACCACAAATAAGTATTTCTTAGTCACAATTTTTTAATGTGTCAAAACAAGGAAAATCTAACTGTATAGCTGCACTTTTTAATTCAACAAAAGTTTTTTTTTAAAAAACATTACATTTAAAAAAATAATTATTGTCATGTATCTAAAATAAGCACAGTAATCTGTCCTGGCTAAAAGTCCCAGATCAGCAGTTAACATAAACGGGGAGTTAATCTCCCATTAAAGCAATGTTATTATAAAGAAATATAATTAAACCATATTAACAAAAATAACTGTAAGCAAAAGAAAGCAGGTGAAACATACCGTGTTTGATAATGAAAGGATAATCACGCGCACGGTTAATATAAGCCTGTAAATGAAAGCAGTGGCCGCTGCTGCTTACAAAAGAATATGCGTATTTTTGTTTTAATCTTGAGCTCTTGAAAGCAGCAGGACTGTGGGTGCACGATCATCGCTCTTTGTCCAGTCTATTTCAAAGGGAACCGATCGCACCAGTTGGGGACATACTTTAAACCAGGGTTTCTGTAGGTTTCGCCAAGTTAAATGTAAGACTTTAAGACATTTTTAAGACCATTATGACTGAAATTTTTTATAGCGCCAGTGCTCAAGGACGCTTTACAAAAACAGTAGGCGAACAAGAAAAGCAATAACCTTAAGAAGGTAGAGAAAATGGGAGACTAATAATACATACAAATGATGACAAAAGACATGAGAACAAGTAACAAGAAACTCATTCCTGTCTATCAATGAGTGCTTATGTGCGTTTAGGAGAACTAGGCAGCACACTCAGGGCTGCAAGATGGATTTCATTTAGTATTCTTATTAACAATAGGATATATCTAAATGAGGATCAAATGACAAACCTGTTTGTTCCTGCAGATCTTCCTGTTTGACTCTGAATGTTTCTTCAATTTTCACATCTTCACTCTCCTCTTTAATAAACGCCATGTTTGACTGTGAATGTTTCTTCAATCTTCACATCTTCACTCTCCTCTTTAATAAACGCCATCTTTATAACAGTGTGGACATCAGTCGCTTCAGCAGGAGTTTTTCTCTGTGTTTGGACACTTTATCCTGTTTAAAATGAACAAAACAATAAAAAATTTCAGTTTAAATAAATGAAACAATGAACAGACTTATAGTGTATACTTAGAATGGAATGACATTATGCTGTTTAATAAATTAAACCTTCATTAAAACACTTTTTACACACATTTCTGTTACTTTATTCAAACAATACCCCTCAATTACTGTGAGTAAAATAGTACAACGTTGTATAAAGGGTTAAAATAAAATTGTCAACAGCAGGTACATAATTTAGCACCGGATGAAAAACCTGAAACTTTAATTAAATCTGTTTATATCTGTAAAAGCTTTAAAACAAACCTTTCTCCAGTTGATTCACATCGCAAGAGCGGCGCAGCCTTGTGACATCACACGCCACGCCAGAATAAAAGTCTTTTGTTTTGCTTTTTTAGCCACTTACTGTTGCAGTCATGACTTATTGATACATTTCTCCCTCGTTTTCCACTTTACACTATATATGAAGAGACTGAAAACGAAGAAAAATAGGGTATATGTCGAACGTCACGTGACCAAACCGGATCCCTGGGTAGAACACTTCCGCTCATCGCTATTTCATATGCGCCAGCGGTTTGTTATTGAAAGTAGTAAGTAGTCATATACACTAGATGTCGCCTACCCTACTGTTGTTTATTAGAAGGAACGCGTCAATAGAGCCGACATTTTAGTACAGGGCGCTCCTTTGAAATGAATGCAGGACCAAGGTGAAGTGGAGGACTGTGGCCATCCAAAGCCAGAGAAATGCACATATACACATATATCTATGATCGGGAGTTTTCCCCGGTGGTCAGTATGCAAATATTTTTTTAAATTACGAAATATTATAATTTTACATCACTTTTCTACATTGATGGATGTGACCGCATGAGCATTCCTGACAAAGAGCGTGTGTTTGTGTGCATGGAATTGCATTACCCTCCTTCCCTGTTTAATTTGATCTAATCCGTGTCCTGAAACACACCCCCTCACCTGCTTTCACTTCTCATTCTGACGGAGGGAGCGATTCGTTTGTGAATGAATCTCTGTTATGAACGACTCGTTCACTTAGCTAACAATAACACAAGTTTCTGGCACCGCAGCGTCTTCTTGTCATATTTCATAACATTGTTTGCTTATTTTATTCAACAAAACTAGCATAAGCTTAGAATTTAGTGCGAGTTGATGCTACTTTGCCTTATGGTCACTGCAGTAAGAGACTGTATTATAATCAATAACTTGTTAAGCACAAAAGTTCATAACATACAAAAACATAAAAAACTAAATCTTACCTATGAAATGTGATGACTTTGTGCTTTGTTTTCTTTGTTTGCTCGTTACTACACCCGTACACAGCGCTAAAGTCCAGTATCTTCACATTGTCACACTGTCTTGACTAGTGCGGTTGAATGACGTTTGTCCTAGGAGCACTACCTTACAAAAATGTCCTGTGGTAGTCCTGTGGTATTTCAGCAGTACAACATAAATTTACCACACAAAAAATGAGCAAAGCTAAATATGACAGGATTACTACAGCACTTTCTGCAGTACAATATCACAAGAATTTACCATTAGATGAAGTATGTGGTTTTTGTGTTGTTTTTTTGTGTGGTAATGCCAACACAGCTAAATATGACAGGAATACTACAGCACTTTCTGCAGTACAATATCGCAAGAATTTACCATTAGATGAAGTATGTGGTTTTCCTGTACAATATCACATGAATTTACTATGATGTGGTTTTTCTGTTGTTTTTTGTGTGGTAATGCCAACACAGCTAAATATGACAGGAATACTACAGCACAGCACTCAATAGTACATTAAACAGGATCAATAAACATGCAGATGGGATGTGTGAATGTAATAACAACCAGGAGACCATAGAACATGTATTGATACACTGCCCAAGATATCACACACAAAGAAATAGACTATTCACACATTTACACGAAAAGTTGAACCAAACATAAAGAACATTTTAAAGTTGAGCACAGGTGATGTTTGTTTTAGCTATGTATATAACTTCTTAAAAGACACATGGTTGAGACACAGAATTTAGTAGAGTGGATAAAAATGTTTTTTTTTTGTTTGTTTGTTTTGTTTCACTATAAGAAATTCTGGTTCAGTTAACTCCTGATCCACACTCCAATCCAGATGGTGGCGGTAATGCACCAAAAAGCTGGTTGCCAACCGCCATAAAAACTACAAGAAGAAGAAGAAGTAAGTGGCAAAAAAGCTAAACAAAGAAGACTTTTATTTTGGCGTTGCATGTGACGTCATAAGGCTGCGCCGCTCTCGCTTCGATTCAACTGAAGAAAGGTTTGTTTTAAACTTTTTTACATGAATATAAACCGATTGATTAATATGTCAACCGCTAATAAAACTCATACGAAGAAGAAGAACCGATTGATTAAAGTTTCAGGTTTTTCATCCGATGCTTAATTATGGACCTGCTGTTGACAATATTATTTTAACACTTTATACAACGCAGTACTATTTTACTCACAGTAATGAGGGCTATTGTTTGAATAAAGTAACAGAAACATGTGTAATAAGTGTTTTAATGAAGGTTTAATTTATGAAATACCATAATGTCAGTCCATTCTAAGTATTCATCACTATATAAAAGAAATGGAGTAACGTTACTAGTTTTAATCAACTCATTTGTGACTATTGTTTCTTGCTCAGACTTACTCTTTTACCTGATTTCTTTGTGTTAATGACTCTAATATAAAGAAACTGTTGAAGCAAGTGTTGAAGAGAAGTTATTTTGTTTCTGTTCATTGTTTTATTTATTTTAAACTGAACATTTTTATTGTTTTGTTCATTTTCAACAGGATAAAGTGTCCAAACACAGAGAAAAAACTCCTGCTGAAGCGACTGATGTCCACACTGTTATGAAGATGGCGTTTATTAAAGAGGAGAGTGAAGATGTGAAGATTGAAGAAACATTCAGAGTCAAACAGGAAGATCTGCAGGAACAAACAGGTTAATTTTCCTTCTCAAAGACCAACTCAGTCATTTGATCCTCATTCAGATATATTTTAATAATAAGAATACTAAATTAAATCCATCTTGCAGCTCTGAGTGTGCTGCCTAGTTCTCCTAAATGCACATAAGCACTCATTGAAAGACAGGAATGAGTTTATTTTATTACTTGTTCTCATGTCTCCCATTTTCTCTACCTTCTTATGGTAAATTTAAATTTACTGAAATATTGTGTTGTAGGTCTTAAATCTTTTTTAATCAAGTCTTCATTTTCCTTTGTTCATGTTCTGCTACCCATTCTGGCCAAAACCCATACAATCACCAACAGTCATCTCAATAAAACTTTCAACTTTTTATTCAAAAAGGTCATTTTAACTATATTTATCATAATGGTTTAATAATTTTCCTTACAATAACATTTGTTTAAACTAGGGATGCTCCGATCGATCGGCCAGAGATCGGTATCGGCCGATAATCACATTTTATGACTCTATCGGTACTCGCCAATCTGGCCGATCTCATGAACCGATCACAGGTGTCTGTTTACGAGTTTATATGCAGAGGAACCAGACATGCTAGTTGGAGAGCAAAATATTGGAATGGTCTTGCATGTGTTTAGACCTTTTTACATATATAAGAACTGAGAGTTCTGTGTTTTTGACAATATTGCAAGTTCACTAAAACCTGGCTGAAATACAATTAAAAACGTAAAAAAATGTTTTAATTGAATATTTCATAATATACCTTTTTGTAATGTACTTACTGCAATAAACAAATATATATTTATAGTTGTGCATTTTAACATCTTATGCATCAAATATGTACTTTTTCTTGATTGAGACATGTCGAATTCTTCTTCCATCATTTGCAATGTTTTCAAATTGTTTTGTTAGTTGTTTTTCTTAACATTTTTTGTATCTGTTTTATCTATTATTTTCTGTAAAGTTGCTTCTGACCATGACATGTCCACACTAAATGGTTATAAGAGACATGTTTGAGGGATTATATGCAACATTCTTCATTTATTCTCTGAGGTGTAAGGCAAGATCTCCACTTAATTATCATACTTAGGGGGTAAAATGTGCTCCATGTATTATAAAGCTTGAAGCATCAGAATCGGTACTCAGTATTGGCCGATCACCATCACAAAGAATCGGTACTTGGTATCGGCTGCAAAAATCCTGATCGGAGCATCCCTAGTTTAAACGTGCTCCATGTATTTCCTGCTGAGGACATCGACCTGGACAGATTGTTGTGCAAAGATTTAGTTTATTTTAGTTTTTAAAACTTTTAAAACATTTGTTCATTTTTTTGTTCATTTTAAAGAAAGTTTATTTTGGAAAAAAGTGTGTGGATACAAGTTAAGCTTGCTTCTTTTTACCGATATTAAATTTATTTTGCTAAGAAATATCTAAAATATTGTAATTTATTATTATTCAATTATTGTTGTATTATTAAATGTATTAAATTGTTTCGGACTATACAAAAACCCAAGAATAAAATCTTGCTCAGTAAAACAAATATTATTATATCGCCCAATATTCTTTTGATGGGACAAATAAAAATCTTTTTCATCTATGCCATTTGAAAAATTCCTTAGCCTTATGAGTCTAAAATTTCATTCATAATGGTCTTAAAAATTCTTGCGTTTAACTTGGTGAAACCTGCAGAAACCCTGGTTTAAAGTATGTCAAAAACCGTGGATGCCCCCAGTTTTAAATATGCTGAATGAAATGGACACTGAAATAATTAATTGTTATAAAACATTGTACAGTATTCTAAACTATATGATGTTTGTGTGGGACAACGAGAGACAAAACAAACAAATTACAGTGGAACAATAACGTTTAGCATTGCACTGACTACAACTGGCCAACAAACTAGTCTAAAAATGACTTTTGTTGCTTAAGAAATGGATTACAGCATGCTGATGATATGCAAACATTTGAGCGTAAAAGTCTTCAGTGTTGACCATATTCTTCAAGTACCAGCAGGCGGCGCCATTGGAATCATTTTGCTTGAGACTTTTTTAAAGAATGAATTTTTAGATCCTAAAACAGTGTTATGCTGCTTAGGCATGGGACAATAACCGTTTTCAAGGTATACCACGGTTTGAAAAAAGTCGAAGTTTTAAAACCACCAATATTTTATACCGTCCCTATGGTATATGTAGGTTTTTTTTTTTTTACTTTTTGTTTTAAGTTTTTCAGGACAACAGTATCTCCAGCAGAAAAGAATTTCAAAGATGCTGTTTAAATCGTAAAGAGATCTGTGTTTTTGAAACTAATGAAGACAGCAGAAGTCAATGATTCATTTGACTTATTCAGCCTGACATGTTTACTGCTCCAAAATATTCTAAAAGTTTCTCAAGAGAAAATATATTGTGTTAAAAAAAAAGTGTTTGTTTTTTTACCCAGACATTTAAAAGAATATATTTTAGAGCAGTAATCACAGTACAATGAAACTGTGATATTTTTATCCAAGGTTATCATACCGTCAGAATCTTATACTGGCCCATGCCTAATGCTGCTTGATGTTGCAAAGTCATTCATTCATTTTCTTTTCGGCTTAGTTCCCCTTATTAATCCGGGGTCGCCACTAAGAATGGGCTGGTATAAGATTCTGACGGTATGAAAACCTTGGATAAAAATATCACGGTATCGCAGTATCGTGATTACTGCTCTAAAATGTATATATTTTTAAATGTCTGGGTAAAGAACAAAAACTTTTTTCCATTTTAAGCAAACTAACACTTTTTCTCTTTTGAACACAATATATTTTATTTTAAGCAACATTTGAAATATTTTGTAGCAGTAAACATGTCAGGCTATATAGTTCAAATGAATCATTGACTTCTGCTGTCTTAATTTATTTCAAAAACAGATTTTTTTACAATTTTATACAGCATCTTTGGATATCTTTTCTGCTGGAGATACGTTGCCCTAAAAAACAAAACAAAAAAAAGTACATAAAGGCTTACACATACCACAGGAACGGTATTGCAGAACATTTTGACTGTTTTAAAACCTTGACCTCTCCAAACCACGGTATACCTTGAAAACGGTTATCGTCCCATGCCTAGTCGCCACAGCGGAATAACCTGCCAACTTATCCAGCATATGTTTTATGCAGCGGATGCCCTTCCAGCTGCAACCCATCTCTGGGAAACATACATAAACACTCATTCACACTCATACACTATGGACAATTTAGCTTTACCCAATTCACCTGTACCGCATGTCTTTGGACTAGTGGGGGAAACCGGAGCTCCCGGAGGAAACCCAAGCGAATGTGGGGAGAACATGCAAACTCCACACAGAAATGCTAACTGACCCAGCCGAGGCTCAAACCAGTGACCTTCTTGCTGTGAGGCAACACCACTTCCTTCTGTGCCATCGTGTCACCTGTTGCAACGTCATATTTTCTAATTTTATTATTTTTCTTTGTATGTATAGTCATGAACACACTTGTTTGTAGAGCAAGTAGCCGTTTATTATTCCTGGTCATTTCTCCAATCGGCAACTGAAGTTCTAAAATAATAGCATATGAGATCAGGGCCGCGTTTCAGAAAGAAGGTTAAGTGAAAACTATTTTTAACCCTTTTAAAAGTATTTTAACCCTGTAAAGAAAGTTGAAATAATGTTTTACTTTGTTTATGATTTAGAATATTTTTTGTTATTTGTTGTATTTTGTATATGGTTTGATTCTGTTGAATGAATTAAGTTGTTTGGGCACTTTAATTATGACATCAAATTGCGGAGCCTACCGGATATATATTGCGTGTAGTAATGAATGAAAACAAAGCATGGAACGCTAGGTGAAACACGGTAAAAGGGGCACAGGTATACGGTTGCTTCACGGATTCCTCTTTCATGAGTTTTAGTTCCTGGTTTGAGGGAAAAATAAGGTAATTTGGTTTATTTGTTTAAGATTAATGTTTGATTGTTGATGTTGGCTTAGTGTTTTTAACTTTAGGGATTCATTTGTGTGTGTTGTTTGTTTATTTTCTCTCTAGTTCTTACGGTGATTCATGATGCAATGATGCTTAATAATACTGTGGAGTGTGACTAATAAATGAATCGTGAACCATCAGTGAAAGAGTAATCATTTACTCATTTAGTCGGCCCGGCAACACGCGGAACTGCGTTGATTCGTTTGGGGGGAAAAGGAGGCGTTGCTCCTGGCTTGTCAGCTATCGATTGCGTTGGGAGCTGTGCGATCGCAGCGGCTGATGATGGATCAAAGGTTGACTTAAAGGACTCGGCTCAGCGTGTAGCAGGCAAACGGGTCGAATGAAATGGAAAAGGAAGTCCGGTTTGTTTACATCAAGGGTGCTCAACCCTACGGAAGTCCTAAGAGGCCATGCATTAAAATATTTTTTCTCTCTTGTTATGTCGTGATCACGACTTAATTATCTAATGATCTCGACATAACAACTCGTTTTCTCGTGATCTCGACATAACAAAAAGTTGTTATGTCATGATCACGACTTAATAAAGTTGTTATGTCGTGATCACGACTTATTTTTTTTTTGCTTTTATTTATTTATGTATTTATTATTATTATTAATATTATTAATAATATCTGGCAAATGTCTGGCCAGAGAGTCTACACCGGCCCTGCGAACAGGGAGAGAATAGCCCAACTGCAGACGCGCATTCGTGCAACACATTAAAGGCGTTCAGAACAGCCATAATATGAGAGCAAACGCTCGTGTTCATGATTAATGTACATTTATGATTATATTCACGTATTTGATTATATACTATTATTTACAATAATAATCCCTGAACTGTTACCATTTTAAGGCAACTCTATGGCACTAAATAAGTTGCTGCATGCATGAATTAAATTATGAACAATGATGAAGATCCTGCACTTGGTTTGATCCTTTCCGCAAATTATTTACTTTAAAAATGCGCCATAGAGTTGCAGTAAAATGATAACAGTTGATGCAAATTATTGTAAATAATGATCATATACATGATCATAATCATGAATGTACATTAATCAGGAGCACGAGCGTTTGCTCTCATATTATGGCTGTTCTGAACGCCTTTAATGTGTTGCACGAATGCGCGTCTGCAGTTATTCTCTCCCTGTTCGCAAGGCCGGAGTCCTGACATTTGCCAGATATTAATACTAATACTACTACTATACTACTACTACTAATAATAATAATAATAATAATAATAATTAATACATAAATAAATAAATTAAAGCAAAAAAAATAAGTCGTGATCACGACATAACAAGTTTTTGTTATGTCGAGATCACGAGATAATTAAGTCGTGATCACGACATAAGAGAGAAAAAATATTTTAATGCATGGCCTCTTAGGACTTCCGTACAACCCTATTCCTGGCGATCGACCTTCCTGCAGTTTTCAGTTGCAGCCCTTATCAAACACACCTGCCTGTAATTATCAAGTGCTCCTCACGTTTTAAATAATTGGTTCAGGTGTGTTTGATCAGGGTTGGAGCTGAAATCAGCGGGAAGGTCGATCTCCAGGAACAGGGTTGAGCACCCCTGGTTTACATGGACCGCAGTGAGTACTATGGATTGAACTGTTTATCAGATGAATTCTGAATGGACAAATTTGCATTAGGTTTCGTATGCTTGCAATGGACATTGGCGTATATTCACTTAATTAACGGACTGAATGTTGATCAGTTTCACATTTAAGTGTTGATATCTTAATGTGTTGAGTTTGTATTTTTCCTGATTATCACACTGATTGCATACTGAATGGGAATGTTACCATTATTTGTTCTTTAAGTGTAAATATAAAAGGAAAAATGTCGAAGTCAGACGCAGGTGTAAATAATCTAAATAAGTAAAATGATGATTGTGCTGAAACTCAAAGTGAAAGTGTATGTCGCTCAAAACACGTTCCCGTTCTCACTGAAAAAATGCAGACATACCAACAAGAAGAGTCAGAAAAAAGAGAAAACAGAATTACTCGTTTGTATGATAAATGGAAAGTTGAGGCCTGAAGTGCTCGTGAACGTCTTAAAACTGATATTACAGTGACTCAATTAGCTATGGTAATTGATGACTTGGAGGCAGCAAAAAAACAATGTTTTAAAGGAGTATGATGATTTTAGAAAGCGTGTGCTACCTACTATGGAAATGCGAAAAATTGATGCGTGTGAAGCTGTCACCACTGATATTATTAAAATTAATCATGAGAGGATATCAGGTGTGGATGAAGAGTTTGACGCTGAAAGGGAAAGGGGACGCCTTCAAATGTTGTTGGACCATAAGCATGCACACTCGATTTTTGGGTCAACTGTTTCATGCGTCAGTCAAGGGGCAAGCAGTCATTCCAGTCAATGCTCTGTTATTTCAAGTTTGGCAGCTAAGAGAGTAGATGCTGCTGCAAATTTGGCGGCTAAGCAAGCTGTTTATGATTCTTTATTAGAAGAAACAAAACATAAGGAAAGGATACAACAATTAGAAGAGCAGCATAAAAAAAGCAATTGAAACTGAAGTGAAAGAATTGGAGCGGATACAAGCACAAAAGGATGTAAAAGCTGCGCAAGCTAAGTTAGAGGTTTATGACAAAGAGATTAAAGAAACTATGTCATATTCAGAATGTGTCAAGATTAAAGGGAAGCAAGATGCGTCTTTGGTAAATCTTGAAAGAAAGCAAGATGTGTCTCAGAAATCACCTCAAATGACTCTAAACTATATGCCATCACAGACTGAAGTGGCTTCTGGAATGCCCTTGTCAGCTTCTGTCTTTCAAGATAGTCTTGCCCTAAATCGATTGCCAGTGCCGCAACCTCCAGTTTTTACAGGAGATCCTATTCGATTTATTAAATGGAAATTCTCATTCATTGCACTTATTGAAGGGAAATGTACATCTTCTGCTAAAAAACTATTTTATCTTAAGAGGTACGTGAGTGGCCCTGTTAGTAAAGCTTTGGAGGGCATTTTCTTTAGAACTGATGATGAAGCATATCACGATGCCTGGAAGAAACTAAATGGTCGTTATGGTCAGCCATTTGCCATTCAAAGGGCCTTTAGAGAAAAATTAGCTAATTGGCCAAAAATTAGTTCAAAGGATGCAATGGGTCTTCGAAACTTCTCTGATTTTCTAAGTGCATGTGAAAATGCCATGCCTCATCTCAAAGGCCTTCAGATTCTGAATGATTACCAAGAAAACCAAAAACTTGTTCAGAAATTACCAGACTGGGCAGCCAGTCGATGGAATCGACAAGTCACACAAGTTTTGAGTCAAAATCAAGAGTTCCCTGACTTTAAGGAGTTCTGTGCATTTGTATTAGCAGAAGCAGATATGGCTTGTAATCCAGTAACTTCCTATCAAGCTCTTCATATTTTAAGTCCCATTGTTGACAAACTCACTTTGAAGGAAACTAAAAGGAATAGGGCTCAAGTTTTTAACACTCAAATGAAACAGGAAATTCAGAAATCATTCAAATCCGAAATAAGTCTGTTGTGTCAACAAGGTAATCATCAGCTTAATAACTGTCCTGATTTCTATAGTAAATCATTGGAGGAACGGCAAAGATTTGTTCAAGAGCAAAAATTTTGTTATGGGTGTTTGAAAACAAGACATATTGCGAATGAATGTCGTCATCGTCTTGCATGTGACGTTTGTAAAAGAAAGCATCCTACGTGTCTGCATGATGCTAACTTTGTAAGAAGAATTAAGTCAGAACCTATACAGAGTCTTCGATTCGAAGTATTCCTAATAACAGCACAGATACGGTTGCTTTGAGTGTACAAGGTGAAGGGCAGACTGCGAATACTTCAATGATTTTGCCAGTATGGATATCGAGTAAGGAGAACCCTAATTGTGAAAAACTTGTGTATGCGCTGCTTGACTCCCAAAGCGACACTACATTCGTTGATCAAGAAGTAAGTAATTTCCTTAAGGCTCAATCAAGTCCAGTAAAACTGAAATTAACTACTATGCTTGGAAAAGATACCATTGTACAAAGTGAGAGAGTATTAGAGCTACAAGTGCGAGCGTATGAGTCTGGTAATTTTGTGGATCTTCCTCCAGCTTACACCAGAGATTACATCCCTGTGAATCGTCAGCACATTCCTACTTGTGAAGTCGCAAAGAATTGGAGTCATCTGTCAAGTATTGTGGATAAGGTCCCACCATTAAAGGATTGTGAGATTGGTTTGTTAATAGGGTACAACTGCCCTCGGTCTATGGCTCCTCGAGAGGTGATCGTTGGAAAGGATGACGAACCTTTTGCTGTGCGAACAGATTTGGGATGGAGTATTGTAGGACGTTCGTCTCCATGTTCTGATTTGCCTAATGATATTAGTTTATGTCATCGCCTTGCGGCCAAGGAACTACCTCCTATCACCCCAGCAGATGTAATTCGTGTTCTTGAAACTGACTTTAAGGACATTAGTGAAGAGGGTATAAAGGTATCTCAAGATGACATTCTCTTCATTAATAAGTTGCAAGAAGGCATTCATAAAAACGTGCATGGGCATTATGAGATGCCATTACCTTTTAAAAAGACCTATTCTACCAAGTAACAAACAATTGGCTGTGGCTAGGCTTGACCATCTCAAAAGAAAAATGTCGAAGGATGAAAGATATAAGAAGCAGTGTAAGGAATTCATGAGCAAGATCATTCAAAGAGGGGATGCTGAAGAGGTGAATGATACTGTAAAACAAGGAGAAACATGGTATTTGCCTCACCACGGTGTCTTTCATCCAAAAAAGCCCAATAAGTTGCGAATGGTATTTGATTGTTCAGCAAGGTTTAACGGTTATTCATTGAACGATCACTTGCTTCAAGGCCCTGACATGATCAATAGTTTGATTGGCATTCTAATGAGATTTCGGCAACATCCTGTTGCGCTCATGTGTGATGTGGAAAAAATTTATCACCAATTTCATGTGAATGAGTCTGACCAAGATTATCTTCGATTCCTTTGGTGGAAAGATGAAAAATTCAACCAGAACCCTCTTGAATTTCGAATGAAGGTCCATATCTTTGGAGCCGCCTCTTCTTCAGGGTGCGCAAATTTTGGTTTGAAGCGTATTGCGAATGAGAACAGTCATCTATATCCCCTAAGTTCAGAATTTGTATTAAAGAATTTCTATGTGGACGATGGAGTAACTAGTGTGAAGGATGCAGAGATGGCAATTAAGGTTGCTGATGAAGCGAGAAAGCTTTATGCAATGGGTGGTTTGCGATTGCATAAATTCATGTCAAATGATGTCTTGAACAATATTCCTATGTCTGAGCTTGCATCGGATGTTAAGGACTTGGAGTTTGCATCTGAGTTGTCATTGAAAAGAGCCCTTGGAATACAGTGCCAGAAGAATTTAGATTGCTTCAAATTCAATGTCAAGCTGCAACAACAACCTGTTACGCGTCGTGGAATATTATCCACTGTTGCTTCAGTATATGATCCATTAGGATTTATAGCACCTATTCTGTTTAATGGAAAGAGAATTTTGCAGGAAATATGCAAGCGTGGTTCTGGATGGGATGATTCCTTGTCGAAGGAAGTTCAGCTACGGTGGGAGCAATGGAGACAAGATCTTACCAACTTGCAAGAAATAAATATACCAAGAACATATGTACCTAACAATTTTGGAAAAAATGTCAAAGTAGAGTTGCATCACTTCTCAGATGTTAGCACTTCCGGTTATGGCCAGTGCTCTTATTTAAGACTTTGCAATGAAGACGGAGATGTGCACTGTGCTTTGGTTATGGGAAGGTCAAGAGTATCACCTCTGCAGGTCATAACAATCCCCAGACTAGAATTGACAGCTGCGTTCAATTCTGTTGAAGTAAGCAATGTGCTTAAAAGAGAGCTCTATTATGTTGATGTGGAGGAATTATTTTCGACCGATTCAAAAGTGGAGCTAGGATACATAAGAAACGAAGCTCGTAAGTTTCATACTTTTGTGGCAAACCGTGTACAGAGGATACAGCTTAGCACAACCCCACAACAATGGAGGTATGTCCCTTCCGAAGAAAATCCTGCCGATCATGCCTCGAGAGGCCTAAATGTTCAACAATTGTTGTCGTCAATCTGGTTTTCTGGCCCAAAGTTCTTATGGAAGAAAAACTTACTGAATCCAATAGAAGCAAAGGTGCAGCTCTCCCGAGAAGATCCAGAGGTGAAGATCGCACAGGTCTTGAAAACAAAAAGCACTGACGAAGTGTATTTGATTGATCGCTTGTCTAAATTTTCTTTGTGGTCACGAGCAATTAGAGCTTTTGCTCAATTTATGAGGAGAGCTAGCAAAGACAAGTCAAATCCCTTGAGAACTGTATCTGAACGACAAAGGGCTGAATTGCATATTGTTAAATGCTTGCAAAGTCATGCTTATAAGAATGAGTTGAAGAAGCTGGAGAAGGGAATGGATGTTTCATCTCAATCTCCATTGTATCCTCTTGGTTCGTTTATTGATGAAAACAGAGTGCTTAAGGTGGGAGGTCGACTTCGTCACTCAGACTGTTTAGAGTCTTTAAAATACCCTGTCATTATTCCAAAAAACCATTCTGTTACAAGAATGATTATTGCACATTGTCATGAAAAGATCAAACATCAAGGAAAAGGATTTACCATTAATGAAATTAGATCTTGTGGATATTGGATTCCAGGAATTGGTAGAGCTGTTGCTTCTTATATCAAAGGATGTGTTACATGTAGGAAACTCAGAAGATCTACAGAGGTGCAGAAAATGGCTGATTTGCCATCAGAGCGAGTGAACCCATCACCTCCATTCAAATATACTGGCATGGATTGTTTTGGACCACTCTGTTAAACAGGGAAAAAGTGTGTGCAAGCGGTATGCCTACTTTTAACTTGTTTGTGTTTACGCTCTGTGCATATTAAAGTGCTCACTGACATGTCAACAGACTCTTTTATTAATGCATTACACTGTTTTATTGCCATCAGGGGTGCTGTACAGCAAATTCGATCTGATCAAGGAACAAACTTTGTGGGTGCAAAAAATGAATTCAAAAAAGCACTTGAAGAAATTGACACAGAGAGGTTGAGAGTATTCTTGTCCGAAAAACAATGTGACTTTGTGATGAATGCGCCACATGCTAGCCATGCTGGTGGAATATGGGAGTGTCAGATCAGAACTGTAAAATCTGTTTTAAGTTCTATTCTCTCACTTCATTCAGCGCGATTGAACGATTCTTCTTTGCGAACTTTTCTTTATGAAACTATGGCGATAGTGAATAGTAGACCTCACTGTTGATTGTTTGACTGACCCTGACAGTTTGAGACCAATTACTCAAAATCATTTACTTACATTAAAGTCAACAGTTGCTTTACCCCCTCCAGGAAATTTTAAGGAAGATGGATATGCTCGAAAAAGGTGGAGACAAGTGCAATTTTTATTGGAACAATTCTGGAGTAGCTGGCGCAAAGAATATCTTGCAAATCTAGCAGTCAGACAAAAATGGCACATTCCTAAGAGAAATATTCAGATTGGTGATATTGTTATTGTGAAAGATGATGATTTGCCTAGAAATCAGTGGAGATTGGGCAGAGTAAAAGAGACTACTGTTAGTACTGACGGATTGGTTAGAAAAGCAAAAATATGTCTAAGCGATTCAAAACTTGATATGAAAGGCAAACGTCTTGGAAAACCTTCAGTAATTGAAAGGCCTATACAAAAACTTGTACTGTTGCTAGAGTCCAATTAGTATCCCAATGCTATTCTATTTTATGGGTGTAAAATTGGTGCCTTGCATAGACTGAGTTTGTGAATTCTGTGAGTTCTAGAATGTTTATAAGTGGAAATCATTCATGTTCTATATGTACTGTATGATTTGGTGGGAGTGTAAAGAAAGTTGAAACAATGTGTTACTTTGTTTATGAATTAGAATTTTTTTTTGTTATTTGTTGTATTTTGTATATGGTTTGATTCTGTTGAATGAATTAAGTTGTTTGGGGACTTTAATTATGACATCAAATTGCGGAGCCTACCGGATATATATTGCGTGTAGTAATGAATGAAAACAAAGCATGGAACGCTAGGTGAAACACGGTAAAAGGGGGACAGGTATACGGTTGCTTCACGGATTCCTCTTTCATGAGTTTTAGCTCCTGGTTTGAGGGAAAAATAAGGTAATTTGGTTTATTTGTTTAAGATTAATGTTTGATTGTTGATGTTGGCTTAGTGTTTTTACCTTTAGGAATTCATTTGTGTTTGTTGTTTGTTTATTTTCTCTCTAGTTCTTACAGTGATTCATGATGCAATGATGCTTAATAATTCTGTGGAGTGTGACTAATAAATGAATCGTGAACCATCAGTGAAAGACTTAGGCTGCGTCCGAAACCGCCTACTATTCAGTAGGTACTGCATTTGAATTTAAACGTACTACTCGGCCGTTGGAAAAGTACGTTCTATACCGTATGAATGTGAGCAGTATGAATGGAATTCGGACGTACTACATCCGTCATTTTGTCATGGTCACGTGACCTACCTGCGTCAGTTGCGTCGCTTCACGTCCATTCATAAATTCTCTCGCGGGGCATCATGGGATAGTGCAGCGTCCATGGGATGCGCACTTCAGAATCTCGCCGGAAGTAGTAAGTCATCCGGGTACTTCTCGC
This sequence comes from Danio kyathit, assembly GCA_903798195.1. Taxonomy (NCBI): domain Eukaryota; kingdom Metazoa; phylum Chordata; class Actinopteri; order Cypriniformes; family Danionidae; genus Danio; species Danio kyathit. The sequence continues at coordinate 1,294,411 of CAIGQS010000269.1, forward strand.
ATACTGATTTTCAAATTCTAAAAATTCAGACATACTACTCGGCTCGCATACTGATTTAAGCGTACTGTATAGTATGAAAGTATGCGGTTTCGGACGCAGCCTAAATCATCTTTTAACCAGGACGCTACAACCCTGAAATGAGAGAAACTCTGGGTTTTCAAAATGGCAGGTTTGTCAAAGCAGGGTAAGTCAAGCCTGTTTCTGAAAGAGAGGTAACTTTAACTCCGTCAGTTACCGTGGTAACTTACTCTGTGAACCTAACCTGGTCAGTAGCAGGTTTTATTCTCTAAACTCTGAATTTCTGTCTCTCTCCTCCCCTTTTTTAAAGACGAAGCGGTATTTCTCTCTTAGCCTTACGTTTCAAGCCACCTATTTTTCTGTGCATTTTGGAGAGGCTATGAGCATAAAAAAAATCGGTTGATGGACACGTCATGATGCACATAACTTTTGAAATATAGGCTGAAAAAACATGCGCATAACTGAGTAGGATAAACTTTTTATTGAATAAGAAAAGATAAACTTACGTAAACTATGCAATCACTTTTACTGAACAAATTCCAGTCTGTGCATTAAAAAAGGTTTGTTATAAGAGATCATATGATGATGAAAATGTGTGTGAATGGACAAACCAGCAGGCTGAGCACACTGTAAAACATCTGACATTTTGTTTTGGTCATTCTAAAATACGTTAACCATTTTAGTATTAATGTTATTATATTATTAATAACCTCCAGAGCGTCTGGAGCATGTCAAGAGCGTCTGTCTCATGGCTTCAAGTGCCACCATGTGTTCATTGTGTGCCGGCATTGTCCTCTGAGGTGAAAGTCATTTAATAAATAAAGAAAAGATTCACGCAGCTTCTTCTACCCAGTAAATTCTGTTTTTACTGTTGATATTTGGCGCCAGTTAATCAGGAAGTGATGATTTTGTACTCTTTGATTGATTGGATGGAAATACTGATTTATTCGCACATCTTTTATGCAATATTCCAGTTTTGCAAATTTAATTCACATTTTTGGATAGAAACATAGCTATTGCCTACATTTCAGTCACACAAAGAACAAAGTCACGTACGAGAATGGCTTGTCCTTTTTTAATAAGTAATTTTCTTAAAAATTCACAGACCTTCGACAGGGACATGTGCTGTAACTAGATTAATGGGATTATTACTCGTTCTGAAAACTATTTTTTAGTACTGCTTACATTCTTATTATTCAAATATTTTTATTGATTTTTCAAAAGTCTTCAATTTTTCCACAACACGCATATTGAACAACAAATTAACATGGTACAAAGCTACAGACATACTCACACCCCATAAAGGAAAAGGGAGTGAGAGAAAAAAAAAAATATTTAAATAAATAAAAATCGATAAAGCAAATTAGGGATAAACTCTCACTTAGGATATAATAACCCCTGAGCATTCAATGTAGGATAGGAAAGGCTGCCAAACCTCAAAACTTTTTTGTAGAGCCTCGGATGATGTACTTAAGGTGCTTGAGTTTAAGATGTGATAACGTCTAATATCCAATGTTTGTGGGATGGCGGGTTTGTTTTTTTTCCACCTGAGAAGAATCAGGTGTCTGGCCAATAAAGAAGAAAAGGCAATGATTTCTACGTGATTAGCTGACAGGTAAATTTCTTCTGGCACTGTACCAAAATTTTAGGTCAAAGGATTAGGATCCATATCTTTATTACATAGAGATGAAAATGATCTAAAAATATCGGTCTAAAATGTATGTAATCTAGGGCATCCCCAGAACATATGACTCAGACCTGCTGGCTCCAAACCACATCTGGGGCAAGATGAATCTGACCCTGGATACATTTTAGCCAGCTTGCTCCTAGATAGGTGAAGCCTACGAAGCACCTTAAAGACCATGAAGAAGACCATGTCTAATACATACAAAAGATGAGTGTACCAGTTCTATGGCATATTGCCAGGCTGTATTTGATATTTCTAGTCCCAGTTCGTCTTTCCATTTTGCTTTATACGATTTAGGGAAGGGAAGGCTGTTCTTTGGATCACTTCATATAACATGGACATCATACCCCTTTGATATGGGTCCATATTTACCAATTCATCTATCCAGCATGCTTCTGGTTGGTTCAGTGAAGGAGAGAAGTGTTTTTTTTTTTTAACGAAACTACAGACCTGAAGGTACCTAAAAAAATTAGACTGGGGAATCTCAAAGTCTGTCTTTAACTGTTGAAATGAGATAAATGCCATGTTTAAAGAGGTCCTTAACACAGTTAACTCCCTTCCTAGACCATAATTGGAATTATGAATCTATAAGAGAGGGAGGGAATAATAGATTTAACAAAATGGGAGCAGAAGGCAATGCTTGTTTACTATTAAAGTGAAGTCTGAATTGTGACCATAGTCTGAGTAATCCATTAATAACTGGGTTATTCGTAGAACATTGTTTACTCACTGGAATCGAAGCACAAAGTAGTGAGCGTAAAGACACTGGATTAGATGTGTGCTGTTCCATCAGTAACCAAAGTGGGGCCTCATCATTACAGATGTTGGAAAACCAGAATATTAGTTTGTGTAAATTGGCCCCCCAATAATAGTATAGGAGATTTGGCATTGCCAATCCACCCTCTTCCTTCTTTCTTTCCAAGAATTCTTTTCTTGTGAGATGAATTTTCTTATTCCAGAGAAATGTAGAAATACAATTATTCAACTCCTTGAAAAATGACTTGGGATTAAAAACAGGCACGGTCTGAAATAGAAACAGAAATCTTGGTAGTATTGTCATTTTAATGGAATTGATCTTCCCAGCCAAAGATAAAGGAAGGGTTGACCACCGCGTCATGTCTCGTTTGGCTTTGTCTAATGTTTTTTTTTTAATTATTATTCAACAAATCCTTATATTTGCGTGTCACACTCACACCCAGATATACAAATTTATCAGGACTCACTGAAAATGAAAAGGATTGGACGGACATTTACTGTGCTCTATCATTGATAGGGAAAAGGAGACTCTTTGCTAGATTGACTTTGTATCCAGAAACATTTTTAAATACTGAAATTATTGTAAGAGCTTTTGGAATACATTTATCTGGATTTGACAGAAAAAGAAGATCATCTGTATATAGCTGGAGCTTATGTTCTTGTCCCTCTCTGAAAATTCCTTTCAAGCCATCAAAGTTCCTTAAGGTGGTTGCAAGAGGTTCTACGGCAACGTCAAAGAGCAGAGGGGACAGCGGGCAGCCCTGTCTCGTTCCCCTAGAGAGTGGAAGGCATTTAGAAATGATGTTATTTGTTGGAATGGATGCTTGGGGCCTGGAATATAAAATTGTAACCCAGGAACAGAATCCAGGGCCAAAACCTAATTTTTTAAGCGCTGTAAATAATTAGATATACTCTATTCTATCAAATGCCTTATGGGCATCTAAAGAAATTAGGACCTCTATATTGGAATTATTTTTAGATAAATAAATTATATTAAATAATCGACGAAGGTTGTAAGATAACTGTCTTCCAACAATAAAACCAGTTTGATCTGGGTGAATTATCTTTCTCATGACTGACTTCACTCTGATTGCCAGCACTTTAGCCAGGATCTTATAATCACAGCAGAGTAAGCTGATTGGACGATAAGATTCACATTTAAGTGGATCCTTATCCTTTTTAAGAAGTACTGTTATAACAGCTGATGTCATGGAGGGGGGAGTGATTCTGAGACAAGAGCTTCAGCAAATACCTTGCACAACAGGGAGGTTAGCTTGGCAGAAAGCTTCTTATAAAACTCGGCCGGGAACGATCACAAACGTCATATTTTTCATGCATGACTGCAGTCTTCATAAACAAAATAATTACAAAACTTAAACTCAAAATAATCATTCATTTCCTTTTCGGCTTAGTCCCTTTATTAATCCGGGGTCGCCACAGCGGAATGAACCGCCAACAGGGAGAACATGCAAGCTCCACACAGAAACGCCAACTGACCCACCAGGGGCTCACACCAGCAACCTTCTTGCTGTGAGGCGAACGTGCTACCCACTGCGTCACCATGCAGCCCATACTCAAAATAATGTTCCTCGTTATTTATTTGACAAGTAACTTTGTATTGTAGTGGATAACACATTTCTAACGTTCAAGTACATCAAGGCACATTTTTACACCTGTAAACTTTGAAGTCAATTTTTTTGCCCTCCCATTAATTTAAAATAATGTTTTCCAAGTGATCTTTAACAAACCAAGGACATTTTCACAGTATTTCCTGTAAAAAAAGAAGTAATAATAATAAATAATAAGTCTTTTTCTTATAGTTTATTTCTTAAATAAAAGCAGTTTTTTTAATTTTTAAAAATACAATTTTAGGTCAGTATTATTAGCCTCCTTAAGAAATATTTACTGTATATTTTTGATTGTCTACACAACAAACCAGTTGTACTATAACTTGACTAATTATTCTAACTTTCCTAGTTAACATAACCTAGTGAAGTCTTTAAATTACACTTTAATTTAAATACAACTATCTTGCAAAATAACTAGTAAAATATTTTGCACTGTCACCATGGGAAAGATAAAAAAAGGTAGGTATTAGAAATTAGTTAGTTAAACTATTATGTTAAAAAAAACGTGTTTGTAAAAAAATCATGTGTTGAAGACTCGTATGTCAGTACTGACATCTAAAACGAATGAAGGCAAAACTAAACGAGTAGAATATTACTTTCAACGTGACTGAAAACTAAATTTGATCAATGTGTTGCATGTGTTCTCCGGTACTTGCTGACTGTTTGTAAGTTCAAGACTGCATTTCCTAATGTAAAACTATGTACACTCAATTTGATTAATAATATGCAGAGCCGAGGACTTCCTCTATTAAAAGGTTTAAAATCGCTATTGAAAACAAAAGTCTAATATAATCAACAGTGGACATTTTGATAGTTTTTCACAACATGAACATGACTGAAGTTGAATCTTTTTATGTGTCAAGTTGGGGGTTAACTTCTGAATGCGGGGAACTAATGCGCATAGCGCCGTTACAGAGAGAGCGCGCATGAAAGCAGGGAGAGAGAGTGCACGTGAGAGCAAGTGCGCGCGACACCTAGAGCGCGCGAAAGAGGCCCCAGTCATTTCTTCGCAGTTTGCCGCCAATGGTTGATATCACTTCTCCGTGACGTTTTGACACAAAAATATCACGCGGGGCCCCCCCGCGGTGCGTGCCCTGCGGGCCCGTCCGCTACGCCACTGCTCCTCTATTAAGTTTATCTTTTTAAATCTTTTTTTCAACAGATGAGTCTCCTGTAAATATACAATATCAGATTTTAGCTTATTAAGATATGCGAACACCTTGTTTTGTTTCACTGGGTGATTTAGCCCCCGCACATTCCAATTGGTAAGTTTGTCTTTACTCCACCCATTTTATGTAGGGCTGTCAAAAACATTTATCAGAAGCTTCCGAAAGGTATCTGTGGGTTTTGTATGTAGGGGGGTGTGGGGGAGAGAGAGGAAAGAAAAGAAAAAAAAAGAGAGAGAGAAAAAAAGGGCTGATCGCACATACACTTATTAACACCAAACAACACTATTTAAACATTGCGTGTAAATTTGCACACACTTCCAGCTACTCCCACTTTTAACTAGCTTACCATGTGGGACCTCACGTATAAAACAAAACAATTTGAACAGCTCTGGATGTTTTACTACAAAGCTACCCCATTATTGACCAAATATACTTGAGAACTACTTTTGCCGTCCCATTGGTGGAGACCAAATAAACAATGTTGACTGTCGTCACAGAAAACACCAACAATCATAAATGCACGATTATATGCTGTCATGGCTTTGCAATCAAAAATGTTGTTATAATAGAGGCCAATGGAGAAAAAACAGCCATGAATATAACAAAAGGGGAGTAAATTTGCCCAGAGTGTATTCAGTTTTTTTTTATTTATTTATTTCAAAGCATTTTCCCAGAATATGTCAAAATAAGATGTCCCCAAATATCAGTCCATTTGCTGAAACACAGAGAAAGTTTTGGTCAAATTAAGCCTCAAAATCACCCCAGAAAGGATGAAAATGACCCAAGAGCACACAAGGGGAAAGGTGCACATTCCAGCCTTTATGCAGATGCCGTACATGTATGTCTCATGTCTGTGAGGCAAATATTCAGCTGTTTGTTCAGCTGTTACCCCAGAACTTTTTTTCTGATGACACAATTTACATTGTAAAAGCACTAGATAAATAAAGATGAATTGAATCTGCTTAAATGTGTACACGTTAATGGACCAAACAAAATATGATATGATTTATTTTACATTTAATGTGCATCAAAATTACAGTGTGTGTAGCCAATGTTTCCAGTGTCTTTTCACTTTTCAGCTTTTGATGAGAGTTTTTAATGAAAACGAATGTTTTATTTATTTATTTTAGGCCAAATTGAAGAGAATGAGGGGAGTAAAGAGGAGGAACATCATGTCAAAATTGAGGAAAAATCCCATTTACAGACTGATGGTATTTTGAAAAGGACAGACAAGAATCGTTTCACCTGCACTCAGTGTGGAAAGAGTTTTGGAAGAAAAGACAATCTTAAGATTCACATGATGATCCACACTGGAGAGAAACCATTCACATGCACTCAGTGTGGGAAGAGTTTCAGCCAATTATCACACCTTAATCAACACATGAGGAACCACACTGGAGAGAAACCATTCACATGCACTCAGTGTGGGAAGAGTTTCAGCAAATCATCTTACCTTAATCAACACATGAGGATCCACACTGGAGAGAAACCATTCACATGCACTCAGTGTGGGAAGAGTTTCAGCAGATCATCACACCTTAATGAACACATGATGATCCACACTGGAGAGAAACCATTCACATGCACTCAGTGTGGGAAGAGTTTCAGCTGCTCATCATCCCTTAATAAACACATGAGGATCCACACTGGAGAGAAACCATTCACATGCACTCAGTGTGGGAAGAGTTTCAGCTGCTCATCAAACCTTAATCAACACATGAGGAGCCACACTGGAGAGAAACTATTCACATGCACTCAGTGTGGCAAGAGTTTCAACTGCTCATCACACCTTAATCAACACATGAGAGAAACCATACACTTGCACTTAAGCTGGGGTTATACTGGACTTTTCTCCCCATAGACTTCCATTCATATGCACGCAAATGTGTCAGACCGGAAACGCAAGTTCGTGCGTCAAGTTTCGCAGTTCACTGCCTTGCAAAGTTCAAGCTTGGTGAACTCTGACCTACGAAATCGCATCACTTGACTGTGTGAGACCAATCGAAGATCAAAACATGACCTCTCTGGACAGAAATTAAAAATATGGACCAATCGCTCACTTTTTAACGTCTAATCATCTTGTTTAATCCCACCCCTTTTCGCAGCGCCGTACAACAGAATTTCGCATAATCAAACTCTAGTGTGACCGCAGCTTTGGTGTGGGATGAGTTTCAGCAACTCCTCAGACCTTAATAAACACATGAAGACCTACACTGGAGAGAAACCATTCACATGCACTCAGTGTGGAAAGAGTTTCAACCATAGACTGTAAAAGATATGGACGTAGTGTCCGTGACGTCACCCATAGGTTTCTGAACACTGCAAAAGAAGCCACAAGTAGGCGCGGCCAACCGTCGCCATTTTGTCTGCGCGTCATCGCACCAAACGCGGCATACCAAATAAGGGCAAAGAGGCAGAGAGTGAGCGGTGTTACAGACACATGCTGGATTCTCAGCATTTTGCTTGGACCTGGATTAAAACGGATTTATTACTTTGGGAGAACGTTTAATACTTCATTGCCTGTGACTTGTTTGTGTTCTGACCACATGTGCTTGGTTGTACACTATATTAATAAAGTGTTTAGACTTTTAAAAACACTGTTGTAACACATTGAGCCACTAAACATTGTTCTTATGACGTTTTTCGACAGGAGGAAAATGTGAATTACTATCAAACACTTCAGATATAGTCTGTGTTAGTAAATGCAAGGCTGTTTATAAAAATCCAGCACTAACACTGTATGACAACACTTCAGATGACTGTTTTATAGCCTACAGCTAATCAATCTGTCAGATTCTGGAGTGCAATACTGGTCTAAAGAACATTTAAATGATAAATGATCTTAAATAAAACAAATACATTTATAGAGATGGTATAGAAGTATATAATTTCACTCACCTGTGTATTGGAGGCAACTTGAACGGTTTGTAAGCACAATTAAATCCACACAGCATGCCATATCATCTGATAATTGCAGGAAATAATTCCAAAAGGCAAATGACTGTGTAAAGAAACATTAAACAAAACAAAAACACGATGTTAATGCCGAGCTCAGCGGCTAATTAGCCAGAATCAGCTGAGGTGACGAGACAGCGACCAGCGAGGGCTAGCTGTCACTCAAGTGGCCACGCCCTTAATTATGCAAACTTAATATAACTTAATAAAAACGAAACGGATGAGTTATAAAACAATTCACCCCCCTCAGAGTTGTCATGAAGGGTAATCATAGCTATATGCACCAAAGCCATCGTTTGTACCAGGCTGTAAACATGTTTTTATCAGCTGTAAAAATGGCCAATTTACCAATGCAGAAAGAAAGCCCTTGGACTTCCTGGAGCCAGCCCCCCAGGCGAGTCGATGAACTGCAGTTTTAGTTACTTCCGTATTGGCTTCCCGAGGGAGAGCGGGAGGTTGCCGCTTGTTTAAGACATCTCACTGCAAGTTATTTTGAGTTGAGACAGCTCAAACATGCAATTTTATCTTGACTAGCCTTAAACCTTGTTTGTGAAACTGGGGGTATATGTCTGAAGGAAGGAGTTGATAACATTGCGCTGACTGACTTAATGTATTACTCAAAGAGCTAGAGCAGTCCAAAACTGGGTGTAAAACACAATTAATTTAAAATCGCCTCCTAAAATTAAGTTGTATGTGTCAAGACTAGGCAAAATTAAAAAAATAAATCACTGAAAAATTGTACATTGTCCCAATTAGGAGCATACACATTGGCCAGGACCACAGACATGTTAAAAAGTTTACCTTGGATTATTACGTATCTGCCATATTTTATCCAACACATTTGACTCCATAACAAACTGTACATTCTTATGTATGAGTACAGCAACGCCCCTACTTTTGCTACTGAAGTTAGAATGATATATTTGTGTATAGCCTCCTCTATTAAGTTTCTCTTAATCTTTTTTTCAACAGATGAGTCTCCTGTAAATATACAATATCAGATTTTAACTTAATAAGATATGTGAACACCTTGTATCGTTTCACTGGGTGATTTAGCCCCCGCACATTCCAACTGGTAAAGTTTGTCTTTACTCCTCCCATTTTATGGAGGGCTGTCGAAAACATTTATCAGAAGCATCCAAAAGTATACGGTTTTGTATGTAGAGGAGTGTGGGGGAGAGAGAGGAAAGAAAAAATAGAGAGAAAAAAGGGGTGATCGCACATACACTTATAAACACAAAGCAAAACAATATTTAAACCTTGCGTGTAAATGTGATGTGTTTACCAGTCAGGCACAGAATGAACAAGTATTCCCTGTCTGGTTCACAAATTTTAGAAAAAAACATTTTGTTGTAATTATGAACATATACGAATAAAAATAGGCCATTTACAGCTTTCAAATCTGTGTCTTATCAATATGACCAAAATGACTTTTATGAGAAACTCTGAAAACTGCAGTGACAAAGTTTCAATTTACTATATCTTCTATGTTAAGCCGCTTTGACACAATTTACTTTGTGAAAGCACTAGATAAATAAAGATGAATTGAATTGAATCTGCTTAAATGTGTACACGTTAATGGACCAAACAAAATATGATCTGATTTATTTTACATTTAATGTGCATCAAAATTACAGTGTGTGTAGCCAATGTTTCCAATGTGTTTTCAGCTTTTGATGAGTTGTTTCCCAATGGAGTTGTTTTTATTTTTTTTTTCAGACCCAATTGAAGAGAATGAAGGGAGTAAAGAGGAGGAACATCATGTCAAAATTGAGGAAAAAACTCATTTACAGACTGATGGTATTTTGAAAAGGAGAGACGAGATTCGTTTCACCTGCACTCAGTGTGAAAAGAGTTTTGGAAAAAAAGGCAGTCTTAAGATTCACATGATGATCCACACTGGAGAGAAACCATTCACATGCACTCAGTGTGGGAAGAGTTTCAGCCAATCATCAAACCTTAATAATCACATGAAAATCCACACTGGAGAGAAACCATTCACATGCACTCAGTGTGGGAAGAGTTTTAGCAGATCATCATCCCTTAATCTACACATGATGATCCACACTGGAGAGAAACCATTCACATGCACTCAGTGTGGGAAGAGTTTCAGCAGATCATCATACCTTTATCTACACATGAGGAACCACACTGGAGAGAAACCATTCACATGCACTCAGTGTGGGAAGAGTTTTAACTGGTCATCACACCTTAACCAACACATGAGGATCCACACTGGAGAGAAACCATTCACTTGCACTCAGTGTGGGAAGAGTTTCAGCTCCTCATCACACCTTAATCTACACATGAGGATTCACACTGGAGAGAAACCATTCACATGCACTCAGTGTGGGAAGAGTTTCAGCTCCTCATCACACCTTAATAAACACATGATGAGCCACACTGGAGAGAAACCATACGGTTGCACTTAAGCCGCGGTCACACTAGACTTTTCTCCCTCCCCATAGACTTCCATTCATATGCACACGAATGCGTCAGACCAGAAACGCAAGTTCGTACATCAAGTTTCACAGTTCGCTGCATTGCAAAGTTCAAGCTTGGTGAACTCTGACCTGCAAAATCGCATCACTTCACTGTGTGAGACCAATCAAAGATGAAAACATGACCTCTCTGGACAGAAAATTAAAATATGGACCAATCGCTCACTTTTTTAATGTCTAGTCATCTTGTTTAATCCCGCCCATTTTCGCAGTGTCGTACAACAGAATTTCGCATGCTCAAACTCTAGTGTGACCGCAGCTTCGGTGTGAGATGAGTTTCAGCAACTCATCAGACCTTAATAAACACATGAAGACCCACACTGGAGAGAAACCATTCACATACACTCAGTGATTAGTGTCTACAGAGTTTCGCTCATTCGGCTCAGCTTAAGAAACACATGGACAAAGTTGCGCACATGACATGAATGTGTAGTAGACTGTTCCTTTAAATGCTTGCGTTGCGTGCTAATCACGTCAAGGCTTTATAAGAGCAGGTGAGCGCTCCATCTCTGGTTGGCATCTTGTTTTGACCTGTTGATGGGATTCTCTCTATTAGCCCTCCAGTGAGTAAAGCATGTTGGAAACCGTGAGTAAGAGTAGAGTATATGTAGAAAAAAAGAAAAGAGTTGTAAGGAGTGTCGTTGTTTTGCAAAGTCTAGCTGCTGCTTTGCTCTAATTTGAGTGGCATCTGGCCTTATTCGGAAGCGCTATTTCCAGGGGTGTGTGTATTGGAATTCGGACGTAAGCGCCTCGGATTCCATATCATCGGTGGCTAATTCGTGTGCATGGACTTTGTATGATTTACACAGGTCCCCAAACCACCTGCGCGTGTTGCCGTCGGAAACCATCTTTTGTAGTGTGTTGTTACTTTCCCTGAGTGATGTGATTTTTGTATTGTTGGTTTGTTTGCCTGCGTATTGGTATTGCCAAATCGGAACCAAGGGTTTGGTGTGCATTTGATACTTTGAATTGTGTGGTTGGTGGTGTATACAACTTATTATATTTTGGGGTATTTTGGGTTTGTGATTTTTAAATTTTTTTTTGTTCTCAATGTTTATAGATCATGGTTCCTATTTGTGTATTATTATATGCTGGAGTGAGACACATTGAATAACAACAAAGAATAAAAACGGCTAACTAATTAAATTTTTGTTTGGTTGTGTGTGGGATTTGTATTTGTATAGGTTTCTTCATTATTTGTATAGATATTGTTTTGATGTGTTTTTTTCTCTGATTTTCTTTACTGTTGTATTTTGTTCTAGAATAACAACCAAATTAATTTTACTATTTGGTTTATGCTGTTTGAGGGTGGGATCTATATTTGTATGGACTTTTGTTTATTGGTTTTGTCATTATTATTTGCCTGTGTTTGTGTTTTCTTTTTGTGGATGAATGTATTTTGTTGTAGATTAATAACGGCTACACATTGGTCCATTATCTACATGTCAATTTGAGGGGACCGTGCTTGAAGTGTAAGGCCTTAACGGGTACAGAATTGGGAAGGTATCCTTTAACTGGTGTTTTTGCCACTAGGAAAATTGTTCAATTAAAGGAATATTTTTATTGTGATGTTGAGCTCAATGTTTTAAATAGTAACTGTAAGAAATAAAATTGAAAAAGTTTTTGAACCGTGATCTAACTCTGCTTGTCACTGTCCATTAAGTTGGAAACTTGCCATTGGGGAGACCCTCCTAGGGTTGGTCAAAGGGGCTTGGAGGGCCGTATTTCCGGTCCCTTTCACATATCTCTTATCAGCAAAACGGATATTAAAGAAACAAAACAAAAACAAATATGCAAAACTAAAAGAAACACTTCAGAGAAACAAAACAAAAAGAACCAACAGAAGCAAAACAGCAGCATCCAGCAAGTGCCAAAGCAGGAGAAGACGCTCAAGCCGCAAGGCAATCACTACACACGATGCCAATCATCCCTCCAGCAGAGCAAGGCGTCCGTACTAATAACGCCGGGAAGACAGCAGTCGCGGGAGCGTGCAGAAATGTCAACAAACACACGAGACAATATGGAGCGTGATTCCATAAATGGAGTTTAGTTATAAACTAATTTCGAGAGGAGCATGTGATTATGATTGAACACGGCTGGTTACACGTTAACCACTCATGATTGTCCAATCAGACGATCCCTGACTCACTATAAAGAGCCAGGGTTTCTTACTACAGTCATCTTCGATTTGAAGACCAACCAGCCACGACATACTGCTACTTGTCGCTGCTAACCCAACTACATATCTACCACCACTTGCTGCTGCTAACAGCCAAAGCTAACTACTGCTACTACTCGCTGATATCTACACTCCAACTCCTCATCAGATCCAACAGCTATCCAAATCTACAACCCAGCAATAACTATCTACAAACAACTGCTTCATCAAAGACCCGTCTCAACAAACAACCAACTTCATCTACTTCAAACAACAACCAAAGCTACCATCTCTCTCAAAAATGGAAAACAACATCAACAACAACAACGATCAATCCAGCAACAACCCAGAAGTCCACTCACCCGATCATTCAACCTTCCTAGAAGAAACCTCTACACTTTCAATCCCGCAAATTCCCCAAACCGAATCAGAAGAAGCTACAAGAGGCCGCCGCACCACCCGTTCAAACTCCAGGCTCCTTCATACATCTCCATCCACATACAGACAACAAACCATTTCTCCTACCTCATCATTTGTTTCCGCTCCATCCTGCATCCGGCCACCAACAAGAATCACCGTACCAGAACTCCGTAAACATCTCGCAGATCTCGGCATCCACGCACCAAGGACTCTCAATAAACCAAAACTTCTCATATTATACTCCAATGCCACATCGGACTCTCACCCATCTCTCAGCCCTCACTCAAGACCTAACCCCCGGACAACTAGTGCCGCCACACCCCCTATCCTCAAACCACCCGCAACCAATCAGGAAAAAGGAAATCCAAGACCAGACACGTATCCAACAGTCCACCCTCAAGACCACACCTCCAAGGATCCCAACCTCCTCCAACTACGTCACTCCACCAAGACTCTAATCCAGGACTCCCCACTCCCTTTCAAAGCTTTTCTCAACCTTTTCCTTCCTCTTTTTCCTGGCCTCCTGCCCCTCCCTCCAGCTCTCCTAATATTTCTCAAATTCCTCCAACTTCTTTCCAAGCAAATATCCCCGCTCCTACTACCCTTCATCAAGATTTTTCTATACCTTCCTTACCTTCTACTTCCCACCCCTTTCCTCCAAATCAAACATCCTTTTCTCAGATAACTCATCCTATCCCTCCCTCCTTTCCCCATTCACTCCCTACAGCTCACACCAGCACAGACCCAACACACATTTCTACCTTCCCCGCACCAGTTTCCGCAGCACGCCCCCCCTACACTCTTTGCACAGCCACCCCCCTCCCTACGCCAGCTAACGCTCTAGTTTTGGATCCTCCCCCTGTCTCCTTAAGCATACGGAATCAGATTCTCTCAGGTGCAGACATAGATCTCTTCACACTCCTTTCACCTATCTCACCTCCCGCGGCGGAACGTCAGGTAGATTGCGGCGAATTCATTTTCACGTTAAAACAATCATCCAACACTCAGTCACGCATTCTCTCACTAGCTGAATTTTCCATGGCATCTGCTCGCTACACCGATGTAATCTGCTCCGTTTTCCCCCATAGGAGACGCGAGTTAAACGACTATATGGCCATCATAGCCGAGCTCGCGCTCTCCTATGGGGGCACACATTTCTATACCTACCACAAACTATTTTCCGCTAAATGTGCAATCCGCTTGACCCAATGGAATCAAATTTCGTACTGGGGGGCCGTCGATCTTGATCTCCATAACCGGGTCTTTTAAGGATGCCGCAATTTATCTTGCGCAGTCTGTCGCTCAAGTCTCCACGAAACCACATCCTGCCCTTTTATCTCTCCTTCCACAAACGTAGAAAACATTCCTAAATCCACTAGTTACGTCCCTCGCCCGGTCAAACCTAACATCCCTTCTCTTATCCCTCCCTCTTTCTCCTCTTCTTCTTCTCTCCGCCAGCAACACTCAAGTAACATCTGCATTAATTTCAACAGCGGCAGATGCCACAAAAACCCCTGCAGATATCTCCATGTCTGCTCCTTCTGCGGCGGGGCACATGCAAAATTAATCTGCCAAGTATTCAGAGCAAATAATAAAAAACATAAAAATTACCTTTCGACTCCAGTGAATATTCCTCAGCTCATCTCTGAACTAAATGATCACCCTGATACTAACTTTTCTGATTTTCTCATTTCAGGTCTAACTCACGGATTCCACCCAGGTGTCGCAGCCTCTCCCGCATACAACCTATGCTGTCCGAACCTACAATCTGCCAAGGACGAACCCAAAACAGTCGATATTACATCCGCCTTCAAAGTCATGCCAATCCACCCAGACTTCTGGCACCTTTTTGGCATTCGCTGGCGTTCCAAATTCTACTTTGCAGTCCGTCTAACCTTCGGCTGCAAAAGTAGCCCTAAAATTTTCGACATGCTTTCGGAAGCCGTATGTTGGATATTATCCAATCATCACGGAATTCCTTACCTCATTCACCTGCTAGACGATTTTCTTATCGTCTCTCCACCGTCATCTCCTCCTAACAAAGATTTAGCGACCACCCAAAAGGTTTTCGCTGACCTAGGTATCCCCCTAGCAGAAGAAAAAACCTCCGGGCCCAGCACTTCCATCGAATTTCTGGGCATCCAGTTAGATTCAAAAAATTTCATAGCATCTCTTCCAAAGGAAAAAATTTATCGTATTACTTACCTTTGCCAAATCTTTCTAGAAAGTCAATTCTTCACCAAACGCAAACTCCTTGCCATCCTCGGTCACTTAAATTTTGCTATGCGCATCATCCCGCAAGGCCGTCCTTTCATTACGCACCTTCTTCAACTCTCCACTACAGTCCCAGGTTTAGAAGATACAATTCTTCTCTCTAAACCCAGTCGCAAAGAAATCAGCTTATGGATTTCTTTCCTTAAGCAATGGAACGGCTGTTCCTTTTTCTACAGCGATCTCATAGCATCGCCAGTAGATATTAATTTATTCACGGACGCCGCCCCTTCAGTCGGCTTCGGGGGATACTATCAGGGTCGTTGGTTTGCGTCATCCTGGCCCCCCCAAATGTTAAAAATTCCCCCTAACGAACAATCATCCGCACTCTTCGAATTATACCCCGTCGTAGTAGCGGCCATTCTGTGGGGCGAAGAATGGTCCACATCCAGCATTCTAATTCACTGTGATAACGAAGCCACCATACAATGCATTAATAAAGGCCGCTCGCACTCACAGTCACTCATGCCCCTCTTAAGATGCCTAGTTTGGATAGCAGCCACTAAACAATTCTTAATCTCTGCTAAACATGTTCCAGGTTGCAAAAATCAAATTGCTGATGCTCTGTCTCGCTTTTCTTTCCAGAAATTTCGGCTACTGGCACCAGAGGCAGACCCTCATCCAACACCTGTTCCTCACTATTCAGAGATGATATTGCCATAAACCATCCTCTTCATCACCTTCGGGAAACATCCATCTCACTCATCCTCCAGGCAGTAGCTCCCAGGACCCAGAAATCGTATCTCACAGCATGGAATGCTTTTAAACAATTCCATTCACTGTCTAAAACTCCTTTTCCTGATTTCTCTCTCCTCTCTATCACCTCTTTCATCTCTTATTTACACACCTCAAAAAACATGCAAGCCAGCTCCATCAGAAGCTACCTAAGCGGCATCCAGTTTTTTCACAAACTGATATATGGTTTCACCTTAGACGCTATCACGAACTCCCAAACCATTTTGCTCATTAAAGGCATACAAAAAACACATCCATCCCCTCAGACACCAGACAGCCTATTACACTTCACATCCTCACCAAGTGCATCCATACCCTTCGCAAAGGATATAAATCCACCCACACAGCACGTACACTCGATGCCATGTTCACATTAGCATTTTTTGGATTCCTGAGATGTTCCGAAATTACCATAACATCTCATTTCAACCCCTCCATTCACCCCACCATATCCGATCTAACCGTCCTGGATAAAGGAACTCTCGCTTTCTTTATTAAGCAAAGCAAAACAGACCAGATTCGCAAAGGTCATTCCATATACATTTTTGACATCCCCTCACCCACACACCCATTCCAAACCCTCTTAGCATACATACATTATAGAAGATCCTTCGATCAAAACCCCCTCGCCTCACTTTTTACTGACGACGCTAACCGTCCAGTAACACGCTTCTGGTTCCAAAACCACCTTAAGGATGTTCTCCGCATTTCAGGATTTCCTCCAGAGCCATTTTCTGCTCACTCATTTAGGATAGGAGCAGCCACCACAGCAGCTCACAACGGCCTCTCCCAACATCAGATACAAACACTCGGCCGTTGGTCCTCCAACGCCTTCAAGTCATACATTCGCCTCAGCCATCATCACCTCAGAGAAGCCCAGCTGACTCTCTGCAGCCATCATCAACACTCATAACAAACCCATATGTTTCCTCGAAACTTCCATCCTGCTATTCTCTTTCTTCCCTCTTTACTTCCTCATTTATCATATATACCATTTCATTCACACTCCCCGCCATAATACGGCCGCAAAGGCCAGCGGGTATACACATTATCCACCTACTACTCTTCCACTCATTACACCATAGCTTAACTCCGTCAGCTAGCAAAGCTTACACCCCCTGTTCATAGACCAGAACCACGTCCCGGGGGGAGTTCATATAACTCCCCAAACCAGTCATCACATTCCAAAGAGGTTCGTTTCTAACCTCTACCACGTCTCTACAACAACAGAGACACTGCCAGCTTAGCAAGCTTACAGCCCCCCCCCCCCTTTCAATGGACTGGAACCACGTTCCGGGGGAAGTTTACACAACTCCCCATCCATTCCAAAGAGGTTCTTCATAACCTCTATCACGTCTCTACAACAACAGAGACTTCAGCCGAGCTCTACCCTTTCACAGCAGTGACGCTCAGCCGAGCCCAGACACACCTCCATTAAGTCATTTCACTACTGACACACTCTCCAGCACTGCCAAAGCAGTTAAACATCTCTGTGGAGATGTATTTCCCTTACTACTGACCTCCAATACACCTCTGCCACGCAGAGACGCTCAGCCGAGCTCTTCCCCCCTCCTCCACCACTGCCACAGCAGTGACGCTCAGCCGAGCTCAGTTACTCTTCCATTTAGATAACCATTACTGATACATTGCCCAGCACTGCCAAAGCAGTTAAACGTCTCTGTGGAGACGTATATTACTGACCTCCACACACCTCTGCAGCCGCAGAGACGCTCAGCCGAGCATTTTTCTTTCCCCCCTCCACACCACTGCCACAGCAGTGACTCTCAGCCGAGCCAGATACTCTTCCAATTCGTTTTCATTACTGATACATTTCCCAGCACTGCCAAAAGCAGTTAAACGTCACTGTGGGACGTATTTCCCTTATATTACTGACTTCCACACACCTCTGCAACAGCAGAGACGCTCAGCCGAGCATTTTTCTTTCCCCCCTCTACACCACTGCCACAGCAGTGACGCTCAACCGAGCTCATTTTCATTTCCACTTAATCATTCACTACTGATACACTCCCCAGCACTGCCTAAGCAGTTAAACGTCTCTGTGGAGGCGTATTTCCCTTATTTTACTGACCTCCAATGCACCTCTGCAGTAGCAGAGACGCTCAGCCGATCTTCCTTTTCCCTTTTCCACACCACTGCCACAGCAGTGACGCTCAGCCGGGCTCAGACACACTTCCATGTAACCATTCACTACTGACACATACTCCAACACTGCCAATGCAGTTAAACGTCTCTGTGGAGGCGTATTTTCCTTATATTACTGACACCTTATACACCTCTCGCTCAGCCGAGCTTCTTACCCCCTTCCACACCACTGCCACAGCAGTGACGCTCAGCCGGGCACAGATACTCTTCCAAGTAATCATTCATTACTGACACACACTCCAACACTGCCAATGCAGTTAAACGTCTCTGTGGAGGCGTATTTTCCTTAGCCACTGACCTCCACGCACCTCTGCAGTAGCAGAGACGCTCAGCCGGGCTCTTTTCTCCTCACCACCACTGACTCTACAGTGACACTCAACCGAGCTCATTTACTCTCCCTCTCAGTCATTCATCCTGACACATTTCCCAGCAGTCAAACATTCTGCTGAAATGTAATTTACCAGTATTATCAACCACCCCACATCTCTACTAATCAGAGACGCTCAACCGAGCTTTTCCCTCCTCTCTGCTGACTACAGCAACACCAGCCGAGCTCTTACACACCCCCTCTCAGTCATTTATTCTGACACTCTACCCAGCACCTCCAAGCAGTCCAATGTTCTGCCGAAGTGTAATTTACCTTGCACTATCAAATACCACCGCACCTCTGCTAAACAGAGACGCTCCACCGTATTTTATGCACCCCTACAACACCGTAGCAGTATGACATCTAACCTAGTACCATCCACAGTACTTCATACCCTGCAGCCGGACATCTGCATTTCCAGCAGCCGGATATCGCATTTCCATATTGCCTTTTGGGGGGTTCTTCAAATACGCGGCTGCTCTCCCGATTAGAGCATTTTGGGGAGTTCTCGAGATCTACCTGAGCTCGGGGCTCCCCTCTCGCCCTGCAACAGGAGGGAGCCCGGGGCTCAGGGACCTTTGAGCTCAGGGCTCTCTCCCGGGACAGCATGCCAAACCTGCTTTATAATCAATCATCAGCTAAGTGTGAACTCTTGAAATGGAGTTTAGTTATAAACTAATTTCGAGAGGATCACGTGATTATGATTGAACACGGCTGGTTACACATGAACCACTCATGATTGTCCAATCAGACGATCCCTGACTCACTATAAAGAGCCAGGGTTTTCTCACTACAGTCATCTTTGATTTGAAGAACCCCCCCCTCCTTCCACCCCTACTCCTCCTCCTTCCTAGATGGGTGACACGGTGGCCCAGTGCTTAGCACTGTTGCCTCACAGCAAGAATGTCAATGGTTCTGGGCTTTACCAAACCAGCAGGCATTTCTGTGTGGAGTTTGCACGTACTCCCCGTGCTCACGTGGGTTTCCCCCGGGTTCTCCGGTTTCCTCCCACGCAAAACATGCAACCTAAGTCATTGTCTAAATCAACACATAGACTTGCTCCCTACCTAGTATCTATCTCGCTAAAGAGAAGCACTAGCTGCTCGTCAATCACCTCGATGGGGGAGTTCTCGAGATCTACCTGAGCTCGGGGCTCCCCTCTCGCCCTGCAACGGGAGGGAGCCCGGGGCTCAGGGACCTTTTGAGCTCAGGGCTCTCTCCCGGGACAGCATGCCAAACCTGCTTTATAATCAATCATCAGCTAAGTGTGAACTCTTGAAGTGCTATAAGTGTGGGGAGCGGGGGCACTTTATGAGGCACTGTGATGCGGTGGTGTGCCCGGATTGCAGCGCTGTTTTAAACAAATGTGAATGTTGGATAGAGGAACAAGAGGAAGAGCAGCAGATGTATGGGCAGGTGCATGAAAGAGACAGCAGCGAGCAAGAAGATGACACAACAGTACGGCCAAAGGAGAATAACATCACAAGTAAACATACTGAAAAACAACAACAACAACTTGAAGAAAAACAACAACAACAACTTGGAGAAAAACAAGAGCAAACACAGGAGAGGGAGGAGGTACAGACACAGATGGAGCAAACAGAGACTTTACAATGCGAGATGGACAAGATGAAAGATGAAAACAAGAAGTTTGATGAACAGACGGATGAACAAAAAGATGACGAAATGAGGTCAAAGATGGACGAAACAGCAAGATCGGATTTGATTGATTTAGATAAAGAAAAGGATGAAGAGCGAATGGAGGTGGGAGGAAAAAAGAGAGAAGAAGAAACAAACTTGACCAAACCAGAGACAACAAAAAGAAGAAGAAGAAGAACACTAAATGCCACAGCCATATCACCCTGCAGCCCAAGACCGGTTACTCACTGAAGCTAAGCAGGGCTGAGCCTGGTCAGTACCTGGATGGGAGACCACATGGGAAAACTAGGTTGCTGTTGGAAGTGGTGTTAGAGAGGCCAGCAGGGGGCGCTCAACCTGTGGTCTGTGTGAGTCCTAATGCCCCAGTAAAAGTGAAGGGGACACTACACTGTCAGTGGGCGCCGTCTTTCGGATGAGACGTTAAACCGAGGTCCTGACTCTCTGTGGTCATTAAAAATCCCATGGCACTTCTCGTAAAGAGTAGGGGTGTAACCCCGGTGTCCTCGCCAAAGTCCCTCAATCGGCACTTACCCATCATCCTCCTAATCATCCCCATCCACCGAATTGGCTCTATCACTGTCTCTTCACTCCACCAATAGCTGGTGTGTGGTGAGCGCACTGGCGCCGTTGTCCTGTGTCCAAGTGGATGCTGCACACTGGTGGTAGTGTGGAGAGACCCCCCACCCTCATGATTGTGAAGCGCTTTGGGTGTATGGCCATACACAATAAATGCGCTATATAAATGCACATTACATTACATTACATAAAGGTAACACCAAATCTTCAAGTTAACAGAAGGAAAAAAAATATTTATAGAGACAGCTGGCAAAAACAGATTTGAACTTTTAAGTGACTTTGAAGAGATGAACTGAAATGATGGGTTTTACCAAGGTTTTTATTCTTTTAATGCTTTTAAGGATTGTTACTTTTAATGCCAGAGGACTCTTAGATGGAAGAAAATTTGATAAAGTTAAAGAGATGTGTAAGAATGAGGATGTTATTTTACTACAAGAAACAAATTGGAAAGATGAGAGGATGAATGAAATAAGAAAAAGGTGGAATGGAGAAATGTTATACAATAATGGTGATGGTAGACAAGGAAGAGGGGTTGCAGTTTTAATTAATGAAAGAAGTGAGGTGACGTGTAACAAAATATATAATGACAATGAAGGAAAATGTTTAGCATTTGAAATGAAATTTGAAGAAAAAACAATAATTATGATTAATGTTCATGCACCAACAGAAGAGAACCCAAAGAAAGAGTATTTTAAAGGTTTAAGTAATCTGATAAAAAAACATAAAGAAGTTATTATGATGGGGGATTTTAACACTGTTTTTAGCTAATTGGAAATGGGAGAGGGAATGGTTTTTAAAATAGACAAAGGAAGAAGAGAACTGAAATTATTAATGGAAGAAAACAATATGATTGATGTTTGGAGAGAAAGAAATGAAAAAAAAGAAAGAGTACTCAAGAAGACAGTTAGTAGGGAATTTTATGTGTAAAACAAGAATTGATTTTATTTTGTGCACAAGGAATGTTGAGGATTTTATTGGAAATATTAAATATGAGGAGACTAGTTTAAGTGACCACAAACCAATTTTTATGCAATTAGACTGGAGTAAAGTGAAAAGAGGGCCAGGAGTGTGGATTTTAAATACAGATGTTTTAAAAAATGAAGACTATATTTTAAATATTCAAAGAATAATAGAAGAAGAAAAGAAGAACGAAATATACACAGAGGATAAAAGATTGTGGTGGGAAAGTGTTAAATATCTAATAAAAAAATATACGATAAATTACTGCAAACTAATACAGAAAATCAGGAGAAAGGAGGAGAGAGATGCAAAGGAACAATTAGAGACGGAATTAAATAAGAATGGGAAAGATATACACAAAATTAAAGAACTTGAAGGAATATTAAAAGACATAGAAGAAAAAAAATATGAAGGGGCAAGATTAAGAAGTAAAGCCAAATATACAGTGGAAGGAGAAAAGTGTACAAAGTTTTTCTTTAACTTGGAAAAAAGTCGGGGGAAAGCCAAAACATTTAAAGAATTAAGAAGAGATGATGGGGTAGTGATAGACACAAACGAGGAAATAATGGAAGAAGTTAAAAATTATTATGACAAATTATTTAGTGCAGAAGGTGTGATAGAGGAGGACAAAGCAGACTTATTAAAACAAATAAAAACAACATTAGGAGAAACAGAAAAAAAGGAATGTGATGAAGGAATAAATGAGGAAGAAATAAAAAGAGCAATAAACGAGTTAAATAAAAATAAAAGTCCAGGAATAGATGGGTTGGGGAATGAGTTTTATATAGTTTTTAAAGATATACTAACCGGGATTTTAAAAGAGGTATACGAGGAGATTTTTAAGGAAGGAGAACTAAATGTAAGAATGGGAATGGGATTGATGAAACTGATATATAAAAGGAAAGGAGAAAAAACAGATTTAAAGAATTACAGACCAATAACAATGCTTAATACAGATTTTAAAATTTTATCTAAAGTTTTAGCCAACAGACTTAAAGAAGTAATGCCAAGTATAATAAAAACAAACCAGGTATACGGAGTAAAAGGAAGAGATATAGCGGACACAACAATTAGCATTAAAGACACAATAAGATACATGAAGGAAAAGAAAGAAAGAGGGTTTTTAATTAGCTTGGATTTTGAAAAGGCATTCGACAGAGTTGAGCACTGTTTCTTATTTGACATTTTAAAGAGTTTTGGATTTGGGGAGAATTTTAAAAAATGGATTAAAATTTTATACAAAGGGGCAACAATAAGAATTAAATGTAATGGTTTTTTTAACAAAAGATGTGAACATCACAAGATCGATCAGACAAGGGTGTCCGCTATCAGCACTTTTATATTCATTAGTGGCAGAACCCTTGGGATTACTGATAAAACAAGATGAGGAGATAAAGGGAATAGGAATGGAAGGACAAAAAATGAAAATATTTCAATATGCAGATGATACGACACTTTTAATTAAAGATATTGAAAGTGTAAAGAAAGCGATGCAAATAGTGCAAAAATACTGTCGAGGATCAGGAGCAAAAATAAATGAAAGTAAAACAGAATACATGAGATTTGGAGGGGTAGTGAATTTAGCAGAGATGTTCACTTTTAAAGAAACCAAAGAAATCAAGATTTTAGGAGTTTTAATGGGGAAGGATGAAAAGAAAGCAGATGATACAATGTGGGAGGAAGTGCTTGGAGGGATTGAGAGAAGACTAATATTCTGGAAAATGAGGACATTAACATTAAAAGGGAAGGTTTTAGTGTTAAATGTTTTAATGGTGTCAAAGTTATGGTATAACTTATATGTGTCTGCAATGCCGATGTGGGTGGAAAAAAGGCTGAAAAAATGTTTTTTAGATTTTTTATGGAAGGGGAAACCACCAAAAATAGCACATGATACTTTAATAGGGGAAGTGGATAAGGGAGGACTGGGGTTGATGAACGTGGAACAGAGAAAAAATAGTTTGAGGGTCAAAATAATAAAAAAGTACATGGACCAAGAAAATGAAGCAACATGGAAGGGAACTATGGGATATTTTTTTAAATAAATGTGGTCATTTTAATTTGGGAGACAGTATTTTATGGATGAAAACAAGAAACTGGATGGCCGAGGGGGTGCCAGATTTTTATAAAGAATTGTTGAGGGCATGGGGCAAATTTTTAAACAGTGTACAGTTTAAACCTCTAGGGAGAGAGAACATTTTAAATCAGCCTCTTTTCTTAAACAGCTGCATTTTAAATCAAGGGAGGGAGATTTTGTTAAAGAAATGGTGGGAGGCAGGAATAGTCAAAGTAAGAGACATTTTATATGAGGTTAAAGAAGGATTTTTACCGATACAATGCGTCCTTCATGCCATGGAAGAAGCAAAGGAAGAATATAGCAGACAAGAAATAAAGAAGAAGTATGAAATAATTAAAGCTGCAATTCCTCAAGGATGGATTCAAACAATTGAAAATAAAGAAGATGACATTCAAGGAATGGAAGTATATGTGAGAACAGGAGAGAAATTGAATGTTTTTAAGGAATGTACTGTTAAAAGTTTTTATTGTGTTTTTAGGGATGCAGTTTTTAAAAAACCTGTGGCAAATGAATACTGGATGCAAAAATATGAGATAACAAATGAGAGCAACATATGGGAAAACATGAGAGGTAATTTTGTACAAACAAAACTGGCCAATTTGGAATTTTTTATTAGCCACAGAGTGATTTTTACTGATGCTGTTTAAAACAAAATTGGGATGGAATAAGATGTAAAGTGTAAAGTGTGTAACGAAGATGATGAAGGGTTTTTACATCTGTTTTTAAATTGCAAACAGTTGGATGATTTTAAAGAAAAATGTAAAGAAATTATTTCAATTTTAAGAGGGGAGGAAGAGACGGATTGGAATAAGGTTTTAATGCTTGGAATGGGAAATGAATGTACATGTAAAAACAAAAAGCTAATTAATTTGCTAATAACGTTGATGAAAAGCGCAATATGGGAAAGTAGGATTGTAATGAGGACGGAAAAAGTACTATTGAATGTATGGAACATTTTTAAAAGAAAATTTGAAAAGTATGTGCAATGTTTGTTTTATTATTTTACTCGTGAAAAATTTTTTGATGTTTTTTAAAATGTTTTTACAGTTGATGTCTGTGAGATTTTAAAGAAGTGTGAACTGGACTTATCTTTTTTAAAGGACTGAAAGAAACCTGCAACAAGTACCATCCGACAATGAACTTATATTGAACTCAATTATATCTGTAAATATGTGTAAAATTGTATGAATACTCTTTAATAAAAAACATAAAAAAAAAAAAAGCGGAAGCGTGCTGGGCCCATAACCCAGAGGTCGATGGATCAAAACCATCCTCTGCTAAAATGTTTTCAATTGCACACACAGTTCCAGCTTGCAAGAGGTTTCGCTCAATTGGCAAAAGAATTGAAATATCCAGGCTTTGAACAAGCACTCTCAGCTCCTCTTTCATAGATGAGATTAGGTAAAATAAGATAAAACCAGCGGCTTTGACAAAGCACCCAAGTAAGAACTGTACCTATAAAGAAGCTGTCTTAGAGGATGGTTTCAATCCATCGACCTCCGGGTTATGGGCCCAGCACACTTCCACAGCACCACTCTGCTACAAACCACCCCAGATGGGACTTGAACCCACAATCCCTGGCTTAGGAGGCCAGTGCCTTATCCATTAGGCCACTGAGCAGGACACGCATTGTGCTGGGCAGCTGAAGAGTTAGTGGCCTGTGCCAAGAAGTCTCCTTTACACCGAGGCATCCCAGTGAACGAGGCATTTATTCTGGGTTAAATGATTTGTCCTTGTGCATGCAAACAATAAATGACACCTATTAGACGGTGGTTTCCATACTTCACTCTCTGGGTTAAGGGGCAAGTGAACGAATGTTTGAAAAGGTCATTTTTAAATGATCGACAAATGAGCAAAAGAAGAGTTCGCAAGCAGAGTGGCGCAGCGGAAGCGTGCTGGGCCCATAACCCAGAGGTCGATGGATCGAAACCATCCTCTGCTAAGGGAGTATTTGCTTATTTGCATGCATGAGAATAAAGCCTTTATTAAAATTTTGTAGTTCAACAGTGAAAACCAAAGTAATCTCGATCTTGCAAATATAGCATCAAGGTTTATAAATGAAGTCAAAATAGTCCTTCTACAGAAATGCGTATGCGTGTTAACTCAGATTAAGTGCCTCGTTCACTGGGCCGCCTCATTGTGAAGGAGAAGTATTGGGACAAGTCACTAACTCTCCAGCTGCCCAATAACTTGCTTGTCCTTCTACGGTGGCCTGGGGGATTATGCACTGACGATCTAAGCCACGGGCTTTGAGTTCGAGTGCCAGCAGGTATGGTCCGCAGCAGAGTGGCGCAGCGGAAGCGTGCTGGGCCCATTACCCTGAGGTCGACGGATCAAAGCCTTCCTCTGCTAAAATGTTTTCAATTGCACACAGTTCCAGTTTGCATGAGGTTTTGCTCAATTGGCAAAATAATTGAAATATCCAGGCTTTGAACAAGCACTCTCAGCTCCTCTTTCATAGATGAGATTAGGTAAAATAAGATAAAACCAGCGACTTTGACAAAGCACCCAAGTAGGAACTGTACCTATAAAGAAGCTGTCTTAGCAGAGGACAGTTTCGATCCATCGACCTCTGGGTTATGGGCCCAGCAAACTTCCGCAGCGCCACTCTGCTACAAACCACCCCAGATGGGACTTGAACCCACAATCCCTGGCTTAGGAGGCCAGTGTCTTATCCATTAGGCCACTGGGGTAGGACACACATTGAGCTGGGCAGCTGAAGAGTTAGTGGCCTGTGCCAAGAAGTCTCCTTTACACCGAGGCATCCCAGTGAACGAGGCATTTATTCTGGGTTAAATGATTTGTCCTTGTGCATGCAAACAATAAATGACACCTATTAGATTGTAGTTTCCATACTTTACTCTCTGGGTTAAGGGGCAAGTGAACGAATGTTTGAAAAGGTCATTTTTAAATGATCGACAAATGAGTAAAAGAAGAGTTTGCAAGCAGAGTAGCGCAGCGGAAGCGTGCTGGGCCCATAACCCAGAGGTCGATGGATCGAAACCATCCTCTGCTAAGTGAGTTTTTGCTTATTTGCATGCATGAGAATAAAGCCTTTATTATTTTTGTAGTTCAACAGTGAAAACCAAAGTAATCTCGATCTTGCAAATACAGCATCAAGGTTTATAAATGAAGTCAAAATAGTCCTTCTACAGAAATGCGTATGCGTGTTAACCCAGATTAAGTGCCTCGTTCACTGAGCCGCCTCATTGTGAAGGAGAAGTATTGGGACAAGTCACTAACTCTCCAGCTGCCCAATAACTTGCTTGTCCTTCTACGGTGGCCTGGTGGATTATGCATTGACGATCTAAGCCACGGGCTTTGAGTTCGAGTGCCAGCAGGTAGGGTCTGCAGCAGAGTGGCGCAGCGGAAGCGTGCTGGGCCCATTACCCAGAGGTCGATGGATCGAAACCATCCTCTGCTAAAATGTTTTCAATTGCACGCACAGTTCCAGCTTGCAAGACGTTTTGCTCAATTGGCAAAAGAATTGAAATATCCAGGCTTTGAACAAGCACTCTCAGCTCCTCTTTCATAGATGAGATTAGGTAAAATAAGATAAAACCAGCGACTTTGACAAAGCACCCAAGTAGGAACTGTACCTATAAAGAAGCTGTCTTAGCAGAGGACAGTTTCGATCCATTGACCTCTGGGTTATGGGCCCAGGACGCTTCCGCAGCACCACTCTGCTACAAACCACCCCAGATGGGACTTGAACCCACAATCCCTGGCTTAGGAGGCCAGTGGCTTATCCATTAGGCCACTGGGGCAGGACACACATTGTGCTGGGCAGCTGAAGAGTTAGTGGCCTGTGCCAAGAAGTCTCCTTTACACCGAGGCATCCCAGTGAACGAGGCATTTATTCTGGGTTAAATGATTTGTCCTTGTGAATGCAAACAAAAAATGACACCTATTAGACGGTGGTTTCCATACTTCACCCTTTGGGTTAAGGGGCAAGTGAACAAATGTTTGAACAGGCCCTTTTTAAATGATCGACAAATGAGCAAGAGAAGAATTTGCAAAGCAGAGTGGCGCAGCGGAAGCGTGCAGGGCCCATAATCCAGAGGTCGATGGATCGAAACCGTCCTCTGCTAAGAGAGGTTTTATTATTTTCGTAGTTCAACAGTGGAAACCAAAGTAATCTCGATCTTGCAAATACAGCATCAAGGTTTATAAATGAAGTCAAAATAGTCCTTCTACAGAAATGCGTATGCGTGTTAACCCAGATTAAGTGCCTCGTTCTCTGGGCCACCTCATTGTGAAGGAGAAGTATTGGGACAAGTCACTAACTCTCCAGCTGCCCAATAACTTGCTTGTCCTTCTACGGTGGCCTGGTGGATTATGCACTGACGATCTAAGCCACGGGCTTTGAGTTCGACTGCCAGCAGGTATGACCTGCAGCAGAGTGGCTCAGCGGAAGCATGCTGGGCCCATAAACCAGAGGTCGATGGATAGAAACCATCCTCTGCTAAGGTCGGTTTTGCTTATTTGCATGCATGAGAATAAAGCCTTTATTATTTTCGTAGTTCAACAGTGAAAACCAAAGTAATCTCGATCTTGCAAATACAGCATCAAGGTTTATAAATGAAGTCAAAATAGTCCTTCAACAGAAATGCGTATGCGTGTTAACCCAGATTACAGTTTTTTCTGAATGCTTAAACTCTAACCAAGATTCTTATAGCACAATTTATAAAACGATTCATTCTTATAGCAAAACCACTCACTGAGTTTGCAAAATTAAAAGCACAAACACTGCTTTGCACTAAGTTTGCAATTTTGTAACACACACTTTGCTAAATTGTAGGTACAATCCACTGCACAGCACTCTTTTTGTAGAACTGTAAACACAACTCACTGCTTTACACTGAATTTCCAATTGATCAACACACTCATAGCAAAACTATACACATGTATGGCTATTATTTACACTATTTTGCCAACTGTCTGGCACACTGTCACATGTGAAAACTGCTTTAGATAATTAGTTCACTTTGCAATCAGATACTTTCCCCGGTGCCTTGGACTAGAGGACATTGCATGTGATGTAGATGAAATTTTTTGGCCGGACCCAAAGAGACGACACAATGTAGTCTGATTTTGTTTTTTTCTCAGTGAAATGACTATTTTGTGTTTTGATTTGGAAAATCTTTTGTGTTTGTTTTGATGTGTGTAAAAAAACACCAGTTTGCATCCCTGTATGTTTACAGAACTATGAGCAATGTATGAGCTCAAACTGACATAGCCTAGCTTGTGCTGAGAGAAGGCAAAAGCCAGACGTTTTTCTTTATTTTCTTTATAATTTTTTTATATTTGCCTTTCAAAAAAACAACAATTCAGGCCAAACTCAATTCAAACATAATCTTGCACAAACTGACTGAGACATGTCATACAGTGAATCAAATATAAAGCCATAAAATTACACACACAAAAACAAAACAAACAAACATACTAATAAACCAACAAACAACAAAAATATATATAAAATAACTTGACAAAAAAAGAACAACATAACGTGCAGACATCAAATAGAAACTCTGTAAGGGGTTAAATAAAGGCATATTCTTGAAACAAATCATATAATTGTTTAGTCTTCTCACTCTTCATTATTTTTTAAAGCTTCCACATTGGTGGCAAACTCCTATTTAAAGATCAGTTGAGAAACTGTTTTTAAAGCAAAAGCCAGATGTAGTTTTTATTTATTCCATCAGTGTGTAGTTGGAGCATTGTGTGCTTATTATTGTGATGGCTTGTGTTAAATGTTTGATACAAAATACCATTTTTACGAAGGTTTGAAGAGTTCAGCAAGGTTTATCAGCTTTTGCAAGAGAACTAAACTGTTTTGCAGATTTGGTGAAGGGTTTTCTTATTGGTGTGTAGAGTTTTGCAAAAATAGCCAATAGTTACAAAAAATGTGCTTAAGCATTCAGAAAAAACTGTAAGCACTACCATAGAGAATGAATGGGAAAAGTTAAGGAAAGTTAAGTTTAACTATTGGCGGCTGCCGCGCGAAAGGTCCTCGGTTCGAAACCGAGCAGAAACAGCGTTCTTCTTTGGCGAGAAAACGATAGCAGCAACTGCTGCCACCCGAATGATTGTCAACAGACACCCAAGCAAAAAGGTTACCTGCGTCCTGTACTCTCACAGGTTTCCGTAGTGTAGTGGTTATCACGTTTGCCTCACACGCGAAAGGTCCCCAGTTCGAAACTGGGCGGAAACAACCTCTGGCTTTTATGCCAATTGTCAAATCAGGCTTCTGTTGAGCGCTGACGTTCACTGAAAACATCCTTTCTGCACAGCGGTGTGAGGCTAGAAATTTGAATTCAACTCAGTGTTTACTTGCCCTGGTGGTGTCACTAACTTGCATAGAATCTGATTTCTTTTAGCTTTGTGTTGTGCATGAGCAGGTGGCCAGTGCGTTTGCTGGCCCTCCATGGTGCAGACCGTACAAGACAGCTCTATAAAAAATACTATAAAAACTTGAAGCAGTTCTCTCATGTCGGTTTCCGTAGTGTAGTGGTTATCACGTTCGCTTTACACGCGAAAGGTCCCCTGATCGAAACTGGGCGGAAGCACACATTTAGCGGACACTTTATGTCCAAAGCGCACTACGATGGAGCAGGTATTCAGCGGTTCAATAGGACACGGAAATGCATACGTGTATGGCTATTTATTCCAAGTAACTTGTTTGTGCGTGAGTAGGAGCTTTGTTTTCTTTAGAGAGAGGGATATTCACCGGGGTTCGGGTGTACTCGGAAGAGATGGGTTTTAGCTGTCGTTTGAAAGATACCAGTGTATCCGTAATCCGAGTGGGAATGGGAAGATGATTCCACCAGCGTGGAACATTGCATAAAAACATAGTGGTGAGTGACGTACAGCCTCTCTGCGACAGCACCACAAGACGGTGCTCACAGCCTGAGCGGAGGCTCCTTTGGTTGTCACGATGGCTTTACAAGCGGAAGGTCTCCTGTTAGAAACTGGGTGGAAACATGCAGATTTGCTTTCATGCACATTCTGAATTGGCTCTCTGCTCACTGGATGCTTCACGCTACAAAGTCATTGCTCCGAGCTAGGCAAACGGCGTGTATGCTAAAACCTGCAGGGAGCTTGTCACACTGAGGAGGCCTTGTCCGCTTGATTGACAAACGCATACACCTTGTGTTATCCTTGCAGGCCAAACTTCCCTGCTGAAAGCACGGGTGGGGTTTCTGTAGTGTAGTGGTCATCACGTTCGCCTAACACGCGAAAGGTCCTCGGTTCGAAACCGAGCAGAAACAGCGTTCTTCTTTTGGCGAGAAAACGATAGCAGCAACTGCTGCCAGCCGAATGATTGTCAACAGACACCCAAGCAAAAAGGTTACCTGCGTCCCGTACTCTCGTAGGTTTCCGTAGTGTAGTGGTTATCACGTTCGCCTCACACGCGAAAGGTCCCCAGTTCGAAACTGGGCGGAAACAACCTCTGGCTTTTATGCCAATTGTCAAATCAGGCTTCTGTTGAGCACTGACGTTCACTGAAAACATCCTTTCTGCACAGCGGTGTGAGGCTAGAAATTTGAATTCAACTCAGTGTTTACTTGCCCTGGTGGTGTCACAAACTTGCATAGAATCTGATTTCTTTTAGCTTTGTGTTGTGCACGAGCAGGTGGCCAGTGCGTTTGCTGGCCCTCCACGGTGCAGACCGTACAAGACAGCTCTATAAAAAATACTATAAAAACTTGAAGCAATACTCTCATATCGGTTTCCGTAGTGTAGTGGTTATCACGTTCGCTTTACGCGCGAAAGGTCCCCTGTTCGAAACTTGGCGGAAGCACACATTTAGCGGACACTTTATGTCCAAAGCGCACTACGATGGAGCAGGTATTCAGCGGTTCAATAGGACAAGGAAATGCATACGTGAAGGGCTATTTATTCCAAGTAACTTGTTTGTGCTATAGTAGGAGCTTTGTTTTCTTTAGAGAGAGGGATATTCACCGGTGTTCTGGTGTACTCGGAAGAGATGGGTTTTAGCTGTCGTTTGAAGGATACCAGTGTATCCGTAATCCGAGTGGGAATGGGAAGATGATTCCACCAGCGTGGAACATTGAATAAAAACATAGTGGTGAGTGACTTACAGCCTCTCTGCGACGGCACCACAAGACGGTGCTCACAGCCTGACCGGAGGCTCCTTTGGTTGTCACGATGGCTTTACAAGCGGAAGGTCTCCTGTTAGAAACTGGGTGGAAACATGCAGATTTGCTTTCATGCACATTCTGAAGTGGCTCTCTGCTCACTGGATGGTTCACGCTACAAAGTCATTGCTCCGAGCTAGGCAAACGGCGTGTATGCTAAAACCTGCAGGGAGCTTGTCACACTGAGGAGGCTTTGTCCGCTTGATTGACACACGCGTACACCTTGTGTTATCCTTGCAGGCCAAACTTCCCTGCTGAAAGCACGGGTGGGGTTTCTGTAGTGTAGTGGTCATCACGTTCGCCTAACACGCGAAAGGTCCTCGGTTCGAAACCGAGCAGAAACAGCGTTCTTCTTTTGGCGAGTAAACGATAGCAGCAACTGCTCCCAGCCGAATGATTGTCAACAGACACCCAAGCAAAAGGTTACCTGCGTCCTGTACTCTCGTAGGTTTCCATAGTGTAGTGGTTATCAAGTTTGCTTTACACGCGAAAGGTCCCCTGTTCGAAACTGGGCCGAAGCACACATTTAGCGGACACTTTATGTCCAAAGCGCACTACGATTGAGCAGGTACAGATATGGCTACTAAGAACGCGCGTTTCTTCCTGCGCAGTACTGCAGTTTGTGATTCGTAGTCACGCGGCATACTGCGGCCGTAAAGTCCACATTTTCATTTTTTTAAAAAAACATTTCTGTGCTTTACGCAATAACCACCAGGTGGCGCAAGGAACAACCGCTTTTCCATTGACTTACAGTATTTGTATACAAGAGCGCTCGATTCAGCTCCCTCGATGCCTCCAGCTGGGCTTCTTTATTTATTAATTTTGGAGAACAGGCCCGGTTTGGCTAATCGGGAGGACCGGGAGAGTTTCCCGGTGGGCCGGTCCGTTTTTTAGCCGCAAGGGCCTGTGTGCGTAGCTGCTTGCATCCACGGCAGTCGCACTTTTTTCATTTATTTGATCATAGCCTTAATCCTTTTTTCCATTATTTTATTGATTATTTTGCCGCAACTCTGCATTTTTATTTATTTATTTAGGTAATACTGGTCAAAAGTGTTGCAGAGGACTGTGTAATTTCTTGATCCAAACGCACCAGACTAACACTACTGTTGTGGTCCAGTGGTCAGCACGTTGGATTATGACACCGCCAGCCCGAGTTTGAACCTCGTCAGGATAATTTATTTATTTATTTTTTTGTTAAGACATAATACTGTTTGGGTTACTTACTGTATAGAGGTGGACATATTTTATTTTAAGTTACTGACTTAAGGCAGTAATATATGTTTTATAGTGATAATATCAATGAAAGTTATGCAACGATACCGTTTACATAAACAGACGGATCATGGCTTCAGCACAAAACGAGTGCTTTAAATCATATTTTATTCTCCGTATTTCTTTCCGTTTTATTTGGAATAATATAAATGTTTAAAGTTTAAATAAATACAGAAACAAGCGTCATTACTCTCTTTCACTCCATTTCTCACACACGACATGCATGGACCTTTTTAACATGACAAAAACTCTGGAAAACCGACACAACATTAACATTCTTGTAATTTATTTATTTATCTCCCCACATTATTAATTATTTATATATTTATTTATGCAGGAAGTTTATTTATTTATTTGCGTATTTATTTTATTTATTTACTCATTTATTTATTTATTTATTTGCATATGTATTTATTTATTTGTGCATTTATTTATTTATTTACTCATTTATTTATTTATTTGCATATGTATTTATTTATTTGTTCATTTATTTTATTTATTTACTCATTTATTTATTTATTTATTTGCGTATGTATTTATTTATTTGTGTATTTATTTATTTACTCATTTAATTACTTATTTGCGTATTTATTTTATTTATTTACTCATTTAATTATTTATTTATTTGCGTATGTATTTATTTATTTGTGTATTTATTTATTTACTCATTTAGTTACTTATTTGCGTATTTATTTATTTGTGTATTTACCTATTTACTTATTTATGCAGGATATTGCAGGATTTATGCAGGATATTGCCTAATCAAAACACTTCGGGAGCCGCGACGTCACTCTCCGCCCCATTATTTCTTCTAAATCGCACAAACAGGTGTCATATTCGTTTGTGCTGATTTGTGCAGTTAAATAAACACTTTATTTGTTTTTGTTGTTTATATATAACCAAAATATTTGGTTAGATTTGTGCTGGTTTGTGCCTTGGAAATGAACATCAGATATTTATTCACGCACAAATATGTTATTTTCGTTTGCTTATTATTCGTGCTCGTTTGTGCTGCAAAAAAAAATTATTTGGCCTAAAAATAATATTAGATCATTCAGAGGTCTCTCAGTTGCTCAAGATTTACTAAAATAGTTTCCTCCGTTATTCGTAGCTTGTAATGTTTGTTTTTAAACTCCAGGAAAATTAACTGTCGAATATAAACGGTATAAATAATAAAAAATAAATAAATAATAATAATAATAATAATAATAATAAGATAACTAAATATAACTTAAATTAATAAATTAATAAATGCATAAACAAGCGTCATTACTCTCTTTCACTCAGTTTCTCACACACATGCACCTTTTTAACATGACAAAAACTCTGGAAAACCGATAGATAGATTTATATACCACCTAATTGCATACTGTATATAAAATTATACTCCGTTAATCGTAACTAAAAAGCCATATTGAAATTAATACGAGCGAGTAACATTTCTGCTCTCCGTCCACGGACAGCAACAACATTAAAATCATTGTTACATCTCTCGATAAAACAATTCCTGATCATTTATCTTTAGTCAAATGGACAATAATATTTGAAGTAGCATGTTGAGCTGAGGAAAAGTAAATACGAAACTAAGTTCAAAAATAAATGAACGGATCTGCAGTTAGTTTAGCATTTTCATTTCATATTCCCACAAAAATTAACATTCATGTAATTGATTTATTTATCTGCCCACATTATTAATTATTTATATATTTATTTATGCAGGAAGTTGTACATTTATTTATTTATTTGCGTATTTATTTTATTTATTTACTCATTTATTAATTTATTTACATATGTATTTGTTTATTTGTGCATTTATTTATTTATTTACTCATTTATTTATTTATTTGCGTATGTATTTATTTGTGTAGTTATTTACTCATTTAATTACTTATTTGCATATTTATTTATTTATTTGCGTATTTACCCATTTATTTATTTATGTAGGAACTTATTCATTTATTTACTCATTTGTTGATTTATTTATTTGCATGTCTAGACTGATTCTCCGAAGCATATTGCAATTCAAAATATTAAATATCCTTCAGATAAAGCTTTACATGTAAAATTAAATTTTTAAATTTTACCACATCATATAAAACATATTTTAGTCATTTTACTACAACATTCGCTATAACTTAGTGAATAGTTATAACTAACTATGATGATGTAATTCTACAATACGAATACACTTGCAATACAAACTAAAATTAAACAACAAATAGTTTCTGTAAAGATCGATTTACATGGATGGGTTTGTTGGAGGCGCGTTTTAACGAGAAAACTCATCCACCGACAGCCGATCAGTCCACATCCACTGACAGTCCCGCAGATCCTTTAATATCTTTAGAGAACCTAACGAACAGCCAACAGTTTTCAGAGACATGGTCACCTCGTCCGTCTGTCCAAGAACACCATTCCTCTTCGTTATACCCTTGTAATGGTGATTTCGGTGTTCCATCTGAGATCTCTACGCCATTATCTACACGGACCTTCAACACAGAGTTAAATAAAGATTTTGTTTGGTCAGCGCGCTCCATGGATATCACCAAATGACGACGGTACACGCTGATGAGTTGCCAAATCAAGATGATACATTTTCCCATCCTCCTCCTCATTCCGCGATGGCATCCTTCCATTTGAGTTTACCTGAAACACCAAGAAACACTTCCCGTTCTGGTCATCATGTTCGCCGGTATCTTGTGGTTTTAAAGAACATTTCATTAGACACCGAGAATCAAGTGTAACTGGCTTCCACGGGACCAGATGGGAAACCGCGGGCAGATCGTTTCGCTGCACGTTTGTTCAAAATGTTAATTCCTCTCAACCTGTATCAGAGCTGGGCTGGTTCTGTTAACTTCGACGGTTCCAGGGGAAAAAACGCACTGCCCGACAACCTTCGCCAATCCCTTTCAGATGCCGTTAATCGTAGATTCCACCCCGAAGCCCGAGACTGGAAGCAGATAAGAGACAGACTTAACGAACTTCTTAGAAATAAAAGAGCAACATTTCCGCTTTTTAAAAGAATAATAAAATCGAAATTGTTGTGTTTGTAATCGAAAAACAACATTTTGTGATTAATAAAGCTCATTTTGTTGAAAAGTGAGCCGTTTTGCTATATTGTATTCTGTACTAATTATTTTTTATATTACTGTATGTAATCATAGGCAACACTATTTCTGTACAACCTATTTTGTAGAGAACATTGTATAGCCTATAGCAGGATAGTCTATCAATAAATAGCATAATTCATCTTACTCCATAACAAAATGTTGTGAATGTATTAAGAACATAAATGTAGGTACTAAAAACATCTATCTAATGTTCTGCAAACGTTTACATTGCACTTATAATATTACACTTGGAACAAATTTCAATTTAAAATTGTTATTTGAAGAGTTACACATTTTATTTTTAAATGTAGAATTGCGCCACGATCCAGCAATCCAGCCTACTCTGTCAGATAACATTTTGACACAAGCATGGTCTCTGCAGTTGTGTTACCCGTATTTATTATTTTAAAATAACAGTAGGTAATTGTTGCGTAATAGCATTTCAAAAATATCTACAAAAAGTCCCTTTGTAATTTCACTCTCAATTTCCATTTATAAGAAATGTTTAAGTATAAGATAGGGCCCAACTTTTATTCTGAACTTAAATATTTGCCTGCTATCGAGTTCTTTTAAATACTAACATGTTGTTGTAATGTATATAAAAATATTAACTAATCACGTTCCAAAACGTTTGTAGAAAAAAATGTACAGCCACAGTGACGTTTATTCTTAGCCGCCATTTCTTTCATTTTCAGTGCGTTTTCTTGAACTCTTTGTCTTTTTTGCGAAAGCAAAACTTTTGAAACCCTCTAATAATAGGCTCGTTTGAGGTGGCCAAAATCTGCGCAGAATCGATCACCGGTGATCACCGCAAGATGCATGCCGGTTAGAAATGTGTCCGAGTTGCGTCTGCCTGGCTCTGATGTCACGCTGACGTGCGCCAAAAAACTCTCGCGATCGCGAGGCGGGTACCTCGGATTGAGCAGTCGGCAGCAGTTGCTCTCAAAAGACTGCGCCCACTAAAAGCATCATGGGAAACGGCTGGCTGACGACATAGCTGAATGCTCATTGGATGAGACTGACAAACTACACGTTATTATCTATGTTGTTTTTACTAAGATTTATCCTGGCTTTGTTGTATACCTTTTTTGTATTTTCGTTGATAATGAAAAAAAAGTCATAAAGAGCATTACATGTGGTTATTTATTTAGATTTACACGCAAACAAAAACAAAACACACCTTTGTAAAAACCTAATGTGACCTATCTAACATAACTAAATGTTACATATAAATCATTAGGATGTGCATGTGCTGTATTTGATTTCTCTCTCAGTTTAAACCCTGTTTGTTGTCATTTTCACTTTTTTGTAAGTTTGTGTGAATTTTGTATTGTAATTTTTATGCAACGTTATTCCATGAAAGTCAATCCAATACATACATATATGCATACATGAGGTAATCAGACTGTTTTGCCATTATGCCTATGCTTCATCTTTGTGTGGTTTCATAAGTGAAAGGGGTGTAGTAAACAAAACAAAACACACACTCATGTATGTGAAGTCAAAAGTTCTGTTTAATAGATCAAGAACATTTTCCCAGCATTTCCAACAGCCTATAGTTTTTATTCTGGAGAAAGTTTTGGGCTGTTTATTTTAGTCTGGCTGGAGTAAAAGCTGTTTATAGGCCTAATAAGCATGTCAATATAATTAGCCCCTTTAGAATTTATTTATGTTTGCAGAACAAACCACTGTTGTCCAATGGCTTTCCTCATTTATCTTTAACATAATTAATCTATAGTTATCTCTTTAAATTGCACTTTAGGCTGAATACTAGTATCTTGCAAAAAAAACTAGTAAAATATTATGTAAAATATATATATATATAATATTGTCATCATGGCAAACACTAGACAAAAGAGTTAGTAGAAATTAGTTTATAAAACTGTTGAAAACAAAATCTGTTAAACAGCATTTTACATATTTGATGCAATACCATTTCTTTAAACTTCACAAGAGGGCTAATAATTTTGTCTTTAGTTGTATTTCCCTTTATACCTTCTAATGCCCTCTATAGAAAGTCTGAAATGACTATAGAAATGGACCAATTGTTCAATAAAATGCCAAATTCTAGGGACATTCCTAGCGAAACAAAT
Source organism: Danio kyathit (assembly GCA_903798195.1). Lineage (NCBI taxonomy): Eukaryota > Metazoa > Chordata > Actinopteri > Cypriniformes > Danionidae > Danio > Danio kyathit. The sequence continues at coordinate 1,333,145 of CAIGQS010000269.1, forward strand.
AAACAAACATTTGTCATGACCTGTTACTCAAAAGCATCTTGTAGCTACTTAATTTATAATGTAGCCAAATGAGATTTCTTGAAAGCTTTCTTGCTTTATAAGCTGTTTATTTTGTCATTCGTTTAACATTTACCAATGTTGATTATACAGATTTATATTTTAAATAAACCTTTAGTAATGAGCTGTTCATCTTCTGTGATTGTGACCCTCTTTTTGTAAAAACAGTGATATTTCAATTGCATCCACTCCCACATTAAAAAAATACTACAGTAATTTAGATGAATACTATAGTGTTTTTGAACCATATTATAACAAATAGCCTATTTAAATTCTATAGTTGCTCTGGTATCACAACAACTATAAACATAACCCAATACTGAAAAAACATGTTCAAAAACACTATAATATTTACTATAAATCACCATAGTATTTTTTCATGAGGTCATTCGTCCGCGATAGAAAACGCGGACGCGATCTCCACCACTGGTGACGTTTCCAGGCGGCAAAACAGCGAGATTCGGGAGGTGTCCGACTTCTGATGTATTTTTTGAGCCCTCCTCTTACTGCAGCTGCCTGCTCTCGTCTACAATGCAGTCAAGGCGAGGCGCACCTCAAACGAGCCTAATATCTGAGTCCAAATCTCATCCTTGTAATTATGACCTCTTTCTTCCTATTTTCACAACTTATCTAGGGTTGTTTCTTCATATGAATTGTCGTCTTGTATTATCTGTATTCCATGTTTCCTGCCATTCTTTAGCAACATCTTCTGTAATAATAACTTTACCTTTACTTACAGAAGCATTAAAGGGTAAAAAATAAAGCATAAAAAGGGTAAAGCATAAAAATTACAATTCTGTCATTTACTCATCCTCTACTTGTTCCAAATTTGTTTGAGTTTCTTCTGTTGAATGCAAATTAAGAGAATACAGGAGTAAAAACAGCCACTATGGTTCAACGGTTCTACCTTAGATATGGCTGCTTTTTTTCAACATTTTTTGGCACTCAAAGTGTTCTAGGATCTGGATTACAATTGATTTACTGAAGTCACATCGACTCTTTTGACAATGTTTTTGGTTCCTTTTCTGGACTTTGAGCATCTCAGGACTCTTGCTGTCTATGACAGGTGAGGAAGCGCTCAGATTTTATCTGAAGTGTCTTAATTTGTGTTCTGAAGATGAGCAAACTTCTCAGGGGATTCAAACAACAGGTAGAGGGACAATCGTTCCTGAGTGCCTAGTGTACACTATAACGCACGCCTCCCACCAGTGCCGATATACAGCCACATCGCACTGCTACTCGTGTGATATTACTCATGTATTCATTCATTTTCTTTTCGGCTTAGTTCCTTTATTATTCTGGGGTCGCCACAGTGGAATGAATCGCCAACTTATCCAGCACATGTTTTATGCAGCAGATGCCCTTCCAACTGCAACCCATCAATGGGAAACATCCATACACACTCATTCACACTCCACATGCCTTTGGACTTGGGGAAAACCAAAGCACCCGGAGGAAACCCACGCTAACACAGGGAGAACATGCAAACTCCACACAGAAATGCCAACTGACCGTGCCAAGGCTCGAACCAATGACCTTCTTGCTGTGAGGTGATCGTGCTACCCACTGCACCACCGTGATGCCTCATTTTTATATATGTAATTATTTGAGGTATTAAACTGGTGTTGGTGAAGAACTATGCTTACTAATGGTTGTCTAGCTATTTTCAAAATATGTGCAAAGGCACCATTCAGATGTAACGATTGTAATGATTTGGGGATTCAAGCATGTATTGTTATAGACACCTCTGCTTATTTGTCTTAAGAGATGTAAGGCAGGTCCTGTTCATGTAATATGCTTTAGGCTATCATTTGCATGAACAGCTATACCTGTTAACAGGTTTCTTATATGTAAAACAATCCTATTCAGTTAATGGTCTGGCCTATCAGGCAGCTATTACTAAAGATAACTGCACATAATGATGAGCCATTTATTTAAATTAATTTGTGACATAAATATTTAAAATTCATTGTTGCAAACAAGTTACAGGATTAAGTGCAGTTGTTGTTTTATGTGATGTCCACCACTGTAAATACACCATGGTGAAAAAGAAGTCTGAGAAATGCTGTAGTTGGTGTAGGTGGAGCAGGTTAATCACATGAAAAGTTTTGCATTGTGTAGATATGAAAGTGAACTCTTGTCATTGAATTTCTCTGTATAAACTGACAATACAATAATTTTACTTGTGATGTAATTATTTTCTAATTATAAATCTATAGCTGCATGACAGATTTAATAGTGGATAACACTACAAAGGTACGACCAAAGCTTGGACAGCTGTCTTGTTGTGAGATCTGTCTTGGTAACCTTTAATGTGTTGTGATTTTTTTGCACATTGATTACTTTGTCTATTAGGCATTAGGTTTCAATTTGATTTCAGAATGTCACTATGCAGAGTGAGTGCATTTTCCCTTCTTCTAAGAAAGGAAGCTCTGAAAGTTGACAAAATCAAATAAACCCAACCTGATTACGACGATGTTAATTGATTTGACAACACTTGATATAAACCTTTCCTGTTAACTTGATTTTAGTTTGTGATCAACTCTGGAGCATACGCAGCTGAAAGTGTGACGTGCAGCAAACAGCCAATCTCATGACACACAAGTGCAGCAAACAGCCAATCACAAGACGCATGAGAGAGTCAGTTTGACTCATTTCTCCAGTCAGTGCAATTCACTACTTTGTTGTAGATTATAGATATATCATAATATAAAAATATAATGAATGTAAATACATTAAAAATCCAGAAATAAACACTGCTGATGCAGCAAATGTTTAAGACGACAATTTAAAATATAACATCAGTGCAAATCAATCAACTTATGTTAAAAATTTAGCTTCACAAACAGGTCAATAGACAGTCATTTTAAAAGCTTTATATATTAAAGCAAATTTAGATGTATATTGAAATGTAAATTTTCAAATTAATTGACAATTCGAACTAATTGAATGTTTGACTTTCAAATATAATAGAATTAGTTATATTGCAGATAATATAAATCAATTATTAGCGACAAAAGACCAATTTCATAATGCTTTTAGTGTAAAAGACTTTAATTTCAAGCAAAAAAACATGCTGGAGGACTGGATCAGATATATGGCACTTTACTCACACCTGATTGTCTCTGCAGATTATACGCAACATTTCACAGCACCTGGAATGAACACAAATGAGTTTAAAGTTACGGTGTGTCTTTTCCATTTGTGATTAATGTACAAACAATGATATGCAAAATGCAAAAACAGTATGTGATAGCTTTACTGTGTTAAGAGAAAAAGGTTTTGTCACAGGGTATCTTTTATATTCTTTTGTGAATGTCTATGCATATTTATATGCACAAACACAAGTAATAATTAGAGGGAAAAACATCTTTGTTACCTACCAGGTGAATAAGAGGCTTTTGAGAGAGCTGAGCTGCTCACATATGTTCTGTTCAACTAAAAACTGAAGGAAAGAAAACAAAATTGGCACAGAAACAAGTTACATTTTGATAGTTACAATCTACAGACACTTTTGTAAAGAAATAATTGACCTGTTAGGAGTGTGTTGACAGTCTTACAGAAAGCAGTAATGAGCTGCACGTGCTTTAAGAGAAATAAAGGACTCTAAACTCACATAAAGAACAAGTTCAGTGATAAATAAAGGACTAAAACATTGCTAATAGTTAGCTCATGTCAATGTATTAACTGAACTTAACACAAATAAAACCTCACTGTGAAGTTTAGAAATGGTTTCTTTCTATGAATGATAATATATCACAGTATATTAGTATAAGTCTTCTATAACTATTATATAAGTGAATGTAGTTGTGTGTATTGAGACATCGGTGTGGCTTGAGTCTTCAATGCTCATTTGCATCTTTAAACAAAGACTTCAGCCAAGAGACTCTGAGAATCTTTTACAAAAACAACACACAACTCTTGCATTACTTTATAACCAGGCTTGTGAAAAAAATACATTGAAATGTGTTTCAAATCAAAGTACCTCAACATAAGTGTATCAACATTAACTACAAAATGCAGCAGCCACAACATGAATCAAAATAAAATATGTTCAGAAATACTACTAAATACTTTTACAAGGGAGCATGAAATGTATTGACAAAGCTTCCATCAATAGTCCTATACAACAACAGCAACAAAACAAATGAAGATGGCTAAAGTCAACTTATTTTCTCAGTACATCATTATTTCTCTGTAAATCTACGGTTTGTAAAGCTGCTGAACTTCACCTCCCCCATAGTAATGCGTCTTGAGTCTTCACTGTTCCCCATTGATCATTTGCATCTTTATACCAGCATTAATGGGGGCCAATTGAGTCTCATCCAATCACATTCCAGATCCAGTAGCCCGGCAGAGTTGTATCTATATATTCTAACAGAATATTCATTGGCTTTTTTTGCTAAGTAAAGAGAACAACTTTGGAGGACAAACTACATTTGTAGATTCCTACATTGAGATTATTACCAAGAACAACATACAAAGAAAAGCCTACTGAGGCCATTTCTCATCCCACTTCTTCATTGAAGACTGAAAAGGTAAGTTTCACATTCTGAATTTACACTCAAATAATATCTGAATGCTATAAAAATCTAATCATGGTTGGATGCATTGTTCAACGTTGTATTAGGTTTTTCAGTAATTTTTAGGTGTCTTTACAACTATTTTTTGTTGTTGTTGGTTTGTGATTTGGTTGATAACTATAGTTTTTATCCTGGCAAATGGACTGATTTTGAGATATTGAGCTTCAAAGTTTTTGCATTCCATAGCAAACAGTATGTGTGTAACATTTGTTTTTTAATAAAAAGTCTTAAAATGTTAACAACTTATAAAAAACATCCCATAATGTAAATAAGTTGTCATTTAATAGGAATATGTCAATAACTCAATTTTGACAAAAATGTCAGATAGAACCTTATAATTCTAAGGTGACGATATGGTAATTAAGTGTAAGAGAGGTAAAGTCATCCCACATAGGGAAGTCTGCACACAGGGAAAGTTTGTCCATACTAGAAATAGAGGGCCAGATGCAAGAGCCAAAGTAACTCTAGAAATGGTGCACACTGATTTAGCAGGCCCTATAGACCCAGTGTCCAAAGACGGTCATAAGTAGGCATTATGCTTCACAGATGACTAGATTTTGTATACTTTCTGAAAAATAAGAGTGACACTGTGAGCGCTACTGAAAAATTCCTGGATGATGTAGCTCCATATGGAAGGGTTAAACGTATCAGGCCCGACAATGGTAATTCAGAGGGAGAGAGTGCCAAATAGTTCTAAGTAAAGGTAGAATTAGACATGAGGCATCAGCACCATATTCTCGGCACCAAAATGGCACTGCTGAATGAAATTGGAGAACATTATTTGAAATGGCTAGATCCTTTACTCTTACCAACCTACCTGAAGGCAAAGATCTAGTGACGGGTAAATGGGTTTTGCAATTAAGAGAAATAGTGATGGTCTGACAAATACAAAGCACGGTATGATGCCAAAGGGTACAGTCAAGAAAAGGATGTGAACTATGAGGAGACTTTTACTCAAACTGCTAACATGATTAGTGTAAGAGTGTTAATGCTAATAGCTGTATAAGAAAACCTGATTGTTCAGCAGATGGATGTAAAAGCAGCATATTTACATGCACCAATAGAGTGTGACATTTTATAGAACAGTCAGAGGGTTATGAGGTGAAAGAAAAGAGAAACTGGTGTGTAAAACTATAACTTTAAAGACAAAATGTTGATTACTTGTGTGAAGACTTGTGTGTGTGGCTTTAGTGCTTTTATAGAATAGGAGTTTATATTTAAGGGCATGGACTGATGGGTAGCATTTTGATTGTTTGCAATGGGCCAATCTGGCCCAAAATGCCAGGGCTGATTTTATTTGTCCCAGTCCAGCCCTGGAACCATTGACCCATATAGTAGCTGTTTTGCCCCTGTATTCTTCAGTATCTTTATTTGCATTTAGCAGAAGAAACTCAAACATTTTTGGAACAAGTAGAAGATAAGTAAATGACAGAATTGTAATTTTTATGTGAACCTTCCCTTTAATGCTTCTGTAAGTGAAGGTAAAGTTAAATATTATTACAGAAGATGTTGCTAAAGAATGGCAGGAAACGTGGAATACAGATTTTAAAATAAAAACCTAGATAAGTTGTAAAAATAGAAAGGAAGAGGTCATAATTACGATGATGAGATTTGGACTCAGGTATTAATAGGAAGTAATGTGTTTTAGACATACAAGTCATCATAAAGTGGATTAAAAAAGTTTTTCAAACTGGCTTAAAAATGTTTAAAGGTTTTGATTAGCTTCAAATACTGAATATTTATAGTATATAAATAGAGAAGATATAGTATAAAGTGAAAAATGAGGGAGACATTTATCAAGTCATGACTAGGGTCGCGCGCAGAATTCGACAGATTTTTAGCCCATCATTAATTCTGTTTATTTACTTAAGTAAATGTGTGTAAATCTATATATTTTTTCAGTTTTCAAATTAATACAGTAATATTATTGACTAATATAAAAATGTTCATCTGATTTATGTACAATGCAGTTTGTACAGTAATATTTTCTGTCTTTTAGTAGATATATTATATGAGAGACTAGCTTTGTTTACCAATTAACTGGATCTAATTGGATTTGCATTTTAAACATTAAATAAAAGTTAAAAAGACATTATTTTTATTTCACATATTAAGGTTTTAGTTATGATACTCTCAAAATAATTCCGCAGAAATCTGTAAATTTTTACCAAAATTCTCTGCAGAAATATAAAAAAACGTACGCAAATTACTAAAAAGCTAAACAAAATAGACTTTTATTTTGGCGTACCTTGTGACGTCATAAGGCTCCGCCACTCCCGTAGTTGGAGAAAGGTTTGTTTTAAAGCTTTTACACTTATACAAACCGATTGATTAAAGTTTCAGGTTTTTCATCCGATGCTAAATGATGTACCTGCTGTTGACAATATTATTTTAACCCTTCATACAACATAGTAATATTTTGCTCACAGTAATGAGGGCTATTGTTTGAATAAAGATAGGATAAACTTTATTTGTCCCTGAGAGGAAATTTGTCTTGTGCAAAAAAGTGCTACAACATTGCTGTGAGCAAACAATAAAGTAAATAAAACAAGCAAAAGAATTAAGAACATTTCTGAATAAAGTTTGAACAAAGTAACAGTAATGTGTGTAATAAGTGTTTTAATAAAGGTTTAGTTTATTAAATAGCATAATGTCATTCCATTCTAAGCATACATCACTATATATAAGAAATGGAGTACTAGTTTTAATCCGCTCATTTGTGGCTATTGTTTCTTGCTCGAACTTACCTGATTTCTTCCTGTTAATGACTCTCATATAAAAAAACTGTTGAAGCAAGTGTTGAAGAGAAGTTATTTTGTTTCTGTTCATTGTTTTATTCATTTTAAACTGAACATTTTTATTGTTTTGTTCATTTTAAACAGGATAAAGTGTCCAAACACAGAGAAAAACTCCTGCTGAAGCGACTGATCTCCACACTGTTATAAAGATGGCGTTTATTAAAGAGGAGAGTGAGGATGTGAAGATTGAAGAAACATTCAGAGTCAAACAGGAAGATCTGCAGGAACAAACAGGTTGATTATTCTATCTTAAAGACCAACTCAGTCATTTGATCCTCATTCAGATATATTTTAATAATAAGAATACTAAATTAAATCCATCTTGCAGCCCTGAGTGTGCTGCCTAGTTCTCCTAAATGCACATAAGCACTCATTGAAAGACAGGAATGAGTTTCTTTTGTTACTTGTTCATGTTTTTTGTCATTCTTTTATGTATTATTAGTCTCCCATTGTATTATTAGTCTCCCATTTTCTCTACCTTTTAAAGGTTATCGCTTTTCTTGTTCTTGTTCTACTTTTTGTAAAGTGTCCTTGAGCACTGGCGCTATATAAAATAAATAAAAAACATTAAATTTATAAAAGGTTTAACTGAGCTGAGGATATTTGACCTACAGTATTCTCATAGAAGATATCTGCTATTACAGTGATAGTGTTGGCTTAGTACTTTCCATTTGCATATGTCACGTTGATCACAATTCCCTTTTTTTCCTCAACTTCTTTATGGGTTTAAACTTGTTTTTAGTAGTTGTTACTAGTTCTCACAGATAGTATCGGAGTTAGAATTACATCTGGCCAAAACCCATGAATCACCAACAATCATCTCAATAAAACTTTCAACTTTTTATTCTAAAAGGTCATTTTAACTCTATTCATTATAATGGTTTAATTATTTTCCTTACAATAACATTTGTTTAAATGTGCTCCATGTATTTACTGCTGAGGACATCGACCTGGATAGATTGTTGTGCATAGATTTAGTTGATTAGAGTTTTTCAAACTTTTAAAACATTTGTTCATTTTTTATTTTAAAGAAAGTTTATGTTGGAAAAAGTGTGTGGATACAAGTAAAGCTTGCTTGTTGTTCCACAATATTTAAAATCTTTTGCTAAGAAATATCTAAAATATTGTATTTTTTTTTATTATTCATTTATTATTGTATTATTAAATGTATTAAATTATAATATTTTTTTGATAGGACAAATAAAAATCTGGACCATTTGAAAAATTCCTTAACCTTTAGCCCTTTAAGAGTCTAAAATTTCAGTTATAATGGTCTTAAAACGTCTTACATTTAACTTCGTGAAACCTGCAGAAATCCTGGTTTAAAGTATGTCAAAAAAAGTGGATGCCCCCAATATTAAATATGCTGAATGAAATGGACACTAAAATAATTAAATAATATAAAACATTGTACAGTATTCTAAACTATATGAAATGAACAAATTATAGTGGAACAATAACATTTAACATTGCACTGATTACAACTGACCAACAAACTAGTCTAAAAAGGACTTTTGCTGCTTAAGAAATGGATTACAGCATGCTGATGATATGCAAACATTTGGGTGTAAAGTTCATCAGAATGTACCAGCAAGTGGCACCATCGGAATCTTTTTGCTTGGGACTTTTTTAAAGAATTAATTTTTACATCCTAAAAACAGTGCTATGCTGCTTGGGCATGGTATGATAATCGTTTTCAAGGTAAACCGCGGAAAAGTCAAGTTTATGCAATAAACCGCCAATTTTATGCAATACCATTCTTACGGTATATGTAAGGTTTTTTTTACGTTTTGTTTTGAGTTTTTTAGGACAACAGTATCTCCAACAGAAAAGATATCCAAAGATGCAGTTTTAAATCGTAAAGAAATCTGTGCTTTTGAAACAAATGAAGACAGCAGAAGTCAAGGATTCATTTGAATTATTCAGCCTGACATGTTTACTGCTCCAAAATATTGTAAAATTTTCTCAAAAGAAAATATATTGTGTTCAAAGGGGAAAAAGTGTTTGTTTTTTACCCAGACATTTAAACAGAATATATTTTAGAGCAGTAATCAAAGTACAGTGAAACCGTGATATTTTTATTCAAGGTTATCATACCGTCAGAATCTTATACTGGCCCATGTCTAATGCTGCTTGATGTTGCAAAGTCATTCATTCATTTTCTTTTCGGCTTAGTTCTCCTTATTAATTCTGGGTCGCCATAGTGGAATAACCCGCCAACATATCCAGCATATGTTTTATCTAGCGGATGCCCTTCCAGCTGCAACCCATCACTGGGAAACACTCATACACCACGGACAATTTAGCTTTACCCAATTCACCTATACCACATGTTTCTAGACTTGTGGGGGAAACCGGACCATCCGAAGGAAACCCACACCAACACGGAGAGAACATGCAAACTCCACACAGAAATGCCAATTGACCCAGAATGGACTTGAACCAGCGACCTTCTTGCTGTGAGGCGATTGTACTACCCACTGCGCCACCGTGCTGCCCTGTCTTCATAAATAAGCGAATTAAGTAACTTAAACTCAAAATAATCTATGTTTATTTATTTGACAAGTCACTTTGTATTGTAGGACAACACACTTCTAACATTCACGTACATCAAGGCACATTTTTACACCTGTAAACTTTAACAGATGCAGTTGAAGTCCATTTTTTACCCTCCCATTTATTTAAAATGATGTTTTCCAAGTGATCTAAATCAAACCAAGAAGATTTTCACAGTATTTCCTATAAAACACAAATAATTCTTCTGGAGTCATCATAAGTCTTATTTCTTACAGTTTATTTCTTGAATAAAAGCAGTAAAAACAATTTTAAGTCAGTATTATTAGCCTCCTTTCTGAAATTACTGTATATTTTTGATTGTCTACACAACAAACCAGTTGTACAATAACTTGACTAATTATTCCAACTTTCCCAGTTAACATAACCTAGTGTGAAGTCTTTAAATTACACTTTAATCTGAATCACTATAGAATACTTAAAGCGACTTTGTCTGTATACTACTATTGTGCAAAATAACTAGTAAAATATTATGCACTGACTGTGACCATGGGAACGAGAAAAAAGTAGTTATTAGAAATTAGTTAAACCATTGTTTAAAAACGTTTTGTAATAAATCATGTGTTGAAGAATCGTGCTTTGTCACGACTGAGATAAAAAAGTTAGTTGAATATGAGTTGAATATGACTTTTACATGAGCGTGACTGAAAACTAAACTGGATCACTGCGTTACATCTGTTCTCCGGCACTTGCCGACAGTTTGTAAGTTCAAGACTGCATTTCCTAACGTAAAACTATGTAGGCCTACACTCAATTTCTGATTAATAATACCTCTGCATAGCCGAGGACTTCCTCTATTAAAAGTTTTGAAATCGCTATTGAAAACAGAAGTCTAATACATACAATCAACAGTGGACATTTTGATATGTTTCACAACATGAACATGAATGAAGTTGAATCTTTTTATTACCTGTGTCAATTTGGGGTTAACTTCTGACGAATGCGGCGAACTGAAGCACCGTCAAACTGACAGAGAGCGAGAGCGTGCGACACAGAGATCGCGCACCACCGATGGCTGATCTCGCTTCTCCGTGGCATTTTGACACAAAAATACGCGTTCAATTTTAGGGGGGCCACAGGGGGGCCAAGCTTGTTGACACGGGGGCACTGACCCGCCCACCCCCCCAGAACCGCCACTGCTCTTCACCGTTTTTCAAAACTCTGTTTCCAAGGTCGAAAAGGAGGCTTTCATTTTTTATTTCTGAATGAAGGGGGAATCTATCTCAGTCTAATTATTATTTTTAATGTTTAGCCTACACACCGTGAAATAGTCTAATCCAATCTTTTATTTTAAGCTAGAAAATTGCACTAAATGAATTTTAGTTAATTGTTTTTATCCCGAGATAAATAACATTTTAGAATTGCATATCAAGCTGTCGGGATCCCTTCATGGTTGAAATTGGTGGTTATCCGAAAAAAGAACAAATATCACTTCACAGTAGTTGCTTTTTAGATGTAATTTAGGCCTTTATTCAGCTGACAGCGCACGCTGAGCTGCGATACCGAGAGAAAAAGTAAATAATATATCAATTAATATAAATGACTCGGGTGCGCACAATGAACCGCGAGTGACAGAAACAGAAATGAATTAAAATAATATAGCCCACTTTGCAGCTTTCTTTTGAATATAGCAGGCCTAAATAAAACAGCAGACAGACTGTTTTGATGAGGTGTTTTCTTTTTTATACTTCAGATGTATTTTAATATAATTTTGATGAATTAGGTATAACTTTTGACTGCCTTTTACTTTTTTATGCTGTTATGCCACATTATATTTTACATGCATATGCAAGGTGACTGAAATTGAAATTAAAACATAAAAGATACTGAGCCATTAACAGTTTAAGAAGTAAAAAAAAACAATTATAATTTGAAGGAGAACAGTGACGTTTTGAAAACTGAACTGAAACTAAATTATTCAAAATAAACTTGTGTAACTTAGGCTAATTTAGGTCCTGCGGCAAAATTACTTTTATTATAATTTTAGTGATCTGCTTAAGGTAGGTCAGTTTATTTTTATGCTTTTGATAAAGTAGCATTCAACTTAAGAGCTCTTTAGACCATGCGCCGGACGTATCCATGATTCGCTGGTAATGTCTTTAAGTAAATAATTATTTAGGCCTATTTAATTATTCATTTATTATTTATGGACAATAATTGAGACCTAAAATAAGATGGTAAATTATAATCAACTACGAAAATTTAAATGAAAACGTAAATGAAACAGCTTATTTAGTAACTGTCTTAGTCCTATCACTTTAAATAACAAACACTGTACGTCTCTCTATTTTTAGGCTAAAACACTGCTTTATATATTTATTTATTTAGGCCTATTTGTATGTATGTTTGTACCTACTTTCATTTTAGTTGTCGTTTATTTTAGTGGTCTTTTATTTCTTTAATTTTACTTTTTCCAAAATGAATCTTCATTTCACTTAACACGTTTACAATAATAATAAAGCTGTTAAGTTTTTAATGATTAATGAAGCAATTATAGTGTTTTGTCTTATTGTTTAATCTTGATTCACAAGTAGCAGGGTATTTACAGCTACGTTATATTTCTGTCCGTTCGCATCCTGTCCATTTGTGCCCCCTGGCGGCATAGTCGAAAACTGCGGTCATACCTAAAAACACGTTCTTACGTGGCGGCGGTACAAGCCACGGCGGCAATGACCACATTAAAGTAGCACCTACTGTAGATATCCACAAATCGGCCTTTGTTGAAGTTTTGAAAGCATTTATTTGAATTTCATAATGTGTCAACTGTCAATTTTAGAGCAGTCACGTCCATAACGAAGAGCGGTCACGTCCGTAACGAAGAGAAGTCATGACTGTAACAACAGTTTTTCTTCATTAAGACAAAAATGAAAGACTAAATAAAACAAATTATAAATGTTCCATGCAGAGCCAACCCTTGTCCTTTTGACTGTTATAATATTTTTTGGCTTCTGGATTTTCAATCACAGAATTTCCACAAAGTATGTCAACTTACAAAAACGTCTTTTTTTGTCACGTCTATAACGCATTCATTTTGCCATCATTTTAAATATAAAACACCTGTATAGACTGATATTTTTTTGATGCCTGAACTCCATGGTTAAGGTGTAAGAAAAATATAAACAGATATTTCAATATACTGGTAACATATACATTCTCTGAGTATATGTTTAATTTTTTTTTACTGCAAATGTCACAAAAAACAGCCATATATATATTCTTATTAAATTTCACAGTCACAAATATAAAAAAACACAACTTGTAATAAAACTGGGTGGTGGTTAGATACCAAGAATCCAATACTTGTATAACTTAATTTTGATTCCTCTTGTCCAATTTCTGCATGCAAATTTTTTCACTCGCTACTCTTCAAGGAACTTCACTGCTGGAGAGCACCTTCAATAATAATTAGGGATGCTCAAAATAACCGCTTAACCGTTAACCGAAAGGGTGCGTTTGTAACCGATTAATGGTATCAGTTAAACGATTAAAAAATATTATTTTATATATTTTTAAAATGTGGCTGCATAAGGGACCGATCACCGAATGCGCTTTTTGCGAGCCGCATATTTTGAATAGTTTATGCGCTGTGTATGCGTCCTGCGTGCCTCACATTATGCCATTGCGCGCTGTGTGCTCCCAGTTGAAATAAAAGTCAACTGAGCCGAAAAAGCGTTTTACGTCAGTCGTCTGTTTCCTTCTTCAATAATGTTATGCTGCTCTCTTATATGTGCTAAATAGGCCTATAGCTACAAGTCACAGCACTAGTAGGCCTATTTATTTAGTATAGGTCATGTTGCGCGGCTCCGGGCAAATTTTGATTTGGAGGGAAAATGACCAAAATGTAACGTGATGATTGAAAATGACTGGCGGGAAAATAAATAATATATTTCAAATCTCTGTACATAACAGAAAAATAAACAATGATAATGCACCAAAAATAGTGCATTTTTATTATAGTGGCAGAACTTTTCAATTTGTATATTTGCATTCACTTTTAAAAATATATTTATGATCTGTTTTTTAGTCCTGTCTGTAATTCTGTTGCACTGTAGAAGCTCTATCACGAAAACAAATTCCTCGTATGTGTGAACATACCTGACAATAAAGCTCTTTCTGATTCTGATTCTGAAGTATATTTTTGGACAGGCCTTGTCAAAAGTCAGCGGGCACTTTCACTTATAAAAAATATAGCTCTTAAATTATTTCATTTTTAACAATAAATTAAATTACACAGTGGTTTTATATTAAAAGTTGATAATGATATAAAACATAATACACGTTGATGGTAAAAAATAAGCTTTTAAGCGATGGCTTTTATTTGTTTCAGTATTCAAACATTAAACATTGAATCCATCAAGTTAAATAAAAAACGAATACGAAACACATAGCAGGATATAAAGCATATAAAGGACTATTATATTTAGCAAAATGCTGCTCTTTTTATCTTTGTATTTTCATAATATTATTTCTGTTTTTTTAATTATGTTTTTCTCTTCATAATTAACTAACGAGCTATAGACACATTCCCGCTTGACATTTTAGAAAATATTTTGCGCAGCTGCCCAGTATATATTAAAGATAATCGAGAAAAAAAAAAAACACAGAAACATGTTACATGTCCCTAAATGTCCAACTTATTTAACTGAATCGTATAATGGCCTATAGCTGAAATGTTGAAAATTGCTAATTTTATTTTTTATAAAACATTTGTCAAGACATATTGATTTTTATTTTTTTTTGAGTAAAAACATTACCGGCATTTAACAATCCATATTTATTTTATTTATTCATTCATTTGACTTGTTTATTGGTGCATTTATAGGCTATAATTTAAATCCAACACAATAATGAGCACCTCGGACAGTGCCACTCCATAAAGCTTTCATGCAAAGTCCAAAAAACTGAAGAAAGATTAGACTTTCTCCTGTGACGGCCGACACGCCGTAACCGTCTTTCAGGTGGTATAGCTGACATTAAATTACAAAACAAGCATGCTGCAGTCTGTTTTTTGAATTAAAAAGTGCAATTATTCCCTTATTGTTCAAGGAGTCTGCAAGTTTGTGTTGTATGGATATAGCCATCTTAAGCGTTTCTTTATTCGATGCGCCGCAGGAAAAAAAGGGTTTTCAGC
Organism: Danio kyathit; assembly: GCA_903798195.1. Taxonomy (NCBI): domain Eukaryota; kingdom Metazoa; phylum Chordata; class Actinopteri; order Cypriniformes; family Danionidae; genus Danio; species Danio kyathit. The sequence goes on from CAIGQS010000269.1 coordinate 1,348,288, forward strand.
AGTGCATGTACTCGTTGGTAAAGTTCTCAGAGCGAGTTTTGTGCTTCCAAATACAGCACGGCATGCCATAAGCTCACGTTTAGTCAGGCGAAATAAACGTCTCTGCCTAGGATGTCAATCAAATTAATGAAGCTCAAGCCACGAGCAAAACAATAGGCTATTTTATTATTTTAAGATTTTAGATTGCGGGTTAGTAATTATACACGGGTAACCATATTCAAGTCAATTAAATAATAACTTTGATAAATAAAATATGTTCGTAAGAATGTGGTGGGCCAGTGACTCCCTTCTCTGCCAGAGACTGCTCTGTGGTTTTAAAACCCTTTGCAAACGGTATGGTTTAGACCTGTATCAGTTTTTCATGTTAAATGTAGTGTAGTTTACTTATGGATGTCTGATGAGTAGCGCGCTTCCGCTGAGCCAAATGTGGTGGCAACGGAGCCGCGACGTCAACACACAGAATCTGTCGGCACAGTTCAGCACGGTTGTCTAACCCTGCCGAGAACGGTTTGTAATCGTGCCGCGCCGTTTCAGGCTCAGTGGAGAAACAACCCTAAACGTACCGAAGTGTTCTTAGAACGGTTTGGCACGATAGTGGAAAAGCGGCTATTGTCTTTCATCAAATGCATCGCGCGACGCGCGCACATGAATGGTGAGTGAGAAGAGTGAGACGGAGGAAAGAAGTCATTATGACATAATCTTTAGGCTAATGACTTCTACTAAAATGTTAAAAAGGTTTTTGTAACATAATAATAACAGCGGAGCATTAATTAAATGTATATTTTCTGTGGAGCTATCGATTTGAGGTAGCCTGATATTTTTTTTGACAGAAGAAAAAAAAAACATGATTGAACAAACAGCCTTTGCTGGTTCTTAAAAAGGGTTCAGTGTTTTTGTTTTGTAATTTAAATGTGTCATTTAAGTGAAAAATATCTAGGGCAAGACTATTTATTTTATTCTTTTTATTTAGTTTAATCTTTTTTTTCTATGCTGTTGGAAACATACAGGTGCGTAAAGATGGTCTGTTATGTATGCTGCTGTTTGCATGTTAAAATAAATCGATATTTTAAAATGCAATATTTAATGTGTCACACAAAATAGACACGTCAATTTTTTTTCAAATAATAATATATATTAACCGGTTAATATCCGGTTAATGAGCAGCGGTTGTCGGTAAGTAAAATTAACCGAAATGAGCATCCCTAATAATAATCTAAACATTTGTTTAGAGATGGACCGCAAGATGTGCTTAAAATAGTGGCTACATGTGGTGAAGAATGATGGCAAAGCTAAGTGTAATTATTGTAATAAACTAATAAGTTATAAAGCAGAGTGTCGCGACCAGCATGACAAAGCATCTCCGGTTGGTTCACATACTTGTTGAAATATTGAATTAAAAGAATGACGTGTTCGGTTCATTTTGCTTCCTGCGGGTGCAACTAACAACCGTTGTGCATTTTAGTTTAACTTTTTGAGTGTGATAAGCAGTTTGGTGTTAGTTTTTATTTCAATATCTTGAGGTGAAACCGAACTGCGCATTCTCTCCACCTCCTCATTCATAAACAGCGGGACGCGCTGCTGAAGCATGCAGAAGTGACGGCTTTACACTCCGTCATTCATAATCTTAGCTGTTGTATTGAAGTCTACAGAATATATAAAGTAGAATGTTTTTTTAACAGTCCCGATATGTTTAATCTTTTCCTTTTGCCAAATTTTTGTCATTTCTCTTCTGCAAATTAGATTTTTTATTTTTTTTTTTAAATCTGCTTGATTCTTTTAAAACTGAAAGCAGCTCAATTGGTGTTTTTCCATAAGATTCACCATTGTGAATGTTTTATTTTGTGTGTATAGTCTTTAATGTGCTTTTTAATAATTTTATTCTTTTCAAAGCAGCACTCAAGACGCAAGTTTATCCTTGAAAACGTGGCATGAGAGGGATGCATGTGTTGGATGATTGCGTTTTTTTGCACGCACGATCAATTCCTGAACCTTTGCATACATTTTTTTTAATCAAAAGACAAGAAAATTTTATTACTTTCGATGTGCTAAAATATTTGTTAAATGAATGTTATTTTAAAAAAAAATCATATATACCTATTTAAACTGTGAAATAGAATAAAGTGTATGGTCTAATTGGCAATAAAGGAAATGAGTTATCTAATACATTATTTAATGCATAAAATAGGCTAGTCTTTTTATAAATTGAGTTAATTGATCTGAAACTTTTATTGCATTTTCTTTTCTTGTAAATAATAAAAGTTGCATCAGATTGATGAAAACTAACCTGAATACCCGCGTGAACAGGGCCACAATGACTTTTTTTTTTTTTTTTTTTACATTGAAACAATTAGATAGTGTCCTCGGTCTACATGACTGGCAAACGCGTCAGAAAAAAAAACTGCTGAATGTCCGCAGATATTTGGTTAACTTATAAAACAAATGTTGTCTGGTTTAGTAATGCATAGACAAATGCAAAGCAGAATTATCCTGAGCTTATTAGCCCACTGATGACAGCCCCTTTGTGATGACTTTTAAGTTGGTTAATGAGGTTGCAATCTAGATGCAGTCACCTCATGCTTGTGTTGCAGTACAGTCCGTAAACTCCACTTATTAAAATATGCTTGGTGTTTATACTGTAAAATCGTGACTATATTTCATTATTGATTGTGGGCCACAAATATCGTTATTGGGATAATACGAATAATTGATTAACCCCTTCATTATGTTCTTGGCTGTTTTTGACCTATTGACTTCCATTATAACCACATTTTTTACCCGCAAAGCAATGACACCAAATAATCATGCATTCTAGATTGTTGGTGTTTTCCCTGTTGGGAAGAGGTAAAATGTGTCATTTTTACTGTTGATCATCAGTTGGCTGCATTAACCCTTTAGATAGGCCTGTTCAAAAAAGTTTCTGTCTTTTATATGGAGTTCAGTGAAGTAAAACAGCAAATTATAGTGTGCTATAAATACACTTTGTAGGGGGACCAACAGTTTTAGCCCAAAAATGACCAGTCTATCAGATGAAGAAGAGCAGGAGTCAGAGATTCAATTAAAAGAAAGTTTACTGTAGATAGTTTGCAGTTTCATCAGCAGAGGCCAGCTTCAACACTCACCATAAGTTTGTAGACCGCTCTACATAAAATCTCAGAACAACAACAATTAGAATCTTACCTAAGGTCATTACCTGCGTCATACATGTTTAACCCCCAGGGGTCGAAGACCGCGTATACGTGTTTTGATGCATCTTCTCCTCATAACACCAAAAATAACTTAAATTACACTTTCAGTTTTGATTGTACAGATAAGATCAATACATCAATGAATCTGTTAAGTGTCTAGTTTTTATTGTGTACACAATGACAACAAACGTCTGTGCTTTCGAAAAATAAGGATAATAAACAGTGTAGGCATTCTCTTTTTCCTCTGCATGCCCTTTTTCCTCTGCATGATTATATGCTGTTATGGCTTTGCAATAGAGGCCAAGGGAGAAAAAACAGCCATGAATATAACGAAAAGGGAGTAAATTTGTCCAGAGTGTATTGAGTTTTTTTTTTTATTTCAAAGCATTTTCCCAGAATATGTCACAATAAGATGTCCCCAAATATTAGTCTTTTTGCTGAAACAGAGAAAGTTTGGGCCAAATTAAGCCTCAAAATCACCCCAGAATGGATGAAAATGACCCAACAGCACACAAGGGGAAAGGTGCACATTTCAGCCTTTATACAGATGCTGTACAGGTATGTCTTATGTTTGAGGCAAATTTTCAGCTGTTTGTTCAGCTGTTACCCCAGAACTTTTTTCTGATCTGTTTACCAGTCAGACACAGAATGAACAAGTATTCCCTGTCTTCGTCACAAATTTTACAAAAAACATTTTGAAATGTAATTATGAATATATACAAATAAAAATAGGCCATTTACAGCTTTCAAATCTGTGTCTTATCAATTTGACCAAAATAATTTTTATGATCAATTATGTAAGAAACTCTGAAAAACTGGACTGACACAGTTTCAATTTACTATAACTTCTATGTTAAGCGGCTTTGACACAATTTACAATGTAAAAGCACTAGATAAATAAAGATGAATTGAATTGAATCTGCTTGAATGTGTACACATTAATGGACCAAACAAAATATGATCTGATTTATTTTACATTTAATGTGCATCAAAATTACAGTGTGTGTAGCCAAATGTTTCCAGTGTCTTTTCACTTTTTAGCTTTTCATAAGTTTTTAAGACTTAATGAAAACTAATGTTTTAATATTTTATTTCAGACCTAATTGAAGAGAATGAGGGGAGTAAAGAGGAGGAACACCATGTCAAAATTGAGGAAAAAACTCATTTACAGACTGATGATATTTTGAAAAGGAGAGACAAGAATCGTTTTACCTGCCCTCAGTGTGGAAAGAGTTTTGGAAGAAAATGCGATCTTAAAATTCACATGAGGATCCACACTGGAGAGAAACCATTCACATGCACTCAGTGTGGGAAGAGTTTCAACCAATCATCACACCTTAATCTACACATGAGGATCCACACCGGAGAGAAACCATTCACATGCACTCAGTGTGGGAAGAGTTTCAGCCGATCATCAACCTTTAATCTACACATGATGATCCACGCTGGAGAGAAACCATTCACATGCACTCAGTGTGGGAAGAGTTTCAGCCAATTATCCCACCTTAATCACCACATGAGGATACACACTGGAGAGAAACCATTCACATGCATTCAGTGTGGGAAGAGCTTCAGCCAATCATCATCCCTTAATAAACACATGAGGATCCACACTGGAGAGAAACCATTCACATGCACTCAGTGTGGGAAGAGCTTCAGCCAATCATCATCCCTTAATAAACACATGAGGATCCACACTGGAGAGAAACCATTCACATGCACTCAGTGTGGGAAGAGCTTCAACTGCTCATCACACCTTAATCACCACATAAGGATCCACACTGGAGAGAAACCATTCACATGCACTCAGTGTGGGAAGAGTTTCAGCCACTCATCAAACTTTAATCTACACATGAGGATCCACACTGAAGAGAAACCATTCACATGCACTCAGTGTGGGAAGAGTTTCATCCGCTCATCATCCCTTAATCTACACATGATGAGCCACACTGGAAAGAAACCATTCAAATGCACTCAAGTGTGGGAAGAGCTTCAACTGCTCATCACACCTTAATCACCACATGAAGATCCACACTGGAGAGAAACCGTTCAAATGCACTCAGTGTGGGAAGAGTTTCATCCGCTCTTCACACCTTAGTCAACACATGAAGATCCACACCGGAGAGAAACCCTTCACATGCACTCAGTGTGGGAAGAGTTTCAGCCAATCATCAAACTTTAATCTAGACATGAGGATCCACACTGAAGAGAAACCATTCACTTGCACTTAAGCCGCGGTCACACTGGACTTTTTTTTCCCTTTAGACTTCCATTCATACGCACGCGAATGCGTCAGACCGGAAACGCAAGTTTCGTGCGTCAAGTTTCGAAGTTCACTGCGTTTCAAAGATCAAGCTTGGTGAACTCTGACCTGCGAAATCCCATCACTTGTGTTGGAACTCAATGCAAAACGATGTTTGAATCAAAAACAAGTTCGAATCAGGCTTTGAAATTTGGGCGCCAAATTGTCTCATTCATTGAACTGGCTTGGGGGCTTACACCCTCATGATAACAGGGGGCCAATTCAGTTGACTCTCTTCCCATATACTTTGGCCGCAGATGTTCAGGGACCTTTCAGCCAAATTCGTAAATGATTAATCATCTAAACAATGAGGTTTTACAAAGTTTCAGCGGGATTTCTCCTCACGAGACTTTCGAATGACCGTCATGTGCTCGCCTCGGGACAGCTGGCTTGCAGCCAGATGTACAAATTTCAGAGACAAAAATATCTCTGGCAATAAATGCATACGAATGAAAGACAATCTCTTAAAATGTGAGAACTAAGGCAGATACATCTTTGAATAATATGCCATTTCCTCATGTGCTGTGTTTATTCCAACCAACCAGGATGAACAAACTGAGCAAACCTTAATGAACACATGAAGATCCACACTGGTGTGAAAGAGTATATGTGCTTTGTATGTGAGAAGACTTTTATTACAGCTCCAACTTTGAAAATGCACCAGACAATTCACACTGGAGAGACCGTGCAAAAATTCACACTGAGTTTTAATCAGTTAACACATCTGAAAACACAAAAGAGGATTCACAACAGAGGATGTTTCATGTCTGAATAATGTTTGAAAAGGGTGAGTGACAGTATACTGTTTTCCAACACTCCTACACTGCAGTAGGTGGGGTTGTAAATGTGTTGCGCTCCTCGCGTTTACCGTAAACACAATGATGGCGGCTAAGAGAAGAACAGTTTCACAAACATCTGGCAAACAGCACCTCTGCGGCTTAAAATCTCTTTGCAAGTGATTGTACAGGTGCGGATACATCTGTACTCCACTCTCCAGTGTATTCATGTAGCGAGTGTTGTTTTGGATGATGTTCTCTGTCTGACTCACTGAATGAGAAACAAATCACTGGGAAGACACCGCACATCAAAGAACGTAGAGCTCCAGGACGGGCAGTTTGCAGTATACCAGGGCCTCAAGTTTAGAAAGCCCATTCAATTGTCCTGTGTTGCATCTTTTTTTAGTAAAATTTCTTTACTCTTAGGTCCAAGATTCTTTCTAGTTTACTACATTTTCTTTTTTGAGTAGAATACAAACTTGATGAATATTTTATGATTTAGGCAGAGCAACAGGTATTAAGTTTTACAATATTAATACACTGTGATGATCCCAAGACTTCAGATTGGAGTATGTGGTAAATCCTGATTGGATGCCTGCATTACTCATCAATGGGTATATAAAAGTTGTTGTGCTAGCTACCCCAGGACGCTGTGGCTACTCAGGAGTCCTCATATCAAGACCTGCCATCTCATTGACCCCTTAACCTTATTATTTTGTTTTGCATCACTTATATCATGTAGTTAAAGTGTTGTTGTGATTATATCCTAAGTTCTTTATCTTCATTATTATCCCTAGACATTTGTTGGTTGCTTTGATTGATTGTTCTGAATTTTATTTTATAATAAATAATTTGCATTCAGGCTACTTTGTTGGCTCATCTTTCTTATGTTGCGACTCAAACAAGCGGGTCATAACACTTTGTAAAATGTTTCCGGTTGTATCTGAGATCTTGTCCTTTCAGTCATGACCATTGGTGAGAGTAGGAACCTAGATTGAGCGGTAAATTGACAACATTGCCTTTCGTTTCAACTCCTTCACCACAACAGACAATCTCATCAACTGCATTACTGCTGCTGCTGCACTGATCCATCTTTTAAAGGGTCACGAAACACCAAAACACATTTTTTGAGCTGTTGACAGTCATATATGTGTCCCACGCTGCTATAAACACTATTAGGACACATATATTGCACTAAAAAGTGAAAATTGGTTGTTTTTGCGTTATTTTGAGCAAATTCGTTCTTCCGGTTTGAAACTAATTTTTGAAGCTACGTCACGGCCATGAGATACATGCGTGTAAATCCAGCCTGGAGAGTGGCTGACTGTCTCTTCGAGAACATTGTGACGTATCTGAGTGTGCGGCAATAATTCATGACAAAGACGTGCTTCAAACCAATCAGCGCGCTCTAATGTGTATGCAGCGCAACTTCATTAATATGCATGAACTAGATAGAAAGTAAGACTCCTTTTACCTGTTACAGACAGTGTTCAGACGGCAGCGAGGCGCCTCGTTGTGCTACTTGCCACCCTTAATTTAAACGAGAGGAAGAATATTATTTGAAGACATGGTTCATCGGTGTTGCGTTTCTAAATGTGCCGCAACTAAATTTTTGTTTCCATTTCCACGAGATGACAGTAAAGCTCGCGTGTGGACCCAAGCAGTTGGAATACAGTGGTTATTACTACGCTTTGTAAAGATCATTTTTTACTCGAGAGCTTTTCCAATCTGGAAATGGTGAAGTCTGGATTTGCCACTCGTCTCAGCTTAAAAAAAGACACGGTTCCTGTTGATTTTCATGCCTCTACAGATTCGGTAAGTGTGCTCTTTCCATTTTTGAAGACATTACTTAGTGAAATGACTGGCGTTACTAAGTAGTTTACAGTAATACAACAACATTATAGACTGTAAATGCTTTGTTTTAAATTATTCGTGTCCGTTCGGTGTCTTTTTAACGTTTGTACAATAGTTACATCCTCCATCTGAATCCGAAATGCGATGTGAGGTGGCGTGCCAGACAGATGTTTTCTCAACAGATGTAGCATGCCAAACGGATGCTGTTTCGCCCATCAAACATACTAGCACACAATACAGTTGGAAACCAAAGCAAAGAAGCAAGAGTAAGAATTAAATCGGTTTCTGTTTGTTGTTCAATGTTGTGTTGTCGTTTTCATACAAGCACGCTTTGTCTTTTAAGGCACCCAGGTTAAACAACGCAAAAAGAATGTTAGCTGTAGCACAGTCATGTTGAACACCTCGTTTGAGGAAATCCCTCTAGCTGTTTCAACGCCTGTAAAAAGGTCCAGAGGAACGTCTATAGATGACATTACTTTCAATCCCGAAGGTACCAACCACACCATCTATAATGAAAGGTGAGTTATTTGGGAAATTTGTAATGTATGTACTTGCTACTGCGATATAATGTAATCTAGCGTGTTGTATTGATCTATTTTGTTGAATTCCTTTTCTGTTTTTGTATCTCCTATCAGCACTGTGTTAGAAACTCCACATTATAGAATGAGGAAATTCATTGTTTATGAAGACAACCTCATTGCGCTCTTCAGGCAGTGTCCTATCTGCACAAGAAGCTGTGTTATACACAGTAGGACAGTCGGAACGGTTTTGTTTGTGGATCAGGTCTGCACACACTGTGAGCATCATAACACTTGGACAAGTCAGCCGTATGTTTCAGACATACCAGCAGGAAATATCCAGCTTGCTGCAGCTGTACTTTTTAGTGGAGCCTCCTTTTTGCAAGTGGATAAGGCAAGGCTATTTTTATTTGTCTCTGTGTGACTCTCCTTTCTGCTGCAGTATAACTAATTGTGTGTTTTCTTTGTGTCTGCAGTTGTTTCAGGTATTTAACATTGCAGGAATTAGTCACACAACCTACCTAAAACACCAGCGGAATTTACTTTTTCCAACAATAAACTGGCTGTGGAATGTGCAACAAAGTACAGCTGTTCATGCAATTGACAATGGAGACACCATCTTTGGCGGTGACATGCGAGCTGACTCTCCTGGTAAGTGTATCAAAATAATACAACAATATAAAAGCATTTTTGTATATAAATGTTATTTCATCGCCACTGAAATATTTAATACATTTTTTTAGGGCACAGTGCAAAATATGGTACCTATACTGTGATGGACCTAAAAGCAAATCGAATAGTGGACATTCAGCTTATTCAGGTATTTCTGTTTATGAAGATTATGTTGCTAAAATGTACATGCATGTGTTTACCATTTGGGATACCAAATGTTTTGCAGCAACACCATGGTTTATATCACCCAGAAATATAACACCAAAAATGTATGAATATATGATTTTTTTATTTTTAGAGCAATGATGTTGGCAACAGCCAACGCATGGAAAAGGAGGGACTGCAACGATGCCTGCAACAGCTAGAGCAGAGAGGGGTCAAAGTGAATACACTTATCACAGATAGGCATCCTGCTGTCATGAAGTACCTCAGGGATAGCAGGCCGGATGTTTTGCACAAGTTCGACGCATGGCACATGGCAAAAGGTGTGATTTCAAAGTATAAATTGTTTTATTGTCATTAGGGTGTTGGTAATTCTGATGCATTTTTATCAATGATTTTGTAGGTGTTGCAAAAAAAATTGACCAACTTGGCAAGCTGAAGGTTTGCAGAGAGGTCATCGCTTGGAAAAGGAGCATTGTAAACCACCTTTACTGGTGTGGTGCATCTTCCAGCACAGGCGGTGAAATAGTCGCCAAGTGGAAGTCGGTCGCCAACCACATCCAGAACATACATCAACATGGTGGTGAATTTCCAAAATGCCTCCATGAGCCTTTGGTGGGAGAACAAGCAAGACAGTGGCTCAAACCAAGTAATGGCAACACATATATAAGTTATCTGTCCGTTTTTGGTTATGTAATGATATGGGTTTTTATTTATGGTATGTATATAAATTTTTTTTTCCAGGTACAGCTGCATGCGAGAAACTCAGCGACGTCATCCTGGCTCCAAGACTACTTAGGGATTTACAAAATCTTAGCAGGGACTACTAAACCTCATCACTGGAGTCTTTTCACAGTTTGCTTATTCGATTTGCTCCAAAGAGTGTTGCATTTTCCTACGTTGGAATGCTGTGCAGGTATGTTGTATGTTTTATATAACGGTCTTGAATGTATTATAATACAGCTTTCAAGAGCAACATATTACTGGTACACTGACTGGAACTTATTTAAACTATGTAACTAAGATACATCTTTTTCTCATCTTAGATCACAACTTGCTGCCATGCACTACAATGAAAACAGCACAAGGACACAGGCCACAACTGCTACAGGACAGCTACGATGGCACATACAGTATCCTCGATACAAAAAGGGTGAATGCACAGTGAGGCCGATAAAGATTACAACTACATACGGTATGTATTGTTACCTAGAGAACAAGAAACTATGGTGTATAAATTGTTCCTTTTCAACACTATGTGTGTGTGTGTGTGTATATATTTCTTTTGTTATACACATATAGATATTGATATTTATACACATATAGATACTGTTATTGTTTGTACATTTTAAGCTGATTCTTTCTCCACTTGATAAGAGCTCTATTCTCACCTGTGACTCATATAGTCCTGTAAAGTGTCCTGTGACATTCTCAATAGTTACACCATTGTATTTAATGAAATGTCAATTTTATGTGTGTGTCATTCTAAGTACCATTTTAATGTGTGAAGTGTCTGATAGTTTGCTAATCACCTAAATTAATATTTAATTGCCTCATTTAAATTGTCAATGCACTCCAATTTTGGTTTTATGTTGCAGGGTATGTAGACAGGCTCCTGGAGCTACTTTTTGACTGTGTGCTAGAGAAGCCCCAGCAGTACCAGGACAAGCTTTTGCAAATACAAGTGCCTGAACACCTCTGCACACAGTATGAATGAAGAGAAAAGCGGGAGGCTGTGGCACTGCATACCTCTAGATTTAAGTCTACTAAGTAGAACATTTACATAGTCCACCACAAAATAGAATATGCACTACCTTTATAACTGTCTGCACTCTGGTACACTTGTATTTATACAGTGTTTTAATGGTACTGCACGAGTTACAAACAACGGTATCACTGCTCTGATAGCCCCAGCACTACTGGACAAAATATCAATATGTAAGAAACTCTTCCACAACATAAAAGATGCACTACATGACTATCTGCACTCTGGTCAACATATTTTCTGTTTTGTGCATTAATGGTACTGCACGTTTCTAAAGTTCTGAAAATGTGTTTCTTGAAGCAAGGCTTATACATTTTGTACATGCACACAGATTATTAAAATATATCTATATATTTGCTGACAAAGTATCTGACTATTTCTTTTTTTGTGTGTGTGTCGATTGTTTCAAGTGCAGTGCAGATGCTGCGTTTTATTTTTAATTTAGTTTTATTTATTTATTGTTTTGGTACATTTACTTGATAAAAGCTATTGTCACATGTGACTCAAATAGTTCTGTAGACTGTCCTGTGACATTCTCAATAGTTACACCATTAAATATATTGCTAATATGTTTGGGCCTTTCAGGGTACCATTGTAATGTGTGAAGTGTCTGATAGTTTGCAAATCACTTAATTTAATCTTGAATTGCCTCATTTAAATTTGCATGCCATACAGACAATGCACTCCAATCAATAGGTTTAATTTGAATGTAGTGAAGGTTCATTAAAATGTCCTTGTTATTGGTGTGGAATATATTGTTTTGACAGCATAGTGTTATTACAAACTGACTGTACCCTAAGAACAGTCCACCACAGAATAAAAAAAATGCACTACTTTTCTAACTATCTGATACTCTAGTAAACTTATTCATACAGTATTTTCAATGGTACTGCACCTGTAATATTAACGTTTATGAAAATGTTTTTTTTAACACAAATGTTATGGTTTACACTCAGTATATATATATATATATATATATATATATATATATATATATATATATATATATATATATATATATATATATATGTATAACGGTATATATACATTTTTCTGTCAAATTTTTCTTATTTGGAAAAGTTAAAAGATGGACAAATTGTGGTTTGTAGAGTAAATATGTTTATTTGTTAAGCACTGTATATAAGCATTTATATATATATAAACAGCACACTTAGGATAGTACAGTTGTTTTATACTAAAGTGGAGGGGGTAAAAGGCCAGTGTAGTTTTCGTTCTCTTCTGGGAATTTCTGTCTTATTCTGCCAACTGCACATGAGGGTATCACCACTCTGATCTGTCTTCCCAGATATCCCCAGCACCACAGGACGAAATTTCTGTATGCCATGTGTCTGTAACAACTTAATAAAACAAAGGTGTGGTTAGGTATTATTGCTTCTGTAATTCGTTCAGTTTTAAATCATATGCCGTTTAAAGAGGTTTGATAACAAAAATAGAGATAACATGATTTCGGAAATAACTCCCAGAATAAATAAATAAAAGCATTACCGTTAGGTAATGAAACTTCATTCTAATGATTATGAAACGACAGAGCACAGTAATGTATAAGTTTCACATGTTACTAACCTGTTGACAGATGTGTCTGTTATCTCCCCAAAAAACTGTCGATATGAGGCATAAACTGTCTGCAGGACGTGTGGGTTAAGAGCGACAGGCTCAAATCCCGGATGATTTGTTATGCAACATACGCCGGTAAGCTGGCCGTGTCTGTGCATCACCTATTGAACGAAATGAAAAGCGTACTACTTGGTATAGGCTACAACATAATGCTGTATATGCAATAGCTTCAGGAGGAACTACTTGCTAAAATAAGTTTTTACCTCTGGTATGTCTCTACAACAAACGTTTTCCTCTGGACGGAGTCTGGAGCAGTTACCACAAGAACACCTGTCAAGATGACAACAGTTCACTTTTCGGGTACAGTGCAGTATTTGTGGCATGCAAAATTGTGTAGGCCTATTTGTTAGTTATTTGTTTATTTCAACAAATACAGTTGGAAATAATAACTACCATTGCGAGACTTCAATATTCGCCTCGTCAGGAGCATCTTCACTTTCTCCTGCATTCACTGGCGTGTTTGTGTTCAATGGTTCAAACTGATAAGGCTGTGGACCTGTACAGTCTACAGCCAGATGTGACTGCGGGGAATCTGGTGGAGAGAAATCCTCCACCTCCACAGAGCTCTCAGATCCACTGTAAACGCTGCTCTCCGAATCGCTGTCCATCTCTGCGTTTGCGTCTGTGCGTTGCCGGTCTGCAAATTAGCTTTTTAATATGCACGTAACGACAGTCCCCTTTTCATGCAAACCACCTCCCTCTTTCGCCGCTGGACACTCCTACCAAAACAAAGCTAGACACGCCCACTTTTCTTACTTTTTCAAGCTAGAGGTGCGAAAACAGCCCGCTGAGACAGGGGGGTTTCATGGCCCTTTAAAAAAAAGTCTCAAGCAAAAAGATTCCAATGGCAACTCCTGCTGGTATGTGAAGAATATGGTCAATATTGTGAGAATTTCTGATGAACTTTACACTCAAATGTTTGCATATCATCAGCATGCTGTAATCCATTTCTTAAGCAGCAAAATTCATTTTTAGACTAGTTTGTTGACCAGTTGTAGTCAGTGCAATGCTGAACGTTATTGTTCCACTATAATTTGTTTGTTTTGTCTCACGTCGTCCCACAACATCATCATATAGTTTAGAATACTGTACAATGTTTTAAAGCAATTAATTATTTTAGTGTCCATTTCATTCAGCATATTTAATATTGGGGGCATCCAGGTTCTGACATACTTTAAACCAGGGTTTCTGCAGGTTTCACCAAGTTAAATGTAAGACTTTTTAAGACCATTATGACTAAAACAATTTTATAGTGCCAATGCTCAAGGATGCTTTACAAAAACAGTAGTGGAACAAGAAAAGCAATAACCTTAAGAAGGTAGAGAAAATAGGAGACTAATAATACATAAAAGAATGACAAAAGACATGAGAACAAGTAACAAGAAAGAAACTCATTCCTGTCTTTCAATGAGTGCTTATGTGCATTTAGGAGAACTAGGCAGCACACTCAGAGCTGCAAGATGGATTTATTTTAGTATTTTTATTATTAAAATATATCTGAATGAGGATTAAATTACTGAGTTGGTCTTTAAGAAATGAAAATTAACCTGTTTGTTCCTGCAGATCTTCCTGTTTGACTCTGAATGTTTCTTCAATCTTCACATCTTCACTCTCCTCTTTAATAAACGCCATCTTTATAACAGTGTGGAGATCAGTCGCTTCAGCAGGAGTTTTTCTCTGTGTTTGGACACTTTATCCTGTTTAAAATGAACAAAACCATAAAAATGTCCTGTTTAAAATAAATAAAACAATGAACAGACACCAAATAACTTCTCTTCAACACTTGCTTCAACAGTTTCTTTATATGAGAGTCATTAACAAAAATAAATCAGGTAAAAGAGTAAGTCTGAGCAAGAAACAATAGCCACAAATGAGCTGATTAAAACTAGTACTAGTACCTTAGAATGGAATGACATTATGCTATTTAATAAATTAAACCATTGCAACACTTATTACACACATTTCTGTTACGGTTGTTTTGTTTCGCAGCGGATCTCAGTGCTCTGTGTCAAGACTTTTCACAGTCAAAGACACGCGTGAATTAAACCACACACACTTTACTTGATCAAGAGAAGTTCTCCCGTGAGAATACGCTCAGCAGCGCTCTGACTTCACTACGTTAGCTCTGATGTTAGTGAGTTTAAATAGGAAAAAGACAGTTAGCTAATCTGTGCTTAATTTGATCAGGGAGAAATGCACAGTTAGTCTTTCAAGCTGGGACACGCACCTTTAAATCAACTGTGCCTTATAGAAGAAAGAATAAGGAACACGCTTATTGTTTCTCAATCAGTGCGCTTTACAGCGGCTTTGTCTCGTGGACAATTACCTATTTACTGCAGTTCGCTTTCTCAGAAGCGCTCGAGTTGTGCATTCTTGCGTTTACACACACTGGGTACCATCATACAGTAACACAACAACTTTGTTTCTCTGTTTCTGATCTATTCTTCCGGACAAAATAGAAAAGATAAACAATGTTTTTGTGCTTAAAAGTCAGTTCATGCTGCCCAAGCGTCCTCCAATATTTGTAGGAGATCAACCTATGTTATAAGATCGATCAGGGATTAATTAGCTCATATCAATGAATCGGATCCTGAAGATTCGAATCATTGATTCGACTCAATAGAGTCAGATTGAATCAGATTAAAATATTCACACTTTATTTACCATTTGTCCCGCAAAGATAAGACACGGTATTTTACCAATTTTGTTTATATTATTTTCATGGCCAACGATAATAACATAACACAGAATCGGGTTAACTTTTAACAAGGTAACAAGACCTACAGCTTGAGGCAATGACTTAGAAGCAAATAAACAAGAACACGGTTATTACAAAAGGAGAACAAAGATTTATTGAGCTACACTACGATACATGAAACTAACTACGTAATAAGCAAACAACAAACAAACACACACACACAAACACATACACACAGAGGCAGTTCAGAGGATGCAAAAATGAGTTAACAACCGTGCCAAATTAATTCTAGTACTTCTGACCAGACCTTAGAATCACCTGAGAAACCACAAAAGCAGAGATTTGACTTATCTTTAACTGCTTAAGATCATATGCACCCGATCAGCAAGAGACAATATTTGTTCGTGTTACTTGCGAATTTGTTGAAGTCTTCTTGACTGGAGTTTGCCTCGCCGGGCTGGCCTTTTGTTCGGTTTCGGGGGATCCCGAAACCTAAGAGGTTTGCATGAAAAGTTCGTGATGACCCAATCGCGTGGCGGCGCGGTGTCCGGGCCGGCGACAGGGGGCAGAGAGCACAGCTAGGCGCAAGCCAGCTAATGCAAAAAGCGACGTTTTAGGGCTGCAGTGAGTTTTTAAGTGACCTGATCTGACCTGTCCCTCTAGCACTGTCGTCAAATGAGCAGTTGCCATGAAGGGCGGGGCCACGCCCTGTACCAGCGTAGCCAAGTCAAACATTAACCGACTGCAAGAGACTTCACGTGGTAAAATCTCTGGTAGGATTGTAACTATCTGACATCAAATGTTACAAGACGAATACTGTTCGTACTACTAGTTTTTCATTTACACCAATGTATTGCAAATAAATAGGGGTTTGGTTTAATACCAAACATCAAACATTTCAGACACATACAGATCATTTTAACCTGTTATAAGGGTAAAACAACACATTATTAACCTGGTTGGTTGGAATAAACACAGCACATGAGGAAAACTGTAGCGTGTTATTCAAAATGTTATATCTGCCTTAGTTCTAACATTTAAGAGATTGTCTTTCTTAAGTCTTTCATTCGTATGCATTAATTGCCAGAGCTTTCTTTGTCTCATGTCTTATGAAATTTGTCCATCTGGCTGCAATTAGAATGTCCCGAGGGCGAACACATGGCCACAAGATCACATGATTGGTCATTCAAAAGTCTCGTGATGGAGAGATCCTGCCGAAACTTTATAAAACCTCATTGTTTAGATGGTTAATAATTTTCGAAATTGGTGCAGCATCTCGAACAGCTGCGGCCAGAGCATTGGGGGAAAGTCGAATAACTGTTATCCAGATCTAGATGGCGGAAGCAATTTGGGAGCTCAAATTTCCAAGCTTGATTCAAACTGGTTTTGGTCAGTGAGTCCCTTCAGTAGTTATCTCTTAAGAGCAATCACTATCTGTTCATTAGCTACTACAGCAGGGGAGTTATCGAGATCTACCTGAGCTCAAACTCCCCTCTCGCCTTGCAAACGGGAGGGAGCCTCGGGCTCGAGGATCTTATGAGCTCAGGGCTCTCTCCCAGGACAGCATGCCAAACAGAATTTTAGGTGCAGGCTAGGACTGTCTGCCATTTGCAGATAACATTGTCCTTTTGGCTTCATAGGACATCAGCATGCAGTGGGACGGTTTGCTGCGGAGTGTGACATGGCAGGGAAAGAAACAGCACCATAAGTCAGAAACCATGGTGCTTGACTGGAAAAAGGTGGCCATCTTCAGTTTGGAGGAGAGTCCTTACCCCAAATGGAGTTCAAGTATCTTCAGGGTTTTTTTCATGAGTAATAGAATGTAAGATTAAAAGATGGATCAGTGCAGCGGCAGCAGTAATGCAGTTGATGTGATTGTCTGTTGTGGTGAAGGAGTGAGATGAAAGGCAATGTTCTCAATTGTCTATGGTCATGACTGAAACGACAAGATCTCTGATACAACCGGACACATTTTACAAAGTGTTATGACCCGCTGGTTTGAGTAGCAACATAAAAGAGAGACGAGCCAACAAAATAGCCTGAATGCAAATTATTTATTATAAAATGTAACCCATAGAACAATCAATCAAAGCAACCAACAAATGTCTAGGGATAATAATGAAGATAAAGAACTTAGGACATAATCACAACAACACTTTAACTACATGATATAAGTAATGCAAAACAAAACTATAAGGTTAAAGAGTCAATGAGATGGCAGGTCTTGACATAAGGACTCCCGATTAGCCACAGCATCATGTGGTAGCTAGCACAACAACTTTTATATACACATTGATTAGTAATGCAGACATCCAATGAGGATTTACCGCATACTCCAATCTGGAGTCTTGGGATCATCACAGTGTATTAATACTGTAAAACTTAATACCTGTCGCTCTGGCCAAATCATAAAATATTCATCAAGTTTGTATTCTACTCAAAAAAGTAAATGTAGTAAACTAGAAAGAATCTTGAACCTAAAAGTAAAGAAACTTTACTGATAAAAGATGTAACACAGGACAATTGAAAACAATAAACAAATTGAAAACAATACTAGCTGCATAAATACACTGGAGAGTCGAGTACAGATGTATCCGCACCTGTACAATCACTTGCAAAGAGATTTTAAGCCGCAGAGGTGCTGTTTGCCAGATGTTTATGAAACTGTTCTCTCAGCCGCCATGATTGTGTTTACGGTAAACGCGAGGAGGGCAACACATTTACAACCCCACCTACTGCAGTATAGGAGTGTTGGAAAACAGTATACCGTCACTTAACCTTTTCAAAGATTATTCAGACATGAAACATCCTGTGCACATGAGAAAATGTTTTGCTGCATTCATACCATGTGTGCAACTTTTTGTCCATGTGTTTCTTAAGCTGCGCCGAATGAGCGAAACTCTGTAGACACTGATCAGATCTGTACGGTTTCTCTCCAGTGTGAATCCTCTTTTGTGTTTTCAGATGTGTTAACTGATTAAACCTCTTGTCACAGTGTGAACACTTGTACGGTCTCTCCAGTGTGAATCGTCTGGTGCGGTTTCAATTTTGGAGCTGTAATAAAAGTCTTCTCACACTCAAGCACATATACAATTTCACACCAGTGTGGATCTTTATGCGTTCATTAAGGTTTGCTGATAGGTTGAAACTCTTTACACACTGAGTGCATGTGAATGGTTTCTCTCCAGTGTGGTTCTTCATGCGTTTATTAGGGTCTGATGAGTTGCTGAAACACATCCCACGCCGAAGCTGCGGTCACATTAGAGTTTGAGTAGGTGAAATTCTGTTGTACGATGCTGTAAAAAGGGGCAGGATTAAACAAGATGATTAGACATTAAAAAAGTGAGCGATTGGTCCATATTTTAAATTTCTGTCCAGAGAGGTCATGTTTTAATCTACGATTGGTCTCACACAGACAAGTGATGTGGTTTCGCAGGTCAGAGTTCACCAAGCTTGAACTTTGCAATGCAGCGAACTGTGAAACTTGATGCACGAACTTGCATTTCCGGTCTGATGCATTCGCATGCATATGAATGGAAGTCTATGGGAAGAAAAGTCCAGTGTGACCGCGGCTTAAGTGCAAGTGAATCCTCCAGTGTGGATCCTCATGTGTTTATTAAGGTTTGATGATCGGCTGAAACTCTTCCCGCACTTAGTGCATGTGAACGGTTTCTCTCCAGTGTGGATCCTCATGTGTAGATTAAGGTTTGATGAATGGCTGAAACTCTTCCCACACTGAGTGCATGTGAATGGTTTCTCTCCAGTGTGGATCCTCATGTGTAGATTAAGGTTTGATGATTGGCTGAAACTCTTCCCACACTGAGTGCATGAGAATGGTTTCTCTCCAGTGTGGATCCTCATGTGTTTATTAAGGTGTGATGAGCAGGTTAAACTCTTCCCACACTGAGTGCATGTGAATGGTTTCTCTCCAGTGTGGCTCCTCATGTGAATCTTAAGCTTGCCTTTTCTTCCAAAACTCTTTCCACACTGAGTGCAGGTGAAACGATTCTTGTCTCTCCTTTTCAAAATACCATCAGTCTGTAAATGAGTTTTTTCCTCAATTTTGACATGATGTTCCTCTTTGCTCCCCTCATTCTTTTCAATTAGGTCTGAATAAAAAAAAAAATAATTGTCTTCATTAATTCTTAAAAACTCTCATCAAAAGCTGAAAAGTAAAAGGACACTGGAAACATTGGCTACACACTGTAATTTTGATGCACATTAAATGTAAAATAAATCAGATCATATTTTGTTTGGTCCATTAATGTGTTTAAGCAGATTCAATTCATCATTATTATTTATCTAGTGCTTTTACAATGTAAATTGTGTCAAATCCGCTTAACAGAAGTTAAATTGTAAATTGAAACTGTGTCAGTCCATTTTTCAGAGTTTCTCATAAAATTCATTTTGGTCATATTGATAAGACTTAGATTTGAAAGCTGTAAATGGCCTATTTTTATTCCTATACATTCATAATTACTACAAAATGTTTTTCTAAAATTTGTAAAGCAGACAGGGAATACTTGTTCATTCTGTGCCTGACGTAAACACATCAGAAAAAAGTTCTGGGGTAACAGCTGAACAAACAGCTGAATATTTGCCTCGCAGACATGAGACAAACCTGTACAGCATCTGCATAAAGGCTGGAATGTGGGATCTTTCCCTTGTGCGCTGTTGGGTCATTTACATCCATTCTGGGGTGATTTTGAGGCTTAATTTGGCCAAAACTTTCTCTGTGTTTCAGCAAACAGACTGATATTTGGGGACATCTTATTGTGACATATTCTCGGAAAATGCTTTGAAAAAAAAAAACAACTCAATACACTCTGGGCAAATTTTCTATCTTTTTGTTATATTCATGGCTTTTTTTCTCCATTGGCCTCTATTATAACAACATTGTTTTGATTGCAAAGCCATGACAGCATATAATCACACCTTATGATTATTGGTGTTTTCTGTGATGACAGTCAACATCGTTTAATTGGTCTCCACTCATGGGACGGCAAAAAGGAAATGGGTGAGAGTATAAAGGAAGAGGAGGAGAGTTGAAGAGGGCAGCATTATGTGGTGTGCGGAAGAAAGAAAAGTTGACTGAACTGTTGCAGTGCGGGAAAATGAGTAGAGAAACCGGGTCGAGATGAGCAGTGTAAACTTAACAACTGGCTGTGAGAAACAAAAAGCGGAAGTAAGTATTGAAGCAACGCAACGAAACCGCGGTTTTGTTACTGAAGTACTCGTGACGTCTGTGAATGAGTGTAAGCAGCCGAAGAGCGAGTGACTGGTCTGGAGTCTGTGTTGGGTGGATACTCCGACTCTCTTACTACCCTGGAAAAAGATTTTAGTATCGTGAAAAAGGAGCTGGCTCTGCTGAGAGACCGAAGTGAGGATCTAGAGGAGAGGTCTCGGCGCTAAAATTATGCATTACAGGAGTTAAAGAAGGACGGGAGCACGGCAGACGCATGACGGAATTTGTAGCCAGCCTCCTGAAAGATACCCTGAACCTCGAGAAGACTCCACTTCTGGACCGGGCACACTGCACTCTACGCAGCAAACCAGTGGACAACAAGGAACCGACACGCGCCTTCATGATTAAATGCCACTATTTTTCTGAAAAAGACGATAATTTTAAGAAAGCCATTGAAATGAAGGCAATCACGACAGTACACTGGGCTGTCAAAGACAATACAAATGTTAATGTCAGTCTCCAGTTAACTTTTAAATGACCACTATAGCACATGTTCGTTGTTGTTATTTCTAGTTCTCAGGTATATTTTATCAATAATGGGGGTAGCTTTGTAGTAAAACATCCTGAGCTGTTCAAATTGTTTTGTTTTATACGTGAGGTCCCACATGGTAAGCTAGTTAAGAGTGGGAGTAGCTGGAAGTGTGTGGCAAGTTTACACGCAAGGTTTCAATATATTGTGTTGTTTGGGTTTATAAGTGTATGTGTGATCACCCCTTTTTTTCTCACTTTTTTTCTTTCCTCTCTCTCCCCCACACCCCCCTACATAACTTTAATAGAGGAGGCTATACACAAATATATCGGGCGTTGCTGTACTCATAAATAAGAATGTACAGTTTGTTATGGAGTCAAATGTGTTGGATAAAATGGCAGATACGTAATAATCCAAGGTAAACATTTTAATATGTCTGTGGTCCTGGCCAATGTGTATGCTCCTAATTGGGACAATGTACAATTTTTCAGTGATTTATTTTCAATTTTGCCTAGTCTTGACACACACAATTTAATTTTAGGAGGCGATTTTAAATTGTGTTTTGCACCCAATTTTGGACCGCTCTAGCTCTTCGAGTAATACATTAAGTCAGTCAGCACAATGTATCAACTCCTTCCTTCAGACATATGGTGTAAGCAACCCCTGGAGACTTAAATATTTTTTAAATATCCTATAAAGAGTTATCTTCCAAGCAATTTTCCTTCTTTTCACCTATGCATCAAACCTATTCCAGGATTGACCATTTTCTCCTGGACAAGCAGTTACCTCCCTTACTGTCAGAAGTGGAGTATGGTAGTATTGTTATTTCGGACCATTGTCTCACTAAAGCTGTTTTTCAGGCAATGTAATCCCCCAACGTACATGCCGGTTTAACTCAAGAATCTTGGCAGACGACGACTTTGTAAAATTTATTGATGCTCAAATTGATTTCCTCCTTGAGACAAACAAATCCCCAGAGATAAGTTATAGCATCCTATGGGATACTCTGAAAGCGTATATAAGGACAAATTATTTCCTATCAAGCTAGTGCAAATAAAAGAAAGTCAAAACGGCTTACAGAGATTATGAATAAAATTAATACAATTGATCAGCTACACTCAACATCACCTTCTAAAGAGCTCTATAAGAAAAGACATCTTCTGCAAGCGGAATATGACTCCTTGACAAGTGAAAATGCAGAGGATCTCCACATAAGATCACACCAGATTGAGCTGGCAGGTTATTGTGTTACCAACTGAAACAATCCTCAGCAGCTGGTTTTATAGCAGTAGTTAGTAAGGATGATGGCAGTATTATGACTGATCAACAGGAAATTAATAATCAATTTAAAAACTTCTATAAAACTCTTTACAGCTCTGAGGAACGAAATTGAACATATTGAGAGCTTTTTTTATTATTATTTAGAATTACCATCCCTCTGTGATTCAGATCAGTTGGCATTAGAAGGAAATATAACACCTTCTGAAATTGAAAATGCTATCAAAAAATTGAAAACCGGAAAAGCACCAGGCCATGATGGCTTCCCGGCCGAGTTTTAGAAGAAGTTTTCTGCCAACCTAGCCTCCCTGTTGTGCAAGGTATTTGCTGAAGCTCTCATCTCGGAATCACCCCCCCCCACCCCTCCATGACATTGGTTGTTATAACAGTACTTCTTAAAAAGAATAAGAGTCTACTTAAATGTGAATTTTATCGTCCGATCAGCTTACTCTGCTGTGATTATAAGATCCTGGCTAAAGTGCAGGCAATCAGAGTGGAGTCAGTCATGAGAAAGATAATTCACCCAGATCAAACTGGTTTTATTGTTGGGAGACAGTTATCTTACAACCTTCGTCGCTTATTTAATATTATTTATTCACCTAAAAATAATACCTATCCAGAGAGGTCTTAATTTCTTTAGATGTCCACAAGGCATTTGATAGAATAGAGTATATCTATTTATTCACAGCGCTTAAAAAAAAAATTGGCTTTGGCCCTGAATTCTGTTCCTGGGCTAAAATTTTATATTCCAGGCCCCAAACATCCATTTGAACAAATAACATCATTTTTAAATGCTTTCCACTGTCTAGAGGAACGAGACAGGGCTGCCCTCTGTCCTCTCTGCTCTTTGACATTGCCATCAAACCTCTTGCAACCCTATTAAGGAACTCAGATGGCTTGCAAGGAATTTTCAGAGATAGACAAGAACATAAGATCCTGCTATATGCGGATCAGGGCTCGACAGTGCGACCGTTTTGCTCGCATTTGCGGCAAAAAAAAACGTGTGCAAACTGGAAAATTTATTTATTCGCACATGTGTGATTTTCATTTATTTTTAATAAAGCTTGATGACTTAATTCACTCGGCCACGGTGAAACAACAATGCTCTTCACATTAAGTTATGGTGTATTACGTTAGAATTCTATTGTGACCGTAGCACACACAGGCGCAATCAACAACACCACATCTCTAATGTTACTCCTTTATTCGCGGTTTTTACATTGTTTTGAATATGTTGCTGATCAACGCAAGGGACCGAATGGTGGCGGTGCCACACATCAAGCGAGCCTCATAGAAAACGTTTACAATTCGGTCATGGCATATCGTGGTGTATTTAGTGTGAGACTAGGGCTGTGCGATAACACGATATTTGATCGTGGACGATCAAAATTACTGCACGATCCACTTTTTCGGAAAAATCGTTATAATCGCCATATAGGCTTAAAAACGTAAAAAACCCATTAGGTTCATTTCGAGCAGAATTTATTTTTTTCGTTTCTGTTCTGGCATTCCGTATTAATTGAATTTTCGATAAGTATTGTTAATGAAATATTTATAATATGAACTTGCTTTTGGTTTTATCTATGGCTCTGCGCTCTTACGCGCGCTCCCGATCACCAGTGGTAGTTGATTGACAGAAGCCTACACACAGCCAACCCCATCTACTTAATCCAGCGGCAAGTGCTGAAACACGCCTTTCTTTTTAAAAATTTCTTTAATTTTTTAAATCTCTTAAATTAAGCTAACATAATCTCCCTCTGAGATATTAGTTCAATAGCGTTATGTGCTGTAGGCTTTTGACCAACACCCCCTGTATGCAGTTTACACACTGCAGGTCTTCTGATGTGTTATGAATTACATGTTTTAAATGACAGTGAGACATGCTATATTTAGTTTTTTATTGTAAAATATACATTATAACCTAGTACAAAGTAAAATAATATTTTAAAAGGCCTAATGGCAGCGTATAGGCCTAGCCGTTAAGCTTAAATAGTCTACACATGCCTCTTTATTAATATTAAAACAAATTACAAACTAGCCACCTTTTGATTTTATTTCGTTTCCGTATATTTTTATCAAACGAAAAATGCAATTAATTGTATTTTGGTTTTAATTTTATTAGAAATTTTATAGCCGTTTAGGCAACATAACTTTGGCTCTTTTGTTTTAACAGGGCTCGAAATTGCGACTGCTTTGGTCGTATATGCCCCCGAAATTTAATCTATGCGACCTCATAATATATTTGGGAGCATTTGTGCGACTGTATATAATGGTTGTAGTGCGACTTGTTTTGATTTTTTTTCTAATGTGCTGAAATCGCACTTCCCTGCTGCCATATTGGTTCATATTAGCTGTCAATCACTCAAGGCTTTCCGCTGTCAGATGACAGGGAGCTTTTGTGAAGGCGGGAAATGCAAACGGCTGAAGGTGCCCGAAACTCGATGCGTTGCATTCACTGCGTGTTTAGCGCATATGTTCACTAAATGTAAAATCTAACACTGTACACATCATCGCCAAAGTAACTCGCCTTTACTACGTTTAAACTGAATCTCCGGTTCATGTCAAAGAACGGTACTGCGCCGGTGGTCATCGCGAGAATTCTGCGCTGTCTGTTTATATATTGGGCTAGCCGACTGCTTTTCCACAAACACAGAAAAATGAAAATCAGCTCATAACGAGACTGAGCATTTAATATGACACAAGCCGAAACCAAAACTTAAAGTGTGGCAGAAGTGAGACTTTTCTTTTTTTTTTGTCCGTTGTTTCTTGAGATGTATATTATTTTTCTATTTAATTACTGATGACTGCTTTGCAGCTTTCAGCCTTGAACTGAATGATTTATTATAATCTTTCGTTTGTTTTGTAGCAGAAATATTATTTATTAGATTGACATGCGTATAAAAACAATAGTGCAATATAAATATTTAATATAAATATTTCTTACTGCAATGCTTCATTTTTGTTTCATGCAAACCATAAATTTATTTTTCATGAAGTAACAGCAAGACGGTATATAGCACATAACTCACATTCAAGCACATTCAGGGCAGCATAATAATGAGAAATGTTATTTGTTGTTAGTATTATTGTCATAATCGACATCATTAATATTTTATAATTATTAGACATTCATTTTGGAATTATTGCGCAAATATCAATAAGTCATCACAGCATTAGTTAGTTAGTTGTTTCTTTGGTTTGTTTGTTTTTTGTTAGTCCTAATAGATGTTGTTTTCAAATACAATAAATCCCTTAATATACAATTTGCAGTGGAGCTCATTCCTTTTTGGTGGGTGCTCCTACATTTTTTCTGGTGCTCCTAAATATTTGAAGTTGGGAGCACCGGTGCTACCAAGTAAAAAAGTTAATTTTGTAAAGTTTAATCATAGAATAAGATTATATAGCCTATTTTAGTTATTTAGCGTAATATATAGTTATTTAGTTTAATAAGTGTAATTTATAAATATATAAATACAAAAGATTATGCGGTTTAGTTTTTTTTTATGGCACTTTATTGCATGTTGAATACAATTACAAAGATTTTTATTAAACAAGTGCATACCACAAGATATTTTTGTTGGTTTAAAGATATAAAAAGTATCATTCTCATTTTCTTGCCTTATTTATCTTTATTATAAATATAAAATTGTATACATTCATTGCAGTGCGTGGTGCACCTAAGAAAAAAAGGCGCACCAAGGCAAAACATTATCTAGAGCCCCAATTTTAAGAGCGGAAAAACTGCTCTGCGCCACGACGCATGTAGTCTAACAGGGTTGAGCTTAATCTTTTAACAAGTTTTAGATGTGTTTTGAGAATAAACCAATCAGAGTCTCATCTCCTAATTCTTTTAAGAGTCAGTTGCGTCGCTTTTTGGCACATTTGCTATTTACATGGCGAACTTTGTAAGTGAAAAAACTGAACGCTTCACTAGTGAGAAAACAGTTAAAGAGAGCATCTGCAGCGCGAGAATGAGAGAGGAGCCTCCTCATTTTTTTTACTTTCACTTTCACTCTCGTGGATAAGCCTATACATAATTATTTTCGTTTGTTAAGCCCAAAGATTTGTTTCAAAACTATTTCTAAATTTAGTTCTAATTTCCAGCAAAGCTATAAATTAATAATAATAACCAAGTCTTGCCCAAAAACTGAGTTATTTCCAAACACACATGCTTACCCCATATTGCCTAAAACCTGACAGGTGGGCAAATCTAAGCGTGTTTTTAATAAAACAAATATAAATATGCATATAATAAACACTACTACTACTACTAATAATAATAATAATAATAATAACAACATTATAAAAAAGCAAATTGTCATGAACTGAAAAAGTGTTGAGCTGAAACTAGCAAACAACAAATGTGTCATGCCTTGCGCCTCATGCGGATGCAAATTCGGTTATTTCTTCAGTAGCCTTGTAAATAATGCATTTTATTAATGCATTGTTTATAGGGACTAAGCTATTAATTACTGTAATTCTCCTAATGGAAAATGCTTAGGTGGTTTGATAATATATCATATCATTCAAAACTTTAGGCTATCTATCATGTTTATGATCTGCCACTCATCCTTCAATATACAGATCGATTTATCAGATGATTTGTCATAAGAGAAATATTAACAAAAGGATTTTCTTCATGGAGACCCATCTAAAAACAATCGACAATATAATTAGTTTTGTATAAATACAAGTTTTAATAGCAAAAACCAATCGAAACATACCTTTGTACATGAAAGAGCAGGTTCTCGGTAACCTTTAAGACAAGGTTGCATCAGAAACGACTCTCACTTATGACGTCTGCTTCGCGGGCATTTCACGTTGTATGCTCCACAGTCGCATTTGTACACATGCTTTAAATTAATGCTTTTTGTCTCCCAAATTCATATAATAAAGAGAACGATAAAATAACGTTATTAACCGGTTAACTATAAACGTTTCTGTTCAGAACTAAAGTTGATCTTGTTTTTTTGTTTCTGTTCCTGCAAATGTAATTCATTTCTGTTCCTTGAACCGGTTCAGAGCCCTGATTAAAATATTATAAAACATACATGGTAAGAGTATATTTTTATATGGGGACATTAGTTAGGTTGTATTGTACCTTTGTAATTTGCTAAATAGTCCTTAAAAACCAACTTGAAAAAGAATCGGGATAAAAACCGTGAATCGTGATTTCCCCAGAAAAAATCGTGATATGATATTTTTTCCATATCGCCCACCCCTATGTGAGACTCAATTCAACACCAGCGCTTCCACACATACGACTGTACCTGGGCAGCCTGGTTCTGTGTTTGCGAGAAACTGAGAATACTCCGCCACAGACTCACATGCTCTGCTGCTGCAGACTCACAGAGACGCACTGGATACAGAACTACCTGTTCTGAATTTGGTAGTAGCTTTGAGAAGAGCACGAGGACACGCGGAAAAGAAAAGCCTTTTACTAAATAGACTTACCCAACTCATTATTTAGGGGGACGACACATCCTCTTTTTTTTAGACACGTTCTCGATTTAGGAATTAAAAATGCATTCGGCCAGGATTTCTAAATCGCCTAAATGTCCCCAATTCTGCTTTCGCTGTCTTTAGCTGCGTTTTTGCATTACTTTATTCGCACACTTTGGCCCGTTGTGTCTCAATCTCTTAGCAGAAGAGAGAGAGAGAGAGAGAGAGAGAGAGAGAGAGAGAGAGAGAATGAACTAAAAGAGAAAGCGAGAAGGGCCTTTTACGCCATTAAAAAAATCAACACAAATAGAAATTCCAGTTCGAATCTGGCTCAAAATTTTCCAGTCGGTGATTGAACCTATAGTGCTATATGGGAGTGAAGTGTGGGGTCCGCTCCTCAGTCATGAGTTTGATAAGTGGGATAAGAATCCAATTGAAAGCCTACATGCAGAGTTCTGTAGGAGCATCCTCAGGGTACAGAGGAACACACCCAGCAATGCATGCAGGGCAGAATTAGGCCAGTATCCTCTACTCATGCGCATTGAGAAACGAGCCGTCAAACTTTGGAAACGCATAAAAATGAGTGACCCCAACTCTTATCATTATAAATCCCTTAAAAACCAAGAAATGGACATTAAAAAAGCCCCCTGATTCAGATGGTCCTGAAGCTACAAACACAAACCAACACAACAAATATGACTAACAGCAGGCAGCATCACACAGACACGCTCATGCACAGAATTAAGCCCAATCAAATAATAAATGCATGAAAAGAAGAGTATCTGACTTACTGGAATGAAGCAGCCGGAAAACAAAGTAAACTTCAATGTTATTTAGACCTAAATAGAGATTATACCACAGCAACATATCTGAGCGCAGTAAAGGAGAGTAAATAAAGAACAACAATGACCAAATACAGGCTGAGTGCTCACAGTCTGACTGTAGAGACGGGCCGATACAGACAGAACTGGCAACCCAGAGAGAGCCGCATCTGCCCACACTGTGCCCAGGCAGAGGTGGAGACGGAGGAACACTTCCTCACCCGCTGCACAAACTATCAGCACATCAGAGAAACATTCTACCCCAAACTACAGAGCATTTACCCACAATTCACTGAGTCAGACAATAAAACACAGCTTCAATATTTACTAGGGGAAAAAACTGACTGTGTCCTTCTAGCGGCGCAATACATTAATGCCTGTCACAAAAAGAGAGAGCAGACCAATAAAACATCAGTGATGCGCCTGCAAACACACACACACACACACACACACACACACACACACACACACACACACACACACACACACACACCTAGATTATTTTAAATGAATCATTGTAAATATACTGATTATTATTGTTTTTATTACTGTTTTATCCTAAAATGTTGGTTGTTAAATGGACAGTTTATTCTGATCTATTATTATTTTTGTATTGATTTGTATGAATAATATATGTTGAATAATAATATGATATATTGAATATTAATGTGATATATTGGATAATACGATGTATTGTTGATATTTTATTTAATTATGTATAAATATCATCTTTTTTTTTTTTTTTACTATTTACTGTGTTTACTGTTTTGTTTTTATTATTATATATGCATGTTACTTTTTATGTAAACTTTAGAACTGCTTTGGCAATACAATTGTAACATTTGTCATGCCAATAAAGCAACTATTGAATTGAATTGAATTGAATTGAATTGAGAGAAAGAGAGAGAGAGAGAGCAGATTTGACCTGTCAGTGGTGCACATGGATAGTAAGAATAAAATAGATTTCCTATTTTGTTTTTATACGTAAACACACTGAATAGAAAAACAGTGTCATGTAAAAGGTGTTAAATGCTAAACAGTTTTGTTTTTAATTGTCTGTTAAATAAGAATAGGAAATCATTCTGTTGCTGAAGGCAATAGAAAGGATGATGTTACTTTGGGGCAGAAGGAAACTTTAATTCATAGAGGCATTCCCATATTCAGCTCTTCTTAAAAAGCCCAGAAAGATAAAGTGCGCTCACATAAACAGTGTCAGCTTTGCACATGAGTATGTAGTTGTGTCTTTCTTCACATTTGTCATACTTTTCCCATGTGGGCAGTGTGGTGGAATTGGTGGAATATATTATGCAAATAAATAAATTTTGATAAATAAAATGATTCTTAAAAAGTCACATTGTTTTATGTGCTGTGGAGAAAAGGTGTGTTTCAATCTAGCTACTGCAAGTATATTTATATTTAAGATTATATGTACAATATATATTATCAAATTAATAATGTTTTGTTTGGGAGCATTGATACAGCCATCATCTTCTTATGATACAAACACAGATTAAACTGATCTGGTCATGTTAATGTTTGCACTAACTATACTGCACATTTTTATTAACTTAACAATAACTTATTAATAACTCTCGATTTCTGCTGCCCAGAGTGAAATAGATTTTTCAGCTCGAAACTGGATCAAAAATTAAACAAAAAGCTGCCTATAGGCATGTCCACAACTGAAGACTTGATTCAGATCACTTAGGAGAGGCCTTTATTCATTCATTTTCTTTTCCGGCTTAGTCCCTTTATTAATCCGGGGTCGCCACAGTGGAATGAACCGCCAACTTATTCAGCATATGTTTTACACAGCAAATGCCCTTCCAGCTGCAACCCATCACTGGAGAACAACCATACACACTCATTTGTATTATTTGCTGCATAAAACATATGTTGGATAAGTTGGCGGGTTATTCCGCTGTGGCGACCCCGAATAAATAAGGGGAACTAAGCCAAAAAGAAAATGAATGAATGACTTTGCAACATCAAGCAGCATTAGACATGGGCCAGTATCAGATTCTGACGGTGTGATAACCTTGAATAAAAATATCACGGTTTCACTGTACTGTAATTACTGCTCTAAAATATATTCTTTTTAAATGTCTGGGTAAGAAACAAACACTTTTCCACCTTTGAACACAATATTTTTTTATTTTGAGAAACTTTTAAAATATTTTGGAGCAGTAAACATGTCAGGCTAAATATGTCAAATTAATCATTGACTTCTGCTGTCTTCATTAGTTTAAAAAACACAGATTTCATCACGATTTAAAACGGCATCTTTGGATATCTTTTCTGCTGGAGATACTGTTGTCCTAAAAAACTCAAAACAAAATGTAAAAAAACCCTTACATATACCGTAGGGACGGTGCAGCAGAAAATATTGGCGGTTTTAAAACCTTGACTTTTCCAAACTGTGATATACCTTGAAAACGGTTATCGTCCCATGCCTAAGCAGCATAAGTTTTTAAGATCTAAAAATTAATTCTTTAAAAAAGTCTCAAGCAAAAAGATTCCAATGGCGCCGCCTGCTGGTACGTGAAGAATATGGTCAATATTCAGAGAATTTCTGATGAACTTTACACTCAAATGTTTGCATATCATCAGCATACTGTAATCCATTTCTTAAGCAGCAAAAGTCATTTTTAGACTAGTTTGTTGGCCAGTTGTAGTCAGTGCAATGCTAAATGTTATTGTTTCACTATAATTTGTTTGTTTTGTCTCCCGTCGTCCCACAGCAACATCATATAGTTTAGAATACTGTACAATGTTTTATAGCAATTCATTATTTAAGTGTCCATTTCATTCAGCATTTTTAAAATTGAGGGGAACCAGGTTTTTGACATACTTTAAACCAGGGTTTCTGCAGGTTTCACCAAGTTAAATGTAAGACTTTAAAGACCATTATGACTGAAATTTTTATAGCGCCAGTGCTCAAGGATGCTTTACAAAAAGAGTAGGCGAACAAGAAAAGCAATAACCTTAAGAAAGTAGAGAAAATGGGAGACTAATAATACATAAAAGAATGACAAAAGACATGAGAACAAGTAATGAAAAAGAAACTCATTCCTGTCTTTCAATGAGTGCTTATGTGCATTTAGGAGAACTAGGCAGCACACTCAGGACTGCAAGATGGATTTAATTTAGTATTCTTATTATTAAAATACATCTGAATTTGACTGAGTTGGTCTTTGAGAATGAAAATTAACCTGTTTGTTCCTGCAGATCTTCCTGTTTGACTCTGAATGTTTCTTCAATCTTCACATCTTCACTCTCCTCTTTAATAAACGCCATCTTTATAACTGTGTGGAGATCAGTCGCTTCAGCAGGAGTTTTTCTCTGTGTTTGGACACTTTATCCTGTTTAAAATGAACAAAACAATGAAAATGTCCTGTTTAAACAAATAAAACAATGAACATAAACAAAATAACTTCTCTTCAACACTTGCTTCAACAGTTAATTTATATGAGAGTCATTACCCCACAAAGAAATCAGGTAAAAGAGTAAGTCTGAGCAAGAGACAATAGCTACAAATGAGCTGATTAAAACTAGTAACGTTAATCCATTTCTTATATATAGTGATGTATACTTAGAATGGACTGACATTATGCTGTTTAATAAACTAAACCTTCATTAAAACACTCATTACACACATTTCTGTTACTTTATTCAAACAATAGCCCTCATTACTGTGAGTAAAATAGTACCACGTTGTATAAAGGGTTAAAATAATATTGTCAACTGCAGGTACATAATTTAGTATCAGGTGAAAAACCTGAAACTTTAATTAATCTTTTTATATCTGTGCAAAAGCTTTAAAACAAACCTTTCTCCTGTCGAAATACAGTGCAGGAGCGGCGCGGGCTTATGACGTCACACGCCACGCCAAAATAAAAGTTTTTTATTAAGCTTTTTTTTTTTTTTTTTTTTTTTTGCCCCTTTTTGTTGCAGTCATGAATTATTGATCCATTCCCAGATAGCACACATACGTCGCAGAGACGTCTTTGAAAGATCGTAACATCTGCTAAACATCGCATTCGATCGAACGTTTTAATTTGCTAATGAGCCGTCTTCTTTACCTCTATACGACGTCTATACGATGAATCTTGAACTCCTGAAATTAGAGGCACGGCAAGCTCTAAACAGACGCGACCATTCCAGCTTGAACTAGAAGAGGAACTCGTTTCACTGTCAGAGATGTGTCGCGACGCATGGGGTGCAAGGCAATGTCACTGATAATGTATTTTGCATTCATGACGTTCAAAGTTTGTGCTTGATTATCTTTTATGACGGTTTTAATGAGTACATTTTATGCACACTATTTCTTTTTAGTTAAAATACTAGAAACTGTAGAAATATGCTATAAAATTATAAAAAACTATTGAAAAAATAATTTAATTTTCAAAAGAAAAAAAGTACAGCACATACATGCAAACACACAAACCCAAATTCGGACCACATCATGCACACAACCTTTAAATCTTTTTTTTTTTTTGTTAGATTATATGATCCATCAATATTGAACAAAATATATGCAAAAAAAAAAATAACAGCAGTAATCTTACCTGCTTTTTATTGGTCGAGGTTTACTGTTTGTTATTTTGCTTAAAGCATAATATACTGTACATGCATCATGTTTGGTTGCTGCTATTTTAAGTCCAATATACAAGCTTGATAATTTGAGTAACAATTTAGTTTATACTGAGGGGGATCAAAGGCTTTGTGTCATTTAGATTTGACCCATGCCATTGATTGAAATGGTATACTACAAAACCTTTTTATATTTTGTTCAAAATAATTAAACCTCAAATAAACAAGCCAAAACTGACAATTCCAAAAATGAACCCTGATAATGTTACTGATTTAAAGAAAAAAAGCCTTTGGAGGAAATGCACTATACAAATGTTAATTTAATTTACATTGCCTTACAAAATTGAGACTAACTTATGGCAGTTTATACATTGTTGCAAATGAATAAATAATTTAAACGATCATCGTAAAAGACATTTTAAAGTGCTATTATTTACAAGAGAGAAAAAATAGGCTGTAACAAAAGGATCCACAACACTAATCAGTGAGCACACAATGTATGAACATGTACAGATGTGTTTGTATTGTATGTACAGATGTGCCAAAAAAATCAAACTGATTAACATGACTTACAACACTTATTTTAATGCAGCTTTTAGAAGGAAAAATCCTCCATTTAAGATGCACTTTAGATGCTCAGATAATTGTTCCTTTAGCAGCACTGTGGTAAAAGCTGACCGCAATGAATGAAACATACAAAGCTGCCCTGTATGTGCCCAAATGAATCTGCAGACAATTCAAAAACAAGCAGAACAGTTTGTGCAAGTTGCTGACAAATTTTGGCTTTTCCCATGTCATAACAAAATAAAACATGTTATGCGATCATAAGGTAAATATTAACAATAGAGTCTGATGCAAATTCAAAGGACTTAATTTTAACTCAAAGGGATCATTCACCAAAAAAGAAAATTTCCCTCATCATTTACTCATACTCAAGTAGTTCTAAAGTTCTATGTTTCTTTCTTCAGTTCAACACAAAA
Organism: Danio kyathit; assembly: GCA_903798195.1. NCBI lineage: Eukaryota > Metazoa > Chordata > Actinopteri > Cypriniformes > Danionidae > Danio > Danio kyathit. The sequence continues at coordinate 1,382,683 of CAIGQS010000269.1, forward strand.
CAAAAATATTCTAAAGTATGTTGGAGAAAAAAAACAGCCACTGACATCCGTAGTAAGGGAATAAATTATAATAATAAAAATGTGTGTATATGTCCTGGTATTATGAACACACTGCATTTATTCATCTGAATATAATTATATATAATTCATTAATAAATAATATAGCAATAGTTTTACATATAAAAATTTTAGTAATTACATATATACCTGTTACAGTTTCTTTTCTCATATTCACAACAAAATGTTAAATTATAAAATATAGATTTTATTAAAAAATTATATTTAGTTATTAAAATTACTGTGCTCCATTCTTAACATCACATAAGAGCACAAACATCAAATACATGGAAGAAACTGGACCCACACAACTGCCGAAGCGTCAGACAGGGAAAACCACAAACTGCTTGATTATTTGATGTATCATCTATGCACAGTTCAAAAAAATTATAATTTCAAGAAAGTTTCAATTCAAACCACCCCATTTTGTTTTATGTATAAAAGCTGCCGTTGATAAAACTTTGACATGGTCAGACCTCAACTGCACTTGTCATGTCAATTGTTATAAGAATTGTGTGGTAAGGATGTAATAATTATGCCCAACAGTCACATTGCAAAATTGCTTGACATTAGTTGAAATGGTGTTGAATAACTTGTTTTTTTTACAATACATAAAAGAACATATAGCATTTCATCAAATTACATTTTAAAATGTATTATTAGAAATTAAAAACAAATGCTTGCAGCCTAAAACAATTAACTATACATATGTTATAGGCAACTATTTACAAGAGGTTTGGTGGTGGAAAGGCCATCACCCAAAAATTGACCCATAATTTCCAATGCAGATGCACCAAAGGGTTGGGGTGAGATGGTGGCATTTAATCCTTCCTTGAGTGAATCCTTCTCTTGTGGTCAATGGAAGTTTGCAGAGACCTCCTAGTAGTCACTGGACCCTGATAAATAGAGACACAAAAACAATTATAGTTGCACTGTGATGCAATATAAGTTGAAGTCAAAATTATTAGCAACCGTTTGAATTTTTTTTTTTTTTTTCTTTTAAATATTCCAAAATGATGTTTAACAGAGCAAGGACATTTTCACAGTATGTCTGATAATATTTTTTCTTCTGGAGAAAGTCTTATTTGTTTTATTTCAGTTAGAATAAAAGCAGTTTTAAATTTTTTAAAAGCCATTTTAAGGTCAAAAATTCAGGGGGGGCTAATAATTCTGACTTCAACTGTGTGTGTGTGTGTGTATGTGTGTGTATGTATATACAGTATACAGTTTTGATCAGTTAGCAGGCTTTTCATTGCATCTTTGACGCACCTGCTGTACAGCTCTGACAAGGCGCCTTTATTTAGCCTGAAGCCAATATATAATAGTTTAGATGTTTTTTTACATATAATGTTCCATTACTTTAAATGTATTTAATTTTTTTTATATTTATAGTTTATATAAAACTTAAAAATATTATATAAACGCTTTGCTCTGATCATGCAAGGACCATAATGCTTTTGCACATTCGTCTTATTCTTCAGTAGATCTGTAAATTATGTATTTTATAAACTGATCGTTTATAAGGACTAAGCTATTTATAGCTGTAATTCTTTGAATGGAAAAGGCTTGATTAAAGTCTTGTCGTTTTAAAGTTTGTCTACAATTTAAGCAGATTTAAGAGAACTTAATTTGGCATAGGCAAAGTGTGCTGATTTCTGTGTGCACAGCGCACTACCGAACGCACTTCCCTTATTATTATTTCATGCAATAGTAAATGCATAAAATAAAATGCAAACAGTTGGCAGCACCGAATAGTCACCTATTATGCAATATTTATGTGCAATATGGAACTGGGCCCGCTGTAGCACTTTAACAATTTTTTCAAACGTCAAGTTCACTATTAGTGCAATGCACAGACAGCAGGCTCATCTGTTAGTCTGAACTACTAGACATTACTTATTATGAATTATAAGTATGTTTAATTAGTTTCTTTGAAAATTTGTTCATTAATCCAGCATTTTGAAATACCTCGAAAGTCTTGTTGTGTGAGAAAATGCATGAGAAATATAAATTACAGCTGACCGTATTGTATAGGCTTATTGCACTCAAAGTTCTTTTGGCTCGGATTTTAAATGAGTATAGGACACCTGGAAATGTTGCTCGTGCACAGCCACCTATCCTTTTGTATTTTATTTAAACCCACTTATTTAAAATATTCTAAGTAGCCTGCCATGGGTTAGGCCTGTAGAAATATTTAGCCTAATCAAAATCAATCAAATATTAGAAAATGAAATAATAGATATTGCAGCCTTCAACAATAATAATAACAGCAACAACAACAAAATAATAAGAAAAAATAAGATAGGCCTACTTTGGCATTGCAAAAAATTGTATTAATTATCAAATAAATGATAACAATAGGCTAATATCATATATATATATATATATATATATATATATATATATATATATATATATATATATATATATATATATATATATATATATATATATATATATATATATATATAAAAAACTAAAGAATAAAAAAACAGTAAGTAAACAATATTAATTATTATTATTAGCCTATTATTATTATTAATAATATTATTATTTTTTTTAGGCTTACAATAGCTCTGAAACAATCATGCAAACCAGGTGCTGCTCGGAAATTGTTATGCTCAGCATCAGGTGCACAGCAGCAAGAAGTTTGGCGGTGAACTTTAGGCATATATTATTATTATTTATTTATTTTTTTTGTCAGCGAACTATGACCTTATTTTAATGACAAATGTCTAATAATACTGCTAATTTACATTTTTATTAAATTTATGCATACGCAATGAATGTAAGCCTGATAACTGATCAAATTATAATAATATATATATATATATATATATATATATATATATATATATATATATATATATATATATATATATATATATATATATATATACCAAAAAAATATATAAACCAAACATTGAAAATCCAGCCAAAAAAAAGTTTTTTGAGCAAACAAAAAAACAAAAAATATGGCAGTTTTCTTAGTTTACCTTGTTTTGTTTGAAAACAGACATAAAAGATACAATCAGGCTAATCGCTAAAATTAAAACGATACACAATCCTACACTGGTGCAATTCCAGTTCTGATTCTGCTTATCAAATCCAGTTATTATCAATTCTCTGTTCTGATTCCAATATTCTCTGTTCTGATTCCAATATTTTTTTTTTTATTATCTATTAATCTATTATTCTAGCCACCATTGTATGTTGCTTTTTGCATTGAATAGATGCATTAAAAACATTAATGCCTTAACCCTTAAAATAAAATATCCACAATACTCTGAAAAAACAAACAAACAAACACTAAAATTACAAGAACTACTGAAATCTGCTGCTTTTTGCCTTGTGTTGTCTAGAATTCTGTCTCTACTGTTTGCCCTTCATGTCAAAAATAGTTGGCTTCACTAAACTTCTAAAATAAAGCAATTAAATTTAATTCAAGTCTTCAAATCTATTTATCATTAAGAAACAACCATATCTTCATCACAAACTGTGAATGGCAAGGTTTTCCCTTATCAGTGTGTCAGTGTGTAGCATTTCATCAGTGTTTACTCGGTGGGCAACAAACTTTTTATTACAATAAAGGGTGGACTTTAAATGCTAAAGGTTAGCAAGGTTAGCAATGTACAAAGGTTAGCAAGACAGTATTTCTAAAAGTTAAAACAGGAGATTTGGTAACACTTTAAAATAATTACACAATACAATGAATCATTTATTAAACATTAGTAAAGTTAATTCATTATTTGCTGTTTAAGCATTAACTCTACATTAATAGATGTTAGTATAAGTTAATAAATACAGTTACAAATGCTGTATTCTTGACTTATAAGTACATGTATAATCTGCTTAATGATTGTGTTTTTCATTACTAAATTAAGTATTGCATTATTTACAAACCAGTTATATAAAATAGTTGTTAAAGCTGCATTATTAAACAATTAATAAACTCCAAATTCCATTCCAATCTTATTTTAAAAATAAAATAACTGTAAAGTTTAAACTTTACTGAATATCAGGGGTGTCAAAATATAACCTAAAACTGGACAAAACAACAATATAATAATTTAACAATATATTATGACACAACATGTGAATGTTTTTTAGCGATGCTTAAACTGTACCATAATTTCATTTGTTAAGATTGCAAAGATTTATTTTTCATTTGTGTATCTTCAAATGAATAAAAATTATTTAGTAGTTTATTTTTTCCTAAGAATATAACTGAGCCTTTGATTGTCATTTATAAGGGATTTACAAAGCATACATGGTACATATAATGGTTCATAGTGTGCAGTTATAAAGTGTTACTGCAGATTCTTATTGTGTTTTGAAGTGTTCATGTGTGTCAGTAGTTTTTGTGGTGTAAAAATTGTTTTATAGCTAATGGGTCAAAATTACCCCAAAAGGACAATCGTTGTACATAAATGTGTATAACATTCATGAAAACATGACAACAGAAAATGATTCATCTTTTCTAATGTTGGGGTCATTTTAGAAAAGATTACGTTAATGTTGGGGTCATTTTAGAAAAAATTACGAAAAAAAAAATGTTTAGGTTATTTGTTTTCTGCTGTTAAAATGGTGTCAGTGTCATTTTTTACCCTCAAATCAAAAGGAGAGTTAATGCAAAGAAGACAAAAAGTGTCAAATATGTTAAGTATTTACTTTAGCAAAAGAAAAAAAACATTTTTGGACAAAATTAAGTGTTAAAGTTAAGACAGAATTATTTTAGAGTGTAAGAACATGAATGGCAGCTGTTGGGTGCAAGTTTGTGCCAAGACGATGGAGCAACATTTTAAGTGCTGGGAAATATTGCAGAGCTTTGTTACTTGGCTTCTTTCCTGCTGAGAATGGGCATATTTGGATAAAAAAATGTGAAAAATGTAATTAAAGTTATTTTGTATAAATGTATATATGATGTGCAATCCATTTACCAGCGTGAAGCTAAAATAGGTTATTGGATACTTTTTACTTGTGTACATGTTTGAAGCCATCTTTTTTTACTTTTACTTGAGTACAAAAGTATAATCAGTTCTTCAAATTTTACCTGTCATTGTAAACACGAGTACTTGTACTTAAGGATGCATGTACTTTCGTCATCTCTGATAATAAGTATGAATATATTACCCTAGAAAATGGAGCCATATAAATTTTTGGTTGAGGTTTCTTACATTTGATTCAACAAAAAAAGGCACCAATTTTTTTTTTTTTTTTTTTTTTACAGTTATCTTTCATCCTAATTTAGTCTATATTTATTTTAATTAATTCCAAATGATTGTTCGTTAGTTTCTATAAATAAATTATATATATATATATATATATATATATATATATATATATATATATATATATATATATATATATATATATATATATATATATATATATAAATAAAATCATGATTCTATATAAGCAAAAAACAAAAAAAAAGTATATCATTTTATCCAACTTTGCAGCTCTAGTTCAAGAAATGTTCATACCCTTAACTGTCATACACTTTAAGCCTTATATTGCACATTGAATATGGCATTATGTAATCAGTTATTACGTGATATTAAATCACATGCTGAAAAATCAAATTACCACTGTTGGCCAAAAAAATAAAAAATAAATAAATACCTGATGTCTGTGGAAGAGACTGGTTGCCGAAGAGCATCTGGATGAAGGGACCACAGCTAAACATCAGAACAGAATTCTGCATGAGACAGGTGAGGACATTTTATTGTAAATAAACATTAATTCCAAAAAAAAAACTCTCTAGTAATGACCACTCATTAATTAATGTATCCATGAATTAAATGTTGGAATTTAGTACATTTCATGCATTTTCACAACATTGCCATAGAAGGGGGAAACATACTTATGACAAACTCAATCAAAAACACCTTAAAAAAAAAAAAAAAAAAATACAATACAAATCAACAAATAACATTTTTCCTGATATCAGAAATTTGCGTCCCTAAAATTATTCAAATTACTTAGACATTAAATATAAAAATCAAAACGATAACATTTTATATTACACAAATAAATAATTAATACTGCTTGGGATAAATGTCCACTTAACATTTAAGAGAAAAAAAATAAACAGTAAACATCTATTTGGTAAATGTAATAGTTTTGTACTCAACTGTAGCATGTTTGTAATAATGACATTTTGATATTATGTACAGTGAGTGGTGACTTTCCACACATCTATCAAAAATGTGACAGAACAGCTAACAGTTTAACAGTAGTAATGAAATACTTAATATGTGGTGTCAATTATGGAGTGTTGTTGTATTTTTTTTTTTATATATATATTTTTATGGATAAACAGATTATCCATTAGTGTAAAACTAGGGCATAATAATAATAATATAATAATAATAATATTAAAATGGTAATAATACAAACCTCAACAAAAACATTAGGGTTTCAGCACCTCGCACTTGAACCCCTAATAATAATAATAATAATAATAATATTAAATAATAAATGCATAGATTTAAGTTAATTAATTTCTAACAATTATAGACATTTATATTATACAGGACATTTCCGTTAACCCTGCCTCTGGGTGGCACATCGTGAGGCTATTACGTCACATCACCAACGGCAGTTTGTAAACAGATGACAGTGCACCCTCAACGTTTATTTTTTACAATAGTTGGCTTTTTAGCTCAAGAATAATCTGTAAATACAACAATTTCTACATAAAACAATCTTGTTCATTCGTGGTTAATCGTTTGTTTATACATTTACGTTTTTCGTTGTTGTTTATTCGGTTTTAAGCTTAAGGTTCGTTTGTCGGTTGTTGGTAAGTATTAGTTTTATTAATGTCAGCCTTCCGACACCGTAAGATTATTTATTGAGTATATGCCATCCATTCAAGGATTTTTTTTACCGTAAAACCATGATTATTGGCGCATTCCTTAAAAATACGTAACTCAACAATACCTGAAATGCTTAAAATGTGTTTCTGTTAACAAAAACAGAACTATGACTACCTGGGCATATACATTAACTAACGTTAATTGTATTAAATATGTATGTACTTATTTATCTGTAGTAAACCATGGTTAATTATCGAAAGGGTTAACTGACGTGCCCCAACCGCAGGTCGGAGCGGGAAAATACTTATTCGTTTGGTCCAACAGCGATGAGAAAAGTAACGCGTGAACTGTTAAATGCTTAAGGACGAAACTAATTACCGTCTTTATTAACATCCCATAATCACCTGACTCACTCGAAGGAGTAGGGACATGCAAAGTTTGCACAACTTGTAAAAGCAACCATATAAATGTTAGTTATGACTAATAGTTGTTTCAACATATTAAAGTATTTTTTGCCAGCGAAAAACTAGTGATCAGCGCCAAATACAGATGAAAACGGCTTATAATCCGTGATCAGCACTTACCATTTTCCCATTAAACAATTTTTTATGAACACTGCATACACACCTATAAAATATATGAAATTTTCTCCGCAATACCGCATTCCCTGCTTTAACATTACCCCACGTTAAAACCACACACATTCACTATGTAGGATAATTATGCCATGACACAAAAAGTAAATTGTTTTACCCATGAAAGCCCGTGATTCCGTGAAGCTCGTGGTGGTGGTGGTTAATCTTCTTCTTAACAATGGGGTTTGGCATACAAATTTATATAAAGGCGTATTACTGCCACCTGTTGATAAGGATCTGCTTTAAAGTCATGATCACAAACTAATCTCGAGCCACCTAAATTCTATTGTATAAAACAGTGTCAATAACGATACGATTTAAATATCAAATTAAATCTAAATCAAATTAAAAATATTATCCTGTAGCCATTTGGCCAAAACATTAAACAAATAAATCTCCTGGTAACATTCCTCAAGTTCAGCCAACAGTAACAAATCTTTGAATAATATAGAACAATTTTCCTGTTTTTTTTTTTTTACTTTAAAAAACCACCCTCATTCCATAATCCATATTTAGAATAACATTAGCAACAATTGTTAAGAGATTTTTTTACCTAGATGGTTTAAAATACATAACCCTCCCTAGATCACTGGTTTCAAACCTCACAACCCAACCCATATCTTAGTAGAACACAAAACTTAAAAAAAAAAAAAAAAAAACACCTTAGCCATACGTTGGTCTTACCTTCTTTCAAACAATTTGTCTCCTGAGAGTAAAGGGATAGTTCACCCAGAAATGAAAATGAACTCACCATTTACTCTCCCTCAAGTTGTTTAAATCTTTTTGTTGAACACAGAAAAATATATTTTGAAAAAAGCTTAAAACCTGTAACCATAGACTTCTATAGCAGGAAAACAAATACTATAAAAGTCAATGGTTACAGGTTTCCAGCTTTCTTCAAACTATCTTTTTTTTTGTAATCAACAGAAGAAATAACATCATACAGGTTAAAAAAAGTGAATGGTGAGTAAATGGTTATATAATTGTCATTTTTAGGAGAACTGTCACTTTAAATTTTGGGAAAGATAAAAAAATACTTTAAATTTAAAAGAATAGCAGAATATAGGCATTCTTAAAGAGTTTAGTTCTAATTTAAACAAACATTACTCCATAAAAGTGATTACACACATTTATTTAGCTTTGTTATAATATTTCTAGGCATGATAAGAACGACAAAACTGACATTACTAATTTATCTCTTTTTTAGTTACAGAGTTTTCTTGACAACTACATCAACAGCTCACACACTTAAAAATAAGGTATGTGTAATTGGTCATCAAGAAAGTAGTTCCAAATTCCAATCTTGGGGACCCATAACACTGCATATTCTGGATGTCTCTCATCTATTATTCTCCATTTAATTTAACAAGCTTAAATTTTACAATAAGTTCAATTACATGTAAAAGCTATATCCAGACTGTGTGATGTAAGGGTTCACCAATACTGAATTTGAAAAGCACTGTACTGTAGTTGGGTTCGCAGGTTAGGGCAATGCATTTTTTTTGTGTGTGTTAATATCTCAGAGCCATGGATTGCAAAAAACAGTCTTACTGGACACTGCGGAGAAAAGCCAAAGCTAAGGTGGACAAACAGCTTCAATCGATGAATATGTTATCAGCATCACCGTTGAGGGATGAGTATGATGGCACAGACACAAGCAGCACTGTTGAAGATGGTACTGACTTCATGGACTGTTTGTCTCATGTCGATGTGCCTGAATGCAGCAACACCATGGCAAGTGCATCATTCATTAGTCTATCTGACTCAGACTCTGACTCTGATGCGGATACTGAACTGCATTCAAGTTCTATCAATGATGACTTGGCAAGTTGGGCAACAGAAAACAAAATAACACACGTGGCACTAAATTCCTTACTCGGCATCCTTCGAAATCATAATCTGAGTCTTCCAAAAGATGCAAGGACGCTATTAGGAACAGTTCGTTCAAACAAAACACAAATACAAAATAAGGCTGGTGGCCAGTACTACCATTTTGGTTTACTGGAATCCATTTCAGGGGTCCTCTATGACAACAAGGACATTTTGAGGAACACAACAGATCTGAAGCTCCAGGTGAGCATTGATGGTCTTCCTCTATACAAGAGTTCATCAACTCAATTCTGGCCCATTCTTGGAAGAGTACAAAACTTGGTGCAGGAGGAGCCTGTAACAATAGGGTTATTTTGCGGTGACAGCAAACCAAGCTCCCTGGATGAATACCTTGAAGACTTCATCTCTGAAATCAAAGAGTTAAGTAATGGGTTTGAATTTGAAGGACTGACGTTAATGTTCAAGCTTACCTCTATGATCTGTGATGCACCTGCACGTGCATTTATAAAAAAAGTGAAAGGCCATGCAGGTTACCATGGATGTGAAAAGTGCATACAGGATGGCGTGCACCTGGAGAACAGGATGACATTTCCTAAAACTGACATGCCTCTAAGGAATGACGAGAGCTTTAGAAATAAGACTGACATAGACCACCACCATGGCACCTCACCTCTGGAGGAAACCTCCCTAGACATGGTTTCTGGATTCCCCCTTGACTACATGCACCTTGTGTGCCTTGGCGTCATGAGGCGGCTTCTACACCTTTGGCTTCGACTGGGCCCTCTAACTTGCAGGTTGTCAGGATTTCAAGCATCTGTGCTGTCAGAAAGGTTGGTCAGTGCCCAGGAGAATGTGCCTGTGGAATTTGCACGCAAGCCAAGAGCAGTGAGAGAAATAGATCGATGGAAGGCAACCGAGTTCAGGCAATTCTTACTCTACACAGGCCCTGTGATGCTAAAAGATCTGCTCACCACCGAGGCATACAAAAACTTCCTGCTGCTTTTTGTGGGAATCTTCATCCTTTGCAATGACAGCCTAATTGGCGATCACATTGACTATGCCAATGATATTCTCCGACTTTTTGTCACACACTTTGGACAGCTATACGGTCCCAAATTCCTATCATATAACGTCCACTGTCTCGTGCATCTCGCAGAAGATGCAAAGCACCATGGTGTCCTTGACAACTTCAGTGCGTTCATATATGAGAATCACCTTAACAAGCTGAAGAGACTTCTACGGAAACCTTCATGTCCGCTAAGCCAAGTCGTGAGAAGGTTCTCAGAACTGCAAACCTGCACCAAAAAAAGAGACAAAAACAACCCACCAGTGCTCAGAAAACCACATGCTGCTGGCCCTCTACCAGAGTCATTCATTGCAGCTTCACAGTTCAAAGAAATACAAACAGAGTCATACACTCTGAAACTGGACCAGGCAAACCGTTTTGTCTACATTGACGGAAAGGTTGCAAAGATAGAAAACATCATTTCAGAAAAGGATGACATTTACGTGGCCTACACTACCTTCAGCAAACATGAACTCTTTTTTGAGTATCCCCTTCCATCCTCCGCACTTGGCATCTACCTAGTTGATGTCATCTCAGGACCAATCCAGCTCTGCAAGATTGAGAACATTGAGACGAAAGCTTTCTTAGTCTCTTGCGGCAGTTGTTTTGTTTCAGTTCCACTTTTACACACACAATAATTCCCGATACCATTTTTTTTTTCTTTACCTTTTAGACTTTTTAATGTATACTGTATAGTGCAGTGTGTATAATTATCATGTAAGATGATATTTATTCAAGCGCTTTTTGCTAATTCCAAATCTCACTCACAACTACAACCAATATGTAGTTTTATATGAAGGCAAGAAGTGAAAAACGCTTTGACCAAATGTCCATTTATTAAACAAGTTATTAAAATTGATGATTATTAAAAAGGATGCAATGCTAATCCAATACTAAAAAATGCTATGTTAAACGATAAGCCCTAAAACAATGGTTTAAAAAAATAGTTATGTTTTTATAGTCATTACTTCACACAATTTCTAGTATAGCATTAGGTAACACTTTATTTTGATGGTCCATTTGAGTATTAGTAGATTGTCTGCTTAATATCTGTTGATACTGCTCCTTCAACAGACATTTAACTGACCAAAAGAAACTTTGCAAGTACATGTCAACTTACACTAACTCTAACCCCAACCCCAACCTAACAGTCTACTTGTAATCTACTGAGAATTAGTTGGCATGTAGATGCAATGTAACTTAAATTCAAAAAACGGACCAAAAACGGATCAAAATAAAGTGTGACCTTGCATTGGCATTTCCTCCTTATCACTGGCATTTAATAATTAACTTTTTAGTTGGAATTACATTTATGGCTCATTTTATCTGTAAAACACATCTGAACTTAAAGCGTTTTTCACTTCCAGTCTTGACAGACAATCATATAACAATTATAAATGATAAATACAAAAAATAGTAGTGGTTATTAAGATTGATGTTTGGAATTGATAAAATGTGCTTAAAAATACGATCTGATTTTCAACTTGCATAATAATTTTGCACACATTGTAGTTTGTGTATTTGCACATAAACATTGTGGGGCTCTAGGTTCTTGCAGTTTAAAAACAAAATGTACCTCATAGTGGAGTTCCTTTACGAAGGGAGTACCGGATCTGGAGAAAGTCTTGACACTCAGAGGGTCACTCATGGTGGGCTCCATACAAAGAGATGGACAGGAATTGAAGAGTGTCCGGTTGATGGAGGCACCACAACCAGATAAATGTTGGACCAAGAATCTGGCCAAAATTCTACATGAGTTGGGTAAGCAGGATGAGATACATTGTAAATAAACATTACAAATAAACATTACACAAAGGATAAAATCAATAATTTATGATGTTCGATAGACTAATGCTTTCGTGAATTTAGTTACATACTTTGTTTCTTTCAGCATTTTTTGACAAGATTTCCCAAAAATGGGAAAAAAAATCCAAGTAAGTTGCCAAAATACATATTTTACTGTAAAAGCAGATCAATTCAAAAGCTAGAAAAACAGCAATATTTCGTATTTTTAAGTAACAAAGATAAATATATTTAATTATAATCTTGAATTCAGCATTAGTTTTCACGTCACAATCATTCTTAGAAATCAGGTATGTTTAGTTTCAAGTGTATCAACTGTTTTTTTTTTTTTTGTGACATACAAATAAACAATTACGCCAGATTTAAACAAGCAACAGGTTTTGATACTATTACTATTATATTTTGGTCTTTTAATAACTTTCCTAAGAATGATGTCAGAAGTCTTTTCTCAAAGAATTGTTAGAGAAAATTAAATTGTACTTATTTTTAAGATTGTTTTTCTTACATTTGCCAAAAAATCCATTGTTATAATAAATCCTGCTTTGTAAAACTAACTAATACCCTGATTTTGCTTATAGAAAAAGATTATACACATCCGATGAAGAGCGTCATAATACCCCCCACAAAAAAAGAACATAAGTAAAGACAAAAGTCTACCAACACCAAAAGTCCCGCCTGCACCAAAAGCTTCAACACCTCCAAAACAGATAAGTGCAAAAGGTAAAAAATACACCACTTGGATCACTGCCAGACATAAGTGTATGTGTGTAATTACTGAACAGGTTTTTTCAGTAATTTTTTCACCTCTTGTACGACCTTAGCTAACATCACGTGCAACAGTAAACAATTTCAGCACTAGTAAGTTTTAATTAGTAAAACTGATATTTGATGTTTTAAGTACTTTGCTCTTTGATCACTCAGAATGTTCTTTCAAGAGTTCGCACTTAGATATTGTTTGACAAATTGTTAGCTGGTTTGGCATGCTGTCCCGGGAGAGAACCCTGAGCTCGGAGATAGTTGAGCCCAGGGCTCCCGCCTGGTCGATAGAGCGTATCAGGGGAGTACGAGATCAGGTGGTTCTCGAGAGCTCCCCTTGATAAAGGAAGAAAAGAGGAGGCGAAGGGGTGGATGGGGGGTTTCTTCGAAATGAAGATAAGGGAGTGATATTCCCTAGGCTTCTTATAGTGAGCTTGGATGGATCTGATTGTCTAGCTAATGATTGTGGATGAGGTAACAGCCGCGGTCAATAATATCACGTGTTCCTCTCGAAATTTGTTTATGAAACTTCACTTCAAGAGTTCGCACTTAGATATTGTTTGACAAATTGTTAGCTGGTTTGGCATGCTGTCCCGGGAGAGAACCCTGAGCTCGGAGATAGTTGAGCCCAGGGCTCCCGCCTGGTCGATAGAGCGTATCAGGGGAGTACGAGATCAGGTGGTTCTCGAGAGCTCCCCAAAATGCATGAGACTCGGGACAGCAGCCGTGTATTCGAAGAAACTCCCCAAAATGCTAAATGCTATATCCGGCTGCTGGATATAATGGTTTTGAGAAGGAAGGGTAAAGAAGGCTCCTGCGGGAGCAAAGGGTGGTACGGCTCCTGCGGGAGCCTGAGCAGGGTTGGCGTGGGCGCTAAAATCTCCTGCGGGAGGAGAGGCTCGGGGAGACCCCTGCGGGGGTCAGAGCCGAGGGCGGGAATCCTGCCAGAGTCAGATAAATGGGGGGGGAGTGAGGACTCCTGCTGGATAGGGGGGTGAAGGGGGCATGGGTGGGGGGGGGTATGGACTCCGGGGGAGTCGATTGCTCGAGGAACTCTCCTGGAGGAGATAGAGCTGGGAGATGGCAGCACTATATATAAATATATATGTATATGATGAATATAAATATATATATATATAATGGGGTAATCTAGGGCCTAGGGAGGGGCATTTATTGACTCCTGCGGGAGTCGAAGCTCGTGGGCACTCCTGCGGGAGATGGAGCTGTTTGTGCCGTCTCCTGCTGGAGTCGGGGAAGAGGAGTGGCGGGTGGAGACCCCAGCTGAAGGGTGAGTGGCGGTTGGGCGATGACCCCTGCGGGGGTCAGGTGCTCGGGATTGCTCCTGCGGGAGCTGAGCTTGAGGGTGGCAGCGCTATATATAAATATGTATTTATATGAGTATATAGATACGTATATATATAATGGGGTAAACTAGGGCCTGGGGGGGGCAATGCGGACTCCTGCGGGAGTCGAAGCTCCTGGGCACTCCTGCGGGAGATAGAGCTGTATGAGCCGTCTCCAACTGGAATTGGGAAAGAGGAAGGGCGGGTGGAAACCCCAGCTGGAGGGTGAGTGGCTGTTGGGCGGTGACCCCTGCGGGGGTCAGGTGCTCGGGAATGCTCCTGCGGGAGCTGAGCTTGGGAATGACGGCACTATATATAAATATGTATTTATATGCGTGGGTGCATATAGATATATATATATAAAAAACTAAAAAGAGAGCAAAATAAATATAAAATAAAATAAATATGAGTATATAAGCTAGGGCCGGGGAGGGGCGGTGACGGACTCGTGCTCGAGTCGCAGCTCGGGTAGGTAGAGCTAAGGTGGCCAGCTCCAGTAGGAGTCGGGGAAGGTGAGGGGGCAGTGGAGATTCCTGCTGGAGGGTGACGGGCGAAATTGGTGCTCAGGGGGTGTTCCTGCGGGAACCAGAGCGTGAAGGTGGCGGCACTATATATAAATCCATATTTATATACGTGGGTGCATATAGATATGAATTTATATAAATGAAACAAAACAGAGGAAATAAATAAGATTTATTATATATCATTATTAATAATGATATATAATATAAAAGCTATGGCCGGGGGAGGGGCAGTAGTGGCTTCGGCGGCGGGAGTTGGAGCCGTGGGAGGGGTCCAACAGGAGTCGGGTGGTAAAGGAGGGGAGTAGTGAAGACTCCTGTGGCAGCGGCCGGGGGGGCGGGGGGGGGGCGGGGTGACGGGGGGGGCATGGGTGGGCCGAACTCCAGCGGGAGTTAGGTGAGTGAATAGGGGAGAAGGCTGAGTAAAACTCAGCGCTAGAAGGAAGAAAGAGGGTTAGATGGCTGGGTCGTGCCCTCGCCCTTGGGAAGCTGATGAGGCTGGATCGTGCCCTTGTCCTTGAGAGTTTGGGGCTGGATACGTACTCACACACATACACATACGTACGTACATACATACATACATATACACATACATCTATACATACACGTATATATGCATACGCATATACGTATAAAAACAGGGTCGTGCTCGAGCCCTTAGTCTAGAGTATGGCATTAACTGGTTAGATGGAGAAGGGAGGTTAGATGAGAGTCAAAGGGAAGGAGTAAAGTGCTAGGAGAAAACAATGCTAGCAGGGGGAACAGAAAGATGAGGTGATAGGTGAGGCTCTTGCGCGAGCCGAAGCTCTTGTTGACTCCTGCGGGAGTAGAAGCTCAGGTTAGACCCCTGCGGGGGTCCCGGCTGTTGGGTGGGATGGTAAGCATAGCAGAGCTTGGAAACAGAAAGGAAGATACGTACATACGTACATACATACATACATACGTACATACATACATACATACATACATACATACATACATGCGCACACACACGCATGCATGCATATAAACACACGTACGTATACGTACCTACGTACGCGTACATGCATACGCGTATACGCACACATGCTCGCACTCGCATACATACGTGCGTACATACATACGTGCGTACATACATACACGTATATCTGCATACGCATACACATGTGAAGACAGAGTCGTGCTCGAGCCCTTAGTCTGGAGTATGGCATTAGCTGGTTAGATGGAGGAGGGAGGTTAGATGAGAGTCAAAGGGAAGGAGTAAAGTGCTAGGAGAAAACAGCGGAAGCACTCAACGCTGGCGGGGGAAATAGAAAGATGAGGTTATAGGTGAGGCTCAGGGGATAGGTGAGGCTCTTGCGAGAGCCGAAGCTCGTATTGGCTCCTGCGGGAGCCATGAGTTTATGATGTTAAGGTGGAGGTGTCATTTCTGGAAACAGAGGGACAGGCGTTGGGTTGGGGTCTGCTTCTGGAGCCAATGACGAGATTTTCTGGAAAGAAAAACATGTCAGTTATTTGGTTTGCAACGTGGCATGTATTCAGCAGACAAGATAAATTGCTTTTTAGTTGATGTCAATAAGAGGCGCCTTAAAAACGGCGTTTAATGGTGGTGAATAGGAATGCCTTTTTAATGCATTGTACTTTGGCTTCCTTAATCTGAATTTTATTAAATAGAATCCTTTGTTAAAGAGTTTGTGAGTTGCACAACTTATGGGACTAATACATGACATCTTGAAGGGTGGGGCAGAGAGCGGTCCAATCATAAAGAGGTTGTCGATCTCTTTTTAGATTTTTCAGTAGCTTTAGAATGCATGTAGAGTGTGATAGGTTGGATGAGGGTCAGCTTCTGGTGCCGGCTGTCAAGAACTCTGGATTGAGAAACTATTACAACAAGATACATGTATGGCGGACACAATGAATTGTTTTTAGCTGATATTCATGCGAGGAGTCTTAATGAGGGCATGGGCAACTGTGGAAGCGCCTTTGTTAATGCATGGTATGATAGCTTTGTAGATGCAATGCGAAGATGATTGAGTTGGGCATTCGACCCCCCGCAGGAGGGCAGATGGGTGGAGAGCTGAAGATATGGGGCGTGGCTTTTCTAGTGCTCCTGGAAGTGCCTCTTGAAGACAGAGTAGGTGAAGTGGTAGTGGAGTGGAGTTTGAATGTTTAAAATGCAAATGTATCTAAACAGAGTCAATGGATGAAACGTTGCTCCGTTCGTCAGGAATATCCTCCCATTCATAGCAGTCAAGCGGAAAGTTTGTTTCTTTGCCATCTTACGTCCAACCGACTTGCTATTATGAATTCACATATGACACTAGTATATGAACATATGAGTCACTGGCATATTACAATTGGATAGCCTTTGAGTGTTGCTGTGGTTGCGGTTCTGATTCTAAATGAATGACTAGTGAATGATTCTGGTGGGAGGCCTGAATGGTGGAGGACTGCTTTGAGGTGCTTTTGGGACCTAAACGTGTTACTGGGTGGTTTGTGTCATCTATAAAAAGGGGGGGAGAGGGTACTTAAGCTTGTTACTGTAATTTTGGAGCATCCGAGAACTCCCAAGGCAAGAATAAACGTTGCATCTAAAGTATGTTCTGTATGGAAATATAGGTATCTATCCTGGATGTGGAAATGCATATGGAAGTATGTTGTGTATAATAGGCAACCATGTAGTTCGGGGGGGGGGGGGGGGGGGGGGGGGCTGGCTGGCTGGTATAGAATCAGATGTGGAACCAAACGTTAACTTGGATAGCTTTGATAACGGTGGATGGACGTGTTTGTGAATGGAGATTGTGATGATTAAACTAGTTGGAAGCGGGGAATTCAGGGAATGAAGTGTTGTACGGGGAATTAAAATGTTTGGAAGTTTTCTGTGCAGTGAGGAATTGTGATGTTCTAGGTGTATTTCCTAAAATATATATATATATATATGGATGATTCGAAATGTGTATGCGGAGATTATGGGGATATCATCTCCTAGGGAGGAATGGGGCTCTACTTCTGGATCCGGTTTCTGGAAATAAAAGCAAGAGAGAGTGTCAGCAATTAGTTATGAAACCAGGAACATGTACAATAGTTATAATGAATTGTTATTTGGCTGAAGTCCAAATATAGTGGTGGAGAGCATTATTAGAGCAGGAAAATGATAATGCCCTTATTAATGCGGTAAACAACGGCTTAGTTGTAGCAGTGAGAATCTTGGAGGCGGGCCATTCATTTCTCCGCTATATGGACCATCAGTAGCGAGCTGGAAACCGTAGTAATGTACCCCGAAGCCTGCGGCGGGGGTGGCGTCTGTGTAAAGGTGGATATCAACTAGGGATGGAATTAAATTGTTGTAAAATGAGCAGCTGTTCCAGTGCTTAAGGAAGTGTCAGCCAATCAGATTGCTGTATGCAAATGCGCCAGCTCAGACAATGGCCTATTACTGACTAGTTTCATTGGCTGACGTTGCTATGATGGTCGCCCTCTGACACGCCCTCTGTCAAGCGTTTACGCTCGAGCCCCGTGTGAATGGGGCGTAAGCAGGTAGCACATCAGAAGCGCCGCTCGGCGACGCGCAGAGTAAAGCCATACATTGGAATTCTAAACATGGATTTTCAGGATGCACGCGCCTGCGCCGCGATTCGGCGGCGCTCGGCCGCGGCTCAGGACGCTGTTCGTATTCTGCCGTGCCACGGAGCGCTATTTGGAGTCTCCGTTTTAATTCACCTGTGAAGGTGCGTGTCTGGTGTTCAATACTATCGATAGTCATGTGCGTCCCGTGTCGCGGCGCGTCCGTAGCGCGACACCCCTCAGGCCTGGTTCGTTACAGCCAAGATCGGATAGAGAAACATTGTCATCTTTTCCCGATGCTGAGCGGAGTTTCTGTGACTGTTATTGGTTGAAGATGAGAGACGTGTGAAGACGCTGGAAGAGGTAAGTGGCGTTTAAAGTAAATTGGGGTGTTGAGTTCTGGCTGGAGTGGAGCGGATAGGCCTTTAGCCTCTTGCTAGAGCCTCGGTCTTGAGCCGATTTCCAGGCTGAGCTGGGTGTTGTTGGACGGGGCTGGTGATTCAGGGAGAGCAGAGTTTTCTTTTCTGTCCGGGTCTGTGTTGTTGCTGTCGATGTGTTTGCCGCCGCTGTTGTAGTTTATTGTTGTTGGTGGAGATGGTGGTGGTATGATGCTGTAGTAGATGGGAGGTTGGTTTGTCCGTGAGTAGCTTTCGGAGGAGCTGGAGCAGACCTGTCGTTAGCTTCTTCGAAATGAAGATAAGGGAGTGATATTCCCTAGGCTTCTTATAGTGAGCTTGGATGGATCTGATTGTCTAGCTAATGATTGTGGATGAGGTAACAGCCGCGGTCAATAATATCACGTGTTCCTCTCGAAATTTGTTTATGAAACTTCACTTAATCACAGAAAAATAAAATGTAATGTGCAAGCTCTGGTGGCATGTTGCTTTACCATATATGTTTTTTTTTCCTTTTTAGCTGAACCCAGTTCTACTGTTCTTTTAACATTTTGCAAAAAAACTACTGTTACGACATTCGTAACTTGAAGATTACATTCTAAGCAAGAGGCACAAATAATTTTTTTAAGCAACAGCCCCCTTAACCTTTAAAAATCTGTGTAGTACAATGTAATCTTTTTATGTGAGGCAGACATAACATCTATATATCAATTGTTTTAACAGCATTTGTTTATGACCACCAAAAGGCTACAAAAAAGCAACAGCAGGCCTGTTTTGAGACCCTCTCCATGTGTCAAGGTAACTGGCTCTTCATGAATACTACAAACTGTAATAGAACCGCATTCATGACAACTCAAAAAGCTGATTCCATGACAGGCTAGTTCAAGTTTCTGATGGCTGAATAGACATCACATACCTACAGTTAATGCACAATTATAAGTAAGTGTAATATTCTGATCATATTTTTAATCCAAGTACATTTAACCTCTTCCAAATCAATCTTAGCTAATCATAAATATATATACATTCCTTTTCTTAAAGCAGTTTATACAAGAATTTTTCATGATGCTGAAAAAAAAAACTTTCAGATTCATATTTTATTACAGCACATGATATTTACTAGATAGAATTTAAAGGCTTAACTATGTTATTTAGGCAAGTTAGGGTAATTAGGCACGTCATTGAATAACAGTGGTTTGTTCTGTAGACAATTAAAAAAACAATTGCTTACTGCTTATTGCTAATATTATTGATTATTGAAAAATATTATAGGAAATACTGTGAAAAAAAAATCCTTGCTCTGTTAAACATAATTTAGCAAACATTTAAAAAAGAAAAAAAATTACAGGAGGGTGCATAATTTTTAAACATAATAGCATAATAAATTAACTGTGTGCATATATAGAATTATTAGCCCCCTTGTTTATTTTTTTTTTCACAATTTCATATATACACATACAGTTGAAGTCAGAATTATTAGCCCCCTTGTTTATATTTTTCCGCAATTATATATATATAATAATATATTTTTTTTTTTTTTTTTTTTTTTTTTTATGGTCCAAAAAAAAAGAAACAGATTTAACCCACATTAAAAAACAAAAAATACATTATATGGCTAGGAGAAAATGCAACACTAGTTATTTTGAAATTGAGGTGAGAAATGCTCATTGGGAGATTAAAGTCACAATAAACTAGCTGAGAAGAAAATATTATTCTAAAATACGATTTCAGTAATTAAGGTTAATAGTTAATTTTGAATCATTACAAAACCCAGCTCGCCATTGCCAACACAAGTACAATGTGTCAGCTTCGGTGTCAAAATGACACAATTTGACTCAATGTATCAATTGTACCCACTGAAGAATAATCACAAGCTGAAGTGTTGCAAAATACACGGAGACGTTTATAGGCATTGGTTGAAAGCTAGAAGAACAAGCACCATCCCTTTTGTATCCGTTTAAATAAGTTGAGTGTTTATTTTAAGTTAATTTCCCATACTGAAAAAATTCTCTGATTCATCATTAGAACAGTTAGGTTTGAAAGCATCAGGAACCCTTTAGTCACCAGCAAGTACAATGTGTCAGCTTCTGTGTCAAAGAATGACACAATGAATGACACAATTGTATACAATGTGTCAAATTGTACCCACTCAAAATTAACCACAAGCTGAAATAGATTGAAACCATTGTAGGTATAGGTTGAGAACAGGTCTAGAAGGACCAGCACCACTTCCTCTTGTAACTATTAAAAACTGTTATCTTCCAGAATCTGGCAGTAAGTTATCAGAGTTCATTTAAGTCCATCTCTCATATTCTTAAATTTTCATCTTATTTATTGTTAGTACCAGCAAAAACCATGACTCCCTTATCACTGTCAATGGAATAAATATATGACCAGATATCGACTTACATAATAATTATGCACAAATTGTATGTTCCATGATGTGCTTATTTTGCCAAAAGTTGCATGCCTCTTTAAAGACTGAATCTTCATTGAACCAGGTATTTGAAATTGAAAATGTCATGTAACATTTCATAATTGCAAAGAAAATACTGTAATTGCAGTTCTAGCTCCAGAAGTACCTGTGAGGTTCTGCCAGGAACTGGAGCCACAAGACACTTGGAATGAACCCCAACCTGAAAATCAAGGTAAAAATAAAAGACATAATAATAGATTAATTGGTGATCAAAATAAGAAACCAGAAGGACAATTGCTGCACATTCTCACACTAGGTAACTCAACACTTTCTGTACAATCCAACAGAAGACACATTTTCTGTGCTGAGGCCTTTCCAACAAGACAGAGTACCACGTAAGTGTACGTCTCACTTCAGGTAAATACTGTAGCATTTCATTAGCTGTATTGTAAAAAAAAATGTTTGATTAAACACGACTGTAAAACTAAAGCTAAAATACAAAAAAAGAGAACACAATTCAGTTATAACAGTAGAAAGAGTACCATTTTAATGTCAAGAAAGCTCAATAAAGACAGAGCTTCTCATATGCAGATCACAAATGCAAAACCTGCCCATATTGAAATCTGTTGCATTTAGACACATGCAAATTAAATATATGCCATACTAGTTCCTATTTGGATTTTACAAATAAAATATATTTTATATATGCAATATACATTTTAAATTATAGCAAAAACGGCTGTGCTGCTTACATACATTTTATATATTGGAATTACAAATATGTACAGATATGTTCACACACATATACATATACACGTACATATACAGGGAGTGCAGAATTATTAGGCAAATGAGTATTTTGACCACATCATCCTCTTTTTGCATGTTGTCTTACTCTAAGCTGTATAGGCTCGAAAGCCTACTACCAATTAAGCATATTAGGTGATGTGCATCTCTGTAATGAGAAGGGGTGTGGTCTAATGACATCAACAACCTATATGAGGTGTGCATAATTATTAGGCAACTTCCTTTCCTTTGGCAAAATGGGTCAAAAGAAGGACTTGACAGGCTCTGAAAAGTCAAAAATAGTGAGATATCTTGCAGAGGCATGCAGCACTCTTAAAATTGCCAAACTTCTGAAGCGTGATCATCGAACAATCAAGCGTTTCATTCAAAATAGTCAACAGGGTGGCAAGAAGCGTGTGGAAAAACCAAGGCGCAAAATAAACTGAGAACTGAACCATGAACTGAGAAAAGTCAAGCGTGCAGCTGCCAAGATGCCACTTGCCACCAGTTTTGCCATATTTCAGAGCTGCAAAATCACTGGAGTGCCCAAAAGCACAAGGTGTGCAATACTCAGAGACATGGCCAAGGTAAGAAAGGCTGAAAAACGACCACCACTAAACAAGACACACAAGCTGAAACGTCAAGACTGGGCCAAGAAATATCTCAAGACTGATTTTTCTAAGGTTTTAGACTGATGAAATGAGAGTGAGTCTTGAAGGGCCTGTGGCTGGATCGGTAAAGGGCAGAGAGCTCCAGTGCAACTCAGACGCCAGCAAGGTGGGGGTGGAGTACTGGTTTGGGCTGGTATCCTCAAAGATGAGCTTGTGGGGCCTTTTCGGGTTGAGGATGGAGTCAAGCTCAACTCCCAGTCCTACTGCCAGTTTCTGGAAGACACCTTCTTCAAGCAGTGGTACAGGAAGAAGTCTGCATCCTTCAAGAAAAACATGATTTTCATGCAGGACAATGCTCCATCACACACGTCCAAGTACTCCGAAGCGTGGCTGGCAAGAAAGGGTCTAAAAGAAGAAAAACTAATGACATGGCCTCCTTGTTCACCTGAGCTGAACCCCATAGAGAACCTGTGGTCCATCGTCAAATGTGAGATTTACAAGGAGGGAAAACAGTACTCCTCTCTGAACAGTGTCTGGGAGGCTGTGGTTGCTGCTGCACGCAATGTTGATGGTGAACAGATCAAAACACTGACAGAATCCATGGATGGCAGGCTTTTGAGTGTCCTTGCAAAGAAAGGTGGCTATATTGGTCACTGATTTGTTTTTGTTTTGTTTTTGAATGTCAGAAATGTATATTTGTGAATGTTGAGATGTTATATTGGTTCCACTGGTGAAAATAAATAATTGAAATGGGTATATATTTGTTTTTTGTTAAGTTGCCTAATAATTCTGCACAGTAATAGTCACCTGCACACACAGATATCCTCCTAAAATAGCTCAAACTAAAAACAAACTAAAAACTACTTCCACAAATATTCAGCTTTGATATTAATGAGTTTTTTTGGGTTCATTGAGAACATGGTTGTTGTTCAATAATAAAATTAATCCTCAAAAATACAACTTGCCTAATAATTCTGCACTCCCTGTATATAACAATATGAATATCCGCTTGTTAAGTGTGACGTCACGTGAAGGGGCTTCCGAGTCCAAACACTCTATGAAACTGAATGAGGAGACTCATCAAATGCTAATAATAAATGTTTATATAGCGATGTAATGCTTTCGCAATACATGTCCATGCTTAATATCTGATGGCCAGAAAGTGATTATTTTTTTTTAGAAATTGTTAAAATTTTGGTATTTGTGATGCAGCAAGCCCAGTGATTGTTGTGTACACTATGACCTTATATAACATTCACTTTGATGTGTGATATAAATAAAAAGTGATCATAAGCGAATATTTTGTCAATTCAAATGAGTGGCGGCTTGGACCCGGAAACAGTATTACATACGTCACCATCACGTCACCACTTAACAAGCGGACTGTTATCTGTTTTTCAGTGAACGAAGACAATATATTTTTGTTAATTTAAACAAAAGACTTTAACAGTTATATGCATTAAAATAAAAATGTCACATGACATCTTTAGGAATAAAAAAAAATACATTTAAATCCAAATGAGTATTTGCACAAAAAAGTAAGCTACTAATTTTTTTTACTTAATTTAATAGTTTTTTATGTTTCTCTTGTTTTGTTTTTGTTTTGTACATATTTTTGACCTGTAATATAAATTTATTTAGCAAAATTAGTTCAAATTTTGACTTTGGTACTGACTAACCTAATGTACATACACAAATATAATATTGTAAAGCATTTTACAGAACAAAATATATATAAATTAAATTAAAATATTAAATTCTAAAAATATAAATAATTAACATAAAAATAATATATCTGTACATATTTGTAATTCCAATTGTTTAACAAATATATATTGAAAAAATATATACATTGACAAATATTGTATGTGAAATCCAAATATGAACTTGTATGTCATACATTTCTTTTTTTATATACAGGGTGATTCAAAAAGAATACCACAGCTTTAAAAATCTGTATTTAATCAAAGAAACATGATGGAACCTTCAGTAATTAATCAATGTCAAGAGTACTTAGAGTTTATAGATGTTCAATATGACCCCCTCTTCATTGCAGAGTTCTCAATTTTCAATGTTGTGGTATTCTTTTTGAATCACCCTGTATATTTACATGCATCAGATTTCTATATGGGTGACCTGATCATTGATAAAGTATACAGAGGAAATCCTAAACACATTTATTGTAATTTATTTACAGCTTTATTTATATTTTTGTTTGTTTGTTTTTTCTTAATTAGACAACACATACTCTGTCCAAGACCCAAGGCCATCAGCAGATCAAAGACAAATGCAGAGTAAGTGTAAAAATAAATAAATAAATCACTTAAATTTCATGTAGCGTCATGGTAGCAAATGCAACTTACCAAGTTGACCTTTCTCAGCACCAGTTTTTCCAATGAGCATGTCATATGGAAATGAGCAAGAGGATGCTTGGGGGGACCATCCATCAACCTATCGAGGTGCAACAACATTCATTAGAACATACACAGCAAATTAGTTTGTAATTATTAACATGGTAATGTTACATTGTCTGTACAATCCCTCAGAAGACACAACTTCTGAGCTGAGACCCTCAAGTACCCAGGCAAGAGCAAAGAGTAAGTAATTAGTATTTTTAATTGACAGTTACTTCTTATGAATTACTATTATTGTGTTTTTTTATACAGTATTTGTAGTTCTATTTATAAACTGCTAATCAATGTCTGTTAATGTAGAGTTAAATCTTAACAAATGAATTACATTTCTTACAAATTAATTAACAATTTGCTAATGTTTATCAAATGATTTAGTGTGCAGTTGTTATAAAGTGTTACCCATACTTCTTAACTGTTTCTTCCTTCTTGCCGAACACAAAAGAAGATATTTTGAAGAAAGCTGGAAACCTGTAACCATTGACTTGCATAGCATTTGTTTTTCCTACAGTACAAGTCAATGGTTACAGGTTTCCAGCTTTCCTCACAACATCTTCTTTTGTGTTCAGCAGAAGAAAAATAACTCAAATGTTTATAACCACTTAATGGTGTGTAAAACGTAACTTTACATCCCTTTAATGTATTTGTAAACATATTAATCAACACTGAATATGAAACTTGTTTAAAGAAACTAATCAATGACATTTTCCAATTTTCTGTGAAAAATGTCCATGGTTAGTAAGTTGTTGGCAAAACAATATCTATTTATTTCTTTGTCACCTATTACACTAATAACACGTTGTTAATTATAGTGACAATAAAAAACTTACTGTATTCAGAATATTAATGTATTAAAGTACAATATATATTTTATTACTAACAATTTTCACTCAAAATTAACAATTTCATATGCACTGAAAAATGCACATAAAAAATGTTTTACGTAGAAGCACATACAGATAGGGGGTCGGCTTCTGTCTGCTTTTTAAAATTCAGTTTTACTTCCCCTTAATTCAGTTTTGCATTTTTGTCATTTTAATCATGGAAACAATGTGTAATCAGATGGATATAGTTAATTTTTAAAACTTGTTTAAGGTTTCAAGCATATTAGGATATCCTCATAACATTTTTGAGAAGTGTTCAAAAAATGATTCTGCTTGCAGATGCTTCAGGTATCAGCCGATGGAGGTGCATCTCAAGTCAATGCACACGTATGTCAAATTTAAGTGCTTTAAAAAAAAAAAAAAAAAATATATATATATATATATATATATATATATATATATATATATATATATATATATATATATATAGTTGAATCGAGGTTAACCCACTTACTGTGTTGCAGCTGTGGAGAGGGCAATATTGGAGAAGCCTAATGAGCTGGACAATGATGGAGAAAACCAATGATGGAGAAGATGGTACGAATATTTAAGATTTGAAGGTTTTACAGCTGTTGTAAGGTGAATCTCTATTATATGGCCAGTTTCACAGACAACACTTAAGGCTAGTCTCAAACTTAAAATGAATCTATGAGCTGTGTGATACCTTACAATATCTCATTGCCATTGTTTTGTTACTAGATGCACTCTAGTATCGTGCTTATATATTTTTTCACATGCATTTTTATAAAAAAGCAGTTTTAATATCTTACATTAACTAAGACTTAAAGTCCTGACTTAAGCTCATCCCTGTCTGTAAAACTGGGCCATAGTCCTTGCACTTTGTCTGTAAATATTTAAAATCACCTTTTTATTTTTAAGATGAAAAGGTTATCCATCAGAGGAGGAAAACCATTTGGCGAATATGCTCCAATGTGTGGTTCAGTGGCCAAACAGCTCAACTGGTGTGGAAAAGGAGATAAAAGAGGCCTAAAAAACACAAATATTGGGAAACTTGTGATAGGTATGTTCAATGTCTTGCAATGAAAGGTTTAGACAATCACTTTAAAGATGGAACTGTCAGTACATCTCTACAGCATGATTACCTTGTACACACATAATAGTTATCTATGTGCTATAAGCTTACGAGCTAGCACGTGCTGTTCGTATTTTGTAAAATGATATTTAATACACAAGAGTGTTTGTATCTTGTACTTAACCAAATTTCATTATTTATTTACTATACATTTCAGTTTTACTGTTAAAAGCAAGTTTCCTTAAAAACTATTTCCATGTCAAAAGTGGAAAATGACTAGTATCTTTAAAAGGCATAACTTAATTAGTAATTAGGAAATTAGTAAATAATAATGCAATGTGAAAAAGTACATAATAATGTGAAGATTATTGTTCACATTAATATTTTATGTGCGTGTGCGCGTGATTCTCTTTACGAAAAGTCAGCTTACATTGTATGTTCATTAATTCATTTTCTTTTCGGCCTAGTCCCTTTATTATTCTGGGGTCGCCACAGCGGAATGAACCGCCAACTTATCCAGCATGTTTTACGCAGCGGATGCCCTTCCAGCTGCAACCCATCACTGGGAAACATCCATACACACTCATTCACACACACACATTCATACAATTTTTTAGCTTACCCAATTCACCTATACACCGCATGTCTTTGAACTTGTAGAGGAAACCCACGCAAACACGGGAAGAAAATGCAAACTCCACACCGAAATGCCAACTGACCCAGCCGAGGCTCTAAACAGTGCTAATCACTGCGCCTACATTGTATGTGAAAACTGGAAATCATAAAAACAAAACATCAGTCGATTTGATTATTAACATACGCTGAAGAAAAGTGAGTTATGCTTGACACGTTAGGTCATCAAACAATAAAAAAGAAAATAATCTGTCATGCCTCTGAATATTAATCACATTGCCTGCGTTCGCTTGAGCTTTGCTGAAGTAAAATGTGGATGGTAGCCTACATAAGCACTTGCATTTAAATCGCCACGTGCATGGGGAATTATGTTGGTTATGGATTTAGGTTTCGATTTTAGATTATTCTCCCAGCACTACTGTATAATGCATATGTGCACTTTTACAGTATTCATTATTTTACAGCCAATTTGTCGTATGATATTAATCTAATACATTTAAAGAACAGATTTTCCGAAATTGAAGTAGTAGCCCTAATCCACTTGAACTGCTCGGTCGTCATCGCAACGTGTTTAAACATAGCTTTATTCGTCAAGTTATTACCTTGTTAAATTTACTACAAACAAAATGAAATAAATATTTTACTGACCACACATATCAATAACAATGAATCAGACTGCTTACCTCAGTATTCCCGCGTGGACTGGTGTCTTCCACGTGCTGACTGTGATGCTCTTTGGGAAAACATGCGCAGTGGTGATTAGGTTTCGAACACAAAAGAGTCGATTCCTCGAATTTGACCACTTGTTCAAGTACATACTAATGCAAGTACTGTTGTTGTTGTTATTTTTATATATATTTATTTATTTTATGAGGACGTTAGGTTATCTTAAAATAAACTGGCGGATTTAAGCTTTTGCACCTCTCGTTTCTATTTTACATTAATACTTCGAAGCTATGGCTTCATTTATTTGAAAGTAACATTTTAAGAATATGATATTGATTACATGAGGACGGTGAATCATGATCGGATAGCAAAGTGTAAAAATATTTAAAATCTAAGCCGTATTTCAACACCACATGAACAGCAATCAAACAAAGGGTAGGCTAAACGGGTGTTAAAACTGGCTTTAAACGATCATTAACAAAATAAATAGATTGTTTAGTTTGATTTAATGATAAAATAAATAAATAAATAAATACTATTAAAATATAATAATAACTATTATAAAATATAAAAATACAATTACTTGTTTTTTGTTTGTTTTTGCAATTTGTCAGTTTATCATAAGGGCTTGGTAATTATCTTTATGTTTCTTTTGAAAAAACATAAAACATAAAACTTTTTTAGAACAAATTTCATTTGTTATCATTTGTATTGGTTATCTACAAATTATGTTCATAACCGGACCGAGAGCAGAGCAGCGCGTGAGGCGCGCGGGTAAGTTTTTTTTTCTGTGCACATTCTCAGTTTGCGTTTTGATTAAACTACATTGCTTTCATCAGCGTTGGTTCGATTGCACATAGAGAATAACATCTTTTTTTATTCTGGGATTACCACTCTTAATAAATACACTTGCATATAAAATAAAATCGTATCTCAACTCTCAAGCATTTACTGGGGCACTGGCGATTTTTACTGGGGAACGTGCCTCTGTAAATGGGGTCTAGCAACATCCCTGTTTAAAACTATCATTAGCCAAATATCTTTCAGCGATTTGATGTTTTTCTTTTCAGCAAACATACGCAAGCAAAGTCGCAGTCTTATGTGGTTCGTAATTTTGTTTTTTAAGCTCAAATAATTGTTTCAAAACAGTTTCTAAATTCAGTTCTAATTTCCAGCAAACGAATAAATTAGGAAAATCAACGCAATAAGGTAAAAAATGTGATTTATATTCATGCTTATGCCACTCGCGATATAGCCTACGTCTGTAAACCCCGACAGGTGGTGGACAAATGTAAAAAAAAAAATCATAAAGTCATATTGAAATATGCATAATACTACTACTAATAATAATAATATAATAATAATAATAATAATAATAATAATAATAATAATAATAATAATAACAAAAATACGATTAATAACAGCACAGAACAAATGAAATGGTCATGAAAAAATTGGCTAAAACAAAGCCATACGAAAGCCCCCAGAGGTGAAGGCTGAGAAGCGTTTTATATTTATGTAGAGAATAATCATTTTTGACATTTTAATCCTTTAATTTTGATGAAAGTGTTTTAATGAGATGTTTTTTAATATGTGTGCTGCACTGCATTGCAAACGAAACTATGCTATTTAGCTAAACGAATCTTCAAACAATCATAGTCTTATTTCTTCTTTTTCTTCTTCTTCTTCTTCTTATTAATTATTATGTAATCAAATGCAATAATTGACATGGTGTGTATAAATTTTGGTCGGATAAACATACGAGGCTCACAATAAAATAAAACACCACCTCAGCCTCCTTAAAACCACCTTATTTTTATTTATTTATTCTTTTTTTAACAGGTGCTGCTATGAGGAACCCCGTGCTTCCGTCTCCAACAGAGGCAGAAGCCGAAAAATATTTGAAAGACTTTCTACGCCTGGTCCCAGGAAGAATGGCCTGTTAAGCGACTTTTTTTTCTTTTTTTTTTTTTTTGCTATTATCTGGTTTTGTTTACTTCAGAAAAAAATATAATTTATAATAAAATTCTACAAATGATTCTTCAGCCGTTGTGTTATTTCATTTTGAGTGGAAATACTTGAGCTTATCATATATGTGTAGACGGATGTATAATTAGTGTAACTGTAACTGTTATTTACAGCAGTATGGATGAGGGAATGTCTAAATAAAAAATAAAAAAACGACGTCTATGCTACATAAATAAGATGTCTCACAGACCTAACATTCTAATAATGAACATCTGCAATGCATCGCATAGACGTTGTTTGAATGTATGACAAGGACGTCTATACGACGTTTTCCAGATGAGCAAACGCCCTAAATAAGACGTCTCCCAGATGAAAACGCGGATGTCCAGCAGACGTCTCTGCGACGCATGTGTGCTATCTGGGTATAAAACGTAGTACTATTTCACTCACAGTAATGAGGACTATTGTTTGAATAAAGCAACAGAAATGTGTGTTTTAATCAAGGTTTAGTTTATTAAATAGCATAATGTCATTCAATTCTAAGTATTCATCACTATATATAAGAAATGGAGTAACGTTACTAGTTTCTGTTCATTGTTTTATTTATTTAAACAGGACATTTTTATTGTTTTTTTTTTTCATTTTAAACAGGATAAAGTGTCCAAACACAGAGAAAAACTCCTGCTGAAGCGACTGATCTCCACACTGTTATAAAGATGGCGTTTATTAAAGAGGAGAGTGAAGATGTGAAGATTGAAGAAACATTCAGAGTCAAACAGGAAGATCTGCAGGAACAAACAGGTTAATTTTCATTCTCAAAGACCAACTCAGTCATTTGATCCTCATTCAGATATATTTTAATAATAAGAATACTAAATTAAATGCATCTTGCAGCCCTGAGTGTGCTGCCTAGTTCTCCTAAATGCACATAAGCACTCATTGAAAGACAGGAATGAGTTTCTTGTTACTTGTTCTCATTTCTTTTGTCATTCTTTTTATGTATTATTAGTTTCCCATTTTCTCTACCTTCTTAAGGTTATTGCTTGTCTTGTTCTTCTACTGTTTTGTAAAGCGTCCTTGAGCATTGGCGCTATAAAAATTTAATTCATAATGGTCTTAAAAAGTCTTACATTTAACTTGGTGAAACCTGCAGAAACCCTGGTTTAAAGTATGTCAGAACCTGGATGCCCCCTATTTTAAATATGCTGAATGAAATGGACACTAAAATAATTAATTGCTATAAAACATTGTACAGTATTCTAAACTATATGATGATGTTGTTTGACGACGTGAGACAAAACAAATTATAGGACACACAGAACAAGCATAGAACAATAACGTTTAGCATTGCACTGACTACAACTGGCCAACAAACTAATCTAAAAATGACCTTTTCTGCTTAAGAAATGGATTACAGCATGCTGATGATATGCAAACATTTGAGTGTAAAGTTCGCCAGTGTTGTCCATATTCTTCACGTACCAGCAGGCGCCGCCATTGGAATCCTTTTGCTTAAGACTTTTTTTAAAGAATGAATTTTTAGATCCTAAAAACAGTGTTATGCTGCTTAGGAATGGGACGATAACTGTTTTCAAGGTATACCGTGGTTTGAAAAAAGTCAAGGTTTTAAAACCGCCAATGTTTTCTGCTGTACCGTCCCTACAGTATATGTAAGGGGTTTTTACGTTTTGTTTTAAGTTTTTAGGACAACAGGATCTCCAGCAGAAAAGATATCTAAAGATGCCATTTTAAATTGTAAAGAAATCTGTGTTTTTGAAACCAATGTAGGCAGCAGAAGTCAACTATTAATTTGAACTATTTAGCCTGACATGTTTACTGCTCCAAAATATTTTTTAAAGTTTCTCAAAAGAAAATATATTGTGTTCAAAGGGGAAAAAGTGTTTTTTTTTTTTTTTTACCCAGACATTTAAAAAGAATATATTTTAGAGCAGTAATCACATTATAGTGAAACCGTGTTATTTTTATTCAAGGTTATCATACTGTCAGAATCTTATACTGACCCATGCCTAATTCTGCTTGATGTTGCAAAGTCATTCATTCATTTTCTTTTTGGCTTAGTTCCCCTTATTTATTCGGGGTCGCCACAGCGGAATAACCCGCCAACTTATCCAACATATGTGTTATGCAGCGGATAATACAAATGAGTGTGTATGGTTGTTTTCCAGTGATGGGTTGCAGCTGGAAGGGCATTCGCTGAGTAAAACATATGCTGGATAAGTTGCCGGTTCATTACACTGTGGCGACCACGGATTAATAAAGGGACTAAGCCGGAAAAGAAAATGAATGAATGAAGGCCTCTCTAAAGTGATCTGAATCAAGTCTTCAGTTGTGGACATGCCGATAGGCAGCTTTTTGTTCAATTTTTTATCTAGTTTCAGGCTGAAAAAATATATTTCACACTGGGCAGCAGAAATAGAGAGTTATTAATAAGTTATTGTTAAGTAATAAAAATGTGCTGTATAGTTAGTGCAAACATTCACATGACCAGATCAGTTTAATCTGTGTTTGTATCATAGGAGGATTATGGCTGTATCAATGCTCCCAAACAAAACATTATTAATTTGATAATAATATATATTGTACATGTCATCTTAAATATAAATATATACTTGCAGTAGCTACATTGAAACACACCTTTTCTCCACAGCACATAAAACAATGTGACTTTTTAAGAATTATTTTATTTATCAAAATTTATTTATTTGCATAATATATTCCACCACACTGCCCACATGGGAAAAGTATGACAAATGTAAAGAAAGACACAACTACAAACTCATGTGCAAAGCTGACACCGTTTATCTGAGCACTTTATCTTTCTGGGCTTTTAAGAAGAGCTGAATATGGGAATGCCTTCATGAATTAAAATTTCCTTCTGCCCCAAAGTAACACCATCCTTTCTATTAAACTTTAACGACCTTCAGCAACAGAATGATTTCTTATTCTTATTTAACAGACAATTAAAAACAAAAATGTTTAGCATTTAACACCTTTTACATGACACTGTTTTCTTTTCAGTGTGTTTAAGTAAAAAAATTAAAAAAAGGAAATCTATTTTATTCTTACTATCCATGTGCACCACTGACAGGTCAAATCTGCTCTCTCTCTCTCTCTCTCTCTCTCTCTCTCTCTCTCTTCTGCTGAGAGATTGAGACACAATGGGCCAAAGTGTGCGTATAAAGTAATGCAAAAACGCAGCTAAAGAAAGTGAAAGCAGAATTGGGGACTCTATCAAATGCCTTATGGGCATCTAAAGAAATTAAGACCTCTGGATTGGTATTATTTTTAGGTGAATAAATAATATTAAATAAGCGATGAAGGCTGTAAGATAACTGTCTCCCTACAATAAAACCAGTTTGATCTGGGTGAATTATCTTTCTCATGACTGACTCCACTCTGATTGCCAGTACTTTATTTTATATTTTTAAATCCACAGCAGAGTAAGCTGATCGGACGATAAGATTTACATTTAAGTGGATCCTTATACTTTTTAAGAAGTACTGTTATAACAGCCGATGTCATGGAGGAGGGTGATTCTAAGACAAGAGCTTCAGCAAATACCTTGCACAACAGGGAGGTTAGCTTGGCAGAAAACTTCTTAGAAATCTCGGCCGGGAAGCCATCAGGGCCTGGTGCTTTTCCGGTTTTCAATTTTTTGATTGCATTTTCAATTTCAGAAGGTGTTATATTTCCTTCTAATGCCAACTGATCTGAATCACAGAGGGATGGTAATTCTAAATAATAAAAAAAAAGCTCTAAATACCTTTAATTTTGTTTACCTCAGAGCTGTAAAGAGTTTAATAGAAGTTTTTAAATCGATCATTAATTCCCTGTTGATCAGTAATAATACTGCCATCATCCTTACTAACTGCTGCTATAAAACCAGCTGCTGAGGATTGTTTCAGTTGGTAACACAATAACCTGCCAGCTCGTTCACCATGTTCATAATGAATCTGGCGTGATCTTATGTGGAGTTCCTCTGCATTTTCACTTGTCAAGGAGTCATATTCCGCTTGCAGAAGAAGTCTTTTCTTATGGAGCTCTTCGGAAGGTGATGCTGAGTGTAGCTGATCAATTGTATTCATTTTATTCATAATCTCTGTAAGCCGTTTTGACTTTCTTTTATTTGCACTAGTTTGATATGAAATACTCTGACCTCTTACATATGCTTTCAGAGTGTCCTATAGGATGCTATAACTTATCTCTGGGGATTCGTTTTTCTCAAGGAAGAAATCAATTTGAGCATCAATAAATTTGACAAAATCTTCATCTCCCAAGACTCTGGAGTTAAACCGCCATGTACGTTGGGGGATTACATTGCCTGGAAAACATAGCTGTAGTGAGACAATGGTCTGAAATAACAATACTACCATATTCCACTTCTGACATTAAGGGAAGTAACTGCTTGTCCAGGAGAAAATGGTCAATCCTGGAATAGGTTTTATGCACAGGTGAAAAGAAGGAAAATTGCTTGGAAGATGGATATTTAAATCTCCAGGGGTCATTTACACCATATGTCTGAAGGAAGGAGTTGATACATTGTGCTGACTGACTTGATGTATTACTCGAAGAGCTAAAGCGGCCCAAAATTGGGTGCAAAACAATTTAAATCGCCTCATAAAATTAAATTGTGTGTGTCAAGACTAGGCAAAATTGAAAATAAATCACAGAAAATTGGCCAGGACCACAGACATGTTAAAAAGTTTACCTTGGATTATTGCGTATCTGCCATTTTTATCCAACACATTTGACTCCATAACAAACGGTACATTCTATGAGTATGAGTACAGCAACTCCCCTACTTTTGCTATTGAAGTTAGAATGATATATTTGTGTATCTCTATTCAATTCTATTATATTTGTGTATTCTATTCTATCCTCCTCTATTAAGTTTAGAATAATCTTTTTTTTTTTTTTTTTTTTTTTTTTACAGATGAGTCTCCTGTAAATATACAATATCAGATTTTAACTTAAGATATGCAAACACCTTGTTTCATTTCACTGGGTGATTTAGCCCCTGCACATTCCAACTGGTAATGTTTGTCTTTACTCCACCCACCCAAACTAATTTCGAGAGGATGACATGCTTATGATTGCTAGCGGCTGGACCCACATTAACCAATTCACAATGCACCTATCAGACGATTCCTAAATTACTACAAATACCCTGGGTTATGTATCACCGCTATCTTCGCTTTGGAGAAAGCTCTGCTCCGCATCAGCTGCTACTGCTACAACAACAACTACTACAACTACTCCAAAAAAACAACAACTACTCTCCAACTATAAATCCAACAACAAATTCAACAACAACATCAAAACCTTCCACTTTAAAGTGCCTTACACAACGCATCCGCTGTGTCTTCAACCCAATTCTCTAGCAAGATCACAAACTCCGCCTAAACTCTCAAGACGCCGGCGATCCAAGCCATTGCAATGAAGCCAAACTCTCACCGTTCTCTTAGCGGTGCACCTGCGGTAATGTACATAGCAGGCTTTAAAGGGAAGCCTCACAAAAATAACCATTCTCCAACAAAGACTAAACTTTTTTGAAAGACGAGACTGGAATAGAATGATTTATACCAAGGAACTCACCTCTCAAGCCTCCCGCCTGTCCACAGATCCATATCATTCTAATAGCATGAAGTAATTTGTCTGCAAGGGTCCAGGCAATCCAATTTGCAACATTAGTCCACAACATTTTCATACGTTGATAAACATTCATGGAATGAATTGTTATCATCCAAACGACTCGCTGGATTGCGTTCAATAGCATCTCAAGTCATAACACTAGTGATCCTGGTCAACAAAATGTCTGCCAGCATTTTGCACTCTTGATTGACACTCCTTTGAGCCAATAGCTAAAAAGAGAAGCGTCACCATCCAATGAGCTCTCAAAAACTTGTGATGGTCTCGCCCTCTCTCTTGACAGGTTAAGAATGGACTCTGACTTTGTGAATAAACTGGGCCAGATATGATTGTGATTTTAATCACATTAAGATTCCAAACGTAATGTTATTTATTCATGGATTAAAGTAAAGCCCATAACTAACATTCACACTAAGTGGTGACATCGTTTTTTAAGTACAGGGTTTGATGTTGGCAGTTGATTGTGTTTTAAATAATAATATTAAATAAATAATAAAAAAATAAACCCTGCCACATCTGATAGCCATATAACTTCTGAAAAGATTATTACCCAGCTATTAAAAAACATTCAACACATCGAGCACAGAAGTCCAATCGTAATATGCCAGTGACTCATGTTCATACACAAGTGGCATATGTAAGTTTATAATGGAAAGTCGGTTGGATGTGAAAACAGCAGAGAAACAAACTTCCCGCTTGACTGCTATGAATACGAGGAAGACATTTCTGACAAATGGAGTAATATTTCATCCATTGTCTCTGCATCAGATACATTTGCATTTTAAACAAATTTTTACGTCACTTGGGGTTTAAACTTCACTTCACCTACTCTGTCTTCAAGAGGTACTTTCAGGACCACCAGGCAAGCCACACCCCATATCCTCATCTCTCTATCCATCTGCCATACTGTGGGGGGGACGAATGCCCACGTCTACCATCCTGGCACATTGCGACAACGAAGCTTTCGGACGATGCATTAACAAAAGGCTCTTCCACTCACAGTTGCCCATGCCCTTATTGAGAAGCTCCGCAAGGATATCAGCTAAAACAATTCATTACGTCTACCGTACATGTACCATGTTGTTAAAAATGTAATTTCTGATTCCCTCTTGTTTCTCATTTCAGAGATCTTGACTGCCGGCTCCAGAAGCTGAGCCTCATCCAACCTATTACACTCCACATCCATCCCAAATGCAGTCACACTCTACACCAGGGGTGCTCAACCCTATTCCTGGAGATTGATTTTCCTGCAGTTTTCAGTTGCAGCCCATGTCAAACACACCTGCCTGTAATTATCAAGTGCTCCTCAGGTTCTAATTAATTGGTTCAGGTGTGTTTTAACAGGCTTGGAGCTGAAATCTGCAGGAAGGTCGATTGCCAGAAACAAGGTTGGTCACCCATGCTCTACACCAAGGATACATTTCCACTCACACAGCCCACACCCTCGATGCCATATTCACACTCGCCTTTTTAGTTTCGAGATGTTCACAACAAACATAAAATTTCAATCCCACAATCACCTCACCATATCTGATCTAACTTTGCAGAATGACAAACCCTCACCTTTTATATTAAGCACACCAAAACAGATCTGTCAGGAAAAGCGCATTTCATTTACAATTCAACATTTTCTCCCCACACGCCCCTTCCAAAACCTCTTAGCATTCCTCCACCTAAGGAGACTGTAAGAGCCTAACCCCCTTGCCCCACTTTTTACTGACAACGCCAACCGTCTAGCAACCCGTTTTTGGGTTCCAAAAGCACTTTAAACAAGTTCTCCGCCTTCCAGGCTTTTCCCTGAACCATTTTCCAGCCATTCATTTAAAATCGGCACAGCCACCACAGCAGTTCTCAAAGGTCTCTCCTCACATCAAATCCAGACCCTCGGCCACTGGTCCTCCGATGCCTTCAAAGCCTACATTCACCTCAGCCAACTCCACCTCAAGGCAGCCAGTTGGCCCTAACCAGCTAATATCAAACTCCAGACTGTGTATGCATATGTATGTGAACACATATGTACGCGTGTGTGTGTGTGTGTGTGTGTGTGTGTGTGTGTGTGTGTGTATATATATATATATATATATATATATATATATATATATATATATATATATATATACATACATACATATATATATACATACATACATATATATACATATATATATATATATATATATATATATATATATATGTATGTGTATATATGTATATATATATATGTATGTATATATATGTATATATATATGTATGTGTATATATATATATATATATATATATATATATATATATATGTATATATATGTATGTATATTGTAAGAAATCAATCTATGTTAAAAGATCAATTTAGAAATTATTAGCTCAGATCAATGACTCGGATCCTGAAGATTCGAATCATTGATTCGACTCAATTGAGTCAGATTGAATCAGATCAAAGATTCAAACTTGTCCCGCAAATGGAGACATCACATTTATTAATTCTCGTCTATATTATTTTCGTGGCCAAGCGATAATAACATAACACGGAATAGGGTTAACTTTTAGCAAGGTAACACGATCTATAGTTGAGGCAGAGACTTATAAAGCACAGAAACCAGAACACGGTTCTTTAAGGGAGAACAAGGATTTATTGCTACACTATTCGGTACACGAGGCTAACTACGTAGTAATCAAAACAACGAATAAACAAACAAACAAACAAACAAACAAATGCACACACACGTTCACACACACACAGGCAGTTCAGAGGATGCAAAATGAATTGAACAAACAGTCCAGCCGATCTGTTTCGTACCAGATCTTTGAATCACCTGAGAAACCACAAAAGCAGAGCATTGACTTATCTTTAACTGCTTAAAAGCATATGCACCCGATCAGCTAGAAACGACAGTTATTTGTGTTACTTGCGAATTTGTTGAAGTCTTCGGGTTGGTTTGAAGAAACACGTGGCATAAGCGTGGCTTCTCTGTGACGTCGCTCGCTGGAACTCACTCTGGCGTGAGTTGTTGTCCTGGGTAACGGACTCCGTTGAGAGAGTCAGTTCAGCAGAAGTTTCAGCGGAGTGAAACTTAAGGTTTGGATGAAAGTTTGTGATGACCCGGCCACGTGGTAGGCGGCCAGGGGCGGAGAACAACAGCGGTTGATACCAGCTTGATGTTAAAAGGCTGCGCACATGGTTGACGTAGCACGGAGGCTTTATAGGCTGGCTCTGAGCCATCCCTCTTGATACTGTCGTCCAATGAACGGCAAGATGAAGGGCGGGGCCACGCCCCATCCCAGCGTAGGCAGGTTTACTAATTAATCCACTACAAGAGACTTAACGTGATAAAATCTCTGGTAAGATTGTAACTATCTGACATCAAACGTTACAATATGGATATAGTTTGTATCACAAAATTCTCATTTACAGCAATGTATTGCAAATAAAGAGTTATTCAGTTTAACACTAAACATGAGGCACATCAAACAAATACAGATAATTTCACCCTGTTATGATGGTGAAATCACACATTATGAACCTGGTTGGTTGAAATCAACACAGCACGTCAATACTTAGAAATGTCATTCAAAATATAAAATTTTGCCTTGGTTATAACATCTATACGAATCGTTTTCCTTAAGTCTCCTTCATTTCTCTTTGTTTCTGAATTCTGTCCATCTCGTGGTCAAACGCATGGTCGTCCACGTGAGGGTCCTCCAAGGGTCTTGTGATAAGAGAATTTGAAGGGCATCTTTGTCTCGTTGGTTAACGATTAACCAAAATTAGCTGCAGCATCTGTCCAAGTTAGGGCCAGAATCTTGGGGAAAACAGTCGGATAACTGTTATGCAGATCGTACAAGCCCTGGAGCAAATAAAGCAATTTGCGCTCAAAATTCCAATGCCGGATTCGAACTGGTTTTGACCAGCGAGTCTCTACATTCCCCCTTTGCCAGGGGATGTTCCCGGTGTGAACATCGGCAGGCACTGGAACAAACAGGCAGAAGCAGAGAGAACAGGCAAACACAAGACACAAACAACGTCATCACTAACTGAATCTTGGTGCAGGTTTTAGGCGCGTTGGAATGCTCCGGTTAACAGCACTCATGGTGTGGAAGAGCAT
This sequence comes from Danio kyathit, assembly GCA_903798195.1. NCBI lineage: Eukaryota > Metazoa > Chordata > Actinopteri > Cypriniformes > Danionidae > Danio > Danio kyathit. The sequence goes on from CAIGQS010000269.1 coordinate 1,422,631, forward strand.
AGTTCAGTTTTATCAGAATTTAGGCTTTTGCGACTAACCGAGGTATTGAAGGCTCAACGAAGTTGTATAGGCGGTATCTCAATCTGTAAAGAATTCAATCTTTGGTTAACGTCATCGCATCTAAGCACGCACGGGATGTGGGGCGTGTACTTTTGAACCACTTTTGGATGGCCTTTACTCGCTCGTGGCGGAAGAAGGCAGGTGTCAAAGTCAACATATATCCTACGATGCCGTTTTAACGAGAGTCGAACCAATAAATTCAATTCTTTACCCTCAATCCTCTTTTCTGTTCTGGATTGAGGATGAAGAAATGTGGTTAACAAATCTTTTGAGTTTGCCTAAAACGCGTCGTCAGACAGGTGTTACAACGTTAAATTATCAATACAGTGATCGCACCTTCGAGGCATTGATCCGTGAGGCTTGGTGAAAGGAGTCAATCCTAATTCTGAGCTCTGGGCTTAACACATCATCTGTGGGGGTTCCCTGATGAGGCAAGAATTGAAAGACAAAGAGCAAGAAAGAAGAAACTGAGACATAAGGTCATTGAGTGAGGTTTAGAACAACAAACAAATGTCACATATGTGTAATGGCTCCTCTCTACTAGAGACCGATCCTAGAAGTGCAGTGGAGGAGAGAGTGTATGTATTGGGTTTAGGAAACATAGCTAAGGCTAGGTGTCTTCCTAAAATAGCACAAATGAAAAAAAACAGGTTAGCGTTATATCAAGAGCTTAGGATAGTGGGTCTGTGTCAGCAGCTTGGCTCCTCCCCCTTTCTGGTCACTTGGAGTTGAGGGACTGGAGTTGGCATGGCACAGGTAGGATTGGGATTGATTCGGAGTTCAGCGGGGTGACAAACGACCGAGACAGCACTCTTAGGCATTGGAGGGAGTTTGTCCACAAGTGTTTGTGTGATGCAGTGATGACCTGAGGCATCAGGTGTTGAGTTAGCGTCTAACTCTGGTGTTCAGGTACAGTCTATTGCATGTTTGAAGTTATGGTGCTTACAGGTCTCTGTAAGTGAGGTGCAGACGTGCTGCTTCGTGAGGTCGTGGCTTGTCAGGCAGAATCAGGGTCTTCTTTCCTTTCCCACTTCCGATCCTCTTCCCTTCGTCGGAAGTACTCTTTCAGGATCATTTTCATCAGTTCTTGAGGGTCAAAACATGGTGATGTTTTCCCTTCTGGGCATTCAGTTCGAGCTCGATCAGCGTAGAATCTTTGGGAGTTTTGTCGTCGACCTCTTGGACAGGTTGTGTCAAGGTGATGGTGTTTTACCTTAGAGGCATCACTGGATTTCCACGAGCTTGTCCCCCTTTGGTTTGCAAATGAGGTGGACCTGTTCCACAGTCTCTCCCGGTGACGTTCAGGTGAGTGTTGTCGTCCAGGCGGTCCATCCCAGTGGCTGTTCCACTGTTTAGGTCTGGTGTCAGCATGACGGTCTCGTTGGCTGATGTAAGACGACACATTCCACTCACTGGGAGGTAGTTTAGCGTTGTCTGGGCCCTGGGCACCCTCAAGGGCCAGATCTTGACTTTGAGTGTTGAAGTCATAAACAGCAGGGATTGTGGCACTCTTTCCTGGGGTCATCTTTTGTTTGACGTAGGCTTTATGTGCCAAATCTCGTAACTGCTGAGTGTTCATTGTGTGGGGGCATGCAAGAACCCCAAGATGGTGGCTTACTTCAGGATGGAGATTTCTCAGGAAGAGAATTTTGAAGTTCAGGTCCTCTTCCATCTCAGGTTCATTGCGGGTGCCGAAGTAGGCTCGTCTGAGTCTGCTGTAGTAGGTTTGAGCAGACTCATGGCGACCTTGTTCCGTCTCCAGGGCAGCTGCAAGTCCTTGTTCAGACTCTGGGTCATCAAACTCTCGGATGAGGGCTTCTCGGAGCAGAAGGTAGTCAGTCTTGGTGTGAGCAGGCTGACGATCAAGGAAGCTGCGTACTTCAGGGCTGGAGGTTGCTCGGAGCAAATAAAGTCTATCTTTGTCAGTGACATTGGGTCTCACCTCCAGGTGAAAGTCAATGTCTTGCAGATAGGCATGAACATCTTGGCTACCTGGCAAATTCGGCGTGAACTTGCCCAGGTTCTTGACTAGCTTGTCAAGGTCTCTGAGGTCCAGGCCACCTAGTGATACGTGGCTGGCTGGAACAGAGGGAGCTGGTGAGGGCTTTAGCAGTGACCCCTCAGCTTTCTCGTTGCGTGACAGTTCATATGCATGTTTAAGTTCATCTTTAATGCTGTTGGACTCTTCTTTGATGTAGTCCAGCTGCTGTGTGAGTCGTCTGATCTCCTGTCTTGCTTCAAGCAGGTGAGCTTCGAGGGCTTTGTTTCTGCTGTTCTTGTCTTTAGAGTCAGCATTTACCTCTTCTAGTAGCTGTTCGACGTACTCAAGCTTGTTAGCGACATCAGCATGGTTGGCTTTGGCTTGTTCCATTTCGTGGGTGGTGGCGTCTAGAGTCTCTTGAAGTTTATCGATCTCTTTGGCAGCTTGATCAGTCTCATCTGGCTGTTCCGGTCGTTCCTGAGCCTCCAGTTCTAGCTGGTTGATGCGGGTTTGCACGCATGTCAGCTGGTGCTTGAGCTGGGCGGAATGCCGGTCACTCAGTTTGAGGGTGGCGATGAGAAGGTGACTCAAGGTACCTGTGATCTTGGCTAGGTCTCTGTGATTGTAGCTTTTACTTGGGTCTTGCTTCATGAGGCTGTTTAGGTTCTCATCCAGCTGGTTCTGTGTTAGGTGCTGTAGCGTTTCGGCGGCCTTAGGGAGGAGGCTGTCCGTTGCAACACTTAGCCATGTTTCGAGGTCTTTCCAGTGGCCGACAGGGTCTTTGGGGAGAGCCATGCTGTGCGGCGGTGAGGGGGAAGACCTAAAACTGACACTGACACAGACCTAGGGGAGAGAGAGAGAGAAAAAAAACAAAAACAAAACAAATGGCAAAAAAAAGTGTCTGGGTGTAATATCGAATCTGTGAGCTACTGTTGAGTGTGGAATGACAGGTGGGTGTTGTTCTCTGGGCTGTGATCCTCTGGGGGGCGTGCGTCTAACTTGTAGTCTCTGTGGGGACAGTCAGTAACACACACCGTTAGGACAGCTAGAGAACAGAAGAAGAGAAGAAGACTGATAAGGAGTAGGTTGATAATTGGCTGCTTCCGGCTGGAAGTTGGAAATGGGGAGCTCTAAACACCAGGACTATGATTGTTATTCAATTTCCTCCGAGGTGAAAGAAAGTGCAATAACAATGACAGTATTGGTTTCTTACTCGTTAGGATTGACACCATACACCAAGTAGACCACTCTGGATGCAAAACTAGAATCAAATTTGAAAACGCCTGTCTTCCGGTCGATCCGTTTCGTCATTGATTGGGTAGCGTCCTATGGCGAGAAAGGGGTAGAGAGAGAGTCAGATCATTTAAACGTAAAATGTTTAAGTCTTACAAACATCTGGTTAAATGTTTCAAACGTTCTCTGCTTTCATGATTCCCACAGGTACAATCCCAAAATGGCAGCGGTAGTCAACTCAGGAAAAGACAGTTAAAAGAAAGAGTAGAAAGTGGAGCAAGTTTTCAAATTACAAAGTTGACAAATTGGTGGCGCTGTTGAGTCAATACATCAAAAGGGTTGGTTTATTGTGTTATCAAAATAACTAATTAGCCTAAGTGGAGAGGAAAATCCTAATTTTCCTTTGGGGTTTGGCTAATTGGAGGCTACTGCGCTGGTAGGTTAAGTTTAATGATGACTTGAGTTCAGTTGTAGCCACTCATAGGCTACACCGTCCCATTGCATCAACCAACCACCAGGGGGAGCACTGTCCTGTGAGGTAATTAATACCTGAAGAATAATAAAAAAATTAAAAGTAGAATAAAAAAAACTTGATTGCGAATTAATTCAAAACTAATTCAAATTAGTAATGACATCAAGTGATTCAGAAATCTGATTTTATTCATAAACTTGTTTAGGAGCTGCTATTATTAAATTAATCAATAATGGTTATAGAAAAGGGGCACCAAACACCAATTAACTATTAATGAAATTAAAATTTCCAAATAGTAATAAATGTTGGTTGAGACTAACACTCAGTGATGTTGTCATTGAAGTCATAAACACAATTATGATTTAATTAATCAGCCAGTATTCCTGCAAATCATAGTTATGGGAATAAATCAATTTCTTAATCAGTGATGATAGGGAATGGTAATATTCCTAATGTCATTAAATTTGATCAAAAGTGTTTATTTAAAATTAATCGATAACTGTTATTGAAATAGGGCAACCAATCATCAATAAACTATTAAATGAAATTAAAATTCCAGAATAGTGATTGTGTTGGTGGAGTCCCAGAAACAATAAATGTTATTAAATTAATCATTAAACACTGTGCTTATAAACCAACTTCAAATATCAACAGTCATAGGAAATGGTTGTTCCTATAATGTGGAAAAGTTTCAGAAAAGCAATAAATCCGTAATTAAGCATTTAAGCATTAATTTGATGATTAAGCAATCAAAAGCATTAAGTTATAGTATTGTAGAACAAACTATAATTCATTGCTAATAAACCAACAACTCATGAGCCTTCGTATTGATCAAACAGGCCAGGATAAGCGGGAAAACATTTGACAAATGTGATTAAACCAGCGATGAATCGCATTCAATGAGGGTTTATCAAATCTGCATTAGTCAAAGCATTTTCCAAGAAAGGGTGAAACTGAGAAACAAGGCAAATAGCCTATAAAGCAGGAGAAACGAGACTAGGATTCTCGCTAACGTGTGTTAGTTTGTCACTTCAAACACACTGCATTCAAACCACAAGAGCGCTAAACACTAGCTTTTAATGCTACAACCATACCACACAACTCAATGCAACAACGTGAGCTTCAGTTAGCTTAGCCTTGTGCTAGCGTCTACAGCAGATCCACGTGCGGAGGACTGCGCCTGCGCACATGAAAGCTACTTGTGCTAATGCTAACAGCAGATCCACGTGCAGAGGACTGCGCCTGCGCACATACTCCGGAAAAGTCTCTCAGGACTTCCGTTGCTATGGCAACATACACAGAGCGAACGCATTCATTCATGAACACACATTAACACAGATCATGTCACATGTGAAATGGCTGCACATCTCACAAGAATGGAGCACTATTGGATCACGGCGGATCAGCGCTCTGTGTCAGGACTTTTCTCAGTCAAAGACACGCGTGGATTAAACCACACAAATAACTTGATCAAGTTAAATTCTCCCGTAAAAATACTCACAGCCGCTCTTCCCGAGCGCAGCGCTGGAGTTTCGCT